>CM020237.1:169043-389043 GCA_009819775.1 Phoenicopterus ruber ruber | reverse complement strand
GGGGTGATGGGGACCAGGACAAGGTACCTGCTGGGGACAGGGCGATGGGCACCAGGACGAGGTACCTGCTGGGGACAGGGTGATGGGGACCAGGACGAGGTTCCTGCTGGGGACAGGGCGATGGGGACCAGGATGAGGTTCCTGCTGCGGACAGGGCGATGGGGACCAGGATGAGGTGCCTGCTGGGGGTGGGGCGATGGGGACCAGGACGTGGTACCTGCTGGGGACATGGGCGATGAGGACCAGGATGAGGTACCTGCTGGGGACATGGGAGATGGGGACCAGGACAAGGTACCTGCTGGGGACAGGGTGATGGGGACCAGGACGAGGTACCTGCTGGGGATGGAGCAATGAGGACCAGGATGAGGTACCTGCTGGGGACATGGGCGATGGGGACCAGCGTGAGGTACCTGCTGGGGATGGGGTGATGGGGACCAGGACAAGGTACCTGCTGGGGACAGGGCGATGGGGACCAGGACGAGGTACCTGCTGGGGACATGGGTGATGGGGACCAGGACAAGGTACCTGCTGGGGATAGGGCGATGGGCACCAGGACGAGGTACCTGCTGGGGATGGAGCAATGAGGACCAGGATGAGGTACCTGCTGGGGACATGGGCGATGGGGACCAGCGTGAGGTACCTGCTGGGGATGGGGTGATGGGGACCAGGACAAGGTTCCTGCTGGGGACAGGGTGATGAGGACCAGGATGAGGTACCTGCTGGGGACAGGGCGATGGGCACCAGGACGAGGTACCTGCTGGGGACATGGGTGATGGGGACCAGGACGAGGTTCCTGCTGGGGACAGGGCGATGGGGACCAGGACGAGGTTCCTGCTGGGGACATGGGTGATGGGGACCAGGATGAGGTACCTGCTGGGGACATGGGCGATGGGGACCAGGACGAGGTACCTGCTGGGGACAGGGCGATGGGGACCAGGACGAGGTTCCTGCTGGGGACGTGGCGATGGGGACCAGGGTGAGGTACCTGCTGGGGACAGGGCGATGGGGACCAGGATGAGGAACCGGCTGGAGCCCAGCGTGGGGCGACGGTGACCAGTCCAGGGCGATGGGGGGCACCCCCCACCCTCAGCCCCCCACGCCCCCCCTCAGCCACGCACCCACGGCCCGTCCCCTCCCCACACCCGCAGCGGGGGGAGGAGAGCACCGCCGTCCCCACCGCGCTCCCCCAGGAAGGCCGCGGCGGTGCCGGACGGCTCCCGCGGGATCCGGAGCGCCGAGGGCCGGAGCTGCCGACTCAAAGCCGGGGCCTCGCTCCCACGCGCGGATGAAAGGCTCCCTGTCCGGGCGGCATTAGACGCGCTCCGGAGGCTCATTCCCGATCGGTCACGCTCCGAGGCGCAGCTGCAGAACCCCCTCCGGGAGCCCGGGATGCTCCGGGGGCTTTGTTCGGAGCGGCCCCGCTTCCCTGGGAAGCGTGACGAGGCGACGGGATTACGGGGCAGGGGAAATAACCAAAATAAAACTCGCCCGCGCCGGCACAGGGATCAATCCCGGGTAGAAAAACAAAGGGGAGCCCCGAATCCCGGCGCTCCGGCCCCGTTAGCGACGGCCTCGTTTGCCGCACGGCCGCCCTCGAGGGTCCCCGGGGACGCACCGGCCCCGCGGCGCCCGGGGAAGGGGCACGGGGGGTGCCGGGGGTCCCCAAGGAGGGAGGGTGGCTTTTGGGGGGCGTCCCCCCCACTTCTGCTCCCCAGTCCCAGCAGCGAGCGAGCAAAAGGAGGGAAACCTGGGAAGGAAGCAAAGCGTGCAAGGAGGAAAAACCCTGCGAGGAAGGAAACCTTGTGAGGAAGGAAACCTTGCGAGCAGGAAACCATGTGAGGAGGAAACCATGTGAGGAAGGAAACCTTGCAAGCAGGAAAAACCTGGCAAGGAAGGAAACTCTGCAGGGAGGAAAACCTTGCAAGGAGGAAAACCTTGCGAGGAAGGAAAGCTTGCGAGGAAGGAAAGCTTGCAAGGAGGAAAAACCTCATGAGGAGGAAATACCTCACGAGGAGGAAAACTGTGTAAGGAGGAAAACTTTGCATGGAGGAAAAACCTTGCACGGAGGAAAACCTTGCGAGGAAGAAAATCTTGCGAGGAAGGAAACCTTGCAAGGAAGAAAACCTTGCGAGGAGGAAAACCTTGTGAGGAGGAAAAACCTCACAAGGAAGAAAACCTTGCAAGGAGGAAAACTGTGTAAGGATGAAAAACTTTGCATGGAGGAAAAAACTCGCATGGAGGAAAACTTTGCAAGGAAGTAAAACCTTGCAAGCAGGAAAAACCTTGCGAGGAAGGAAACCTTGCGAGGAGGAAGACCTTGCAAGGAAGGAAAAACCTGGCAAGCAGGAAAACCCTGGCAAGGAAGGAAACCTTGCAAGGTGGAGAACCCTGCGAGGAGGAAAAGCCTTGCAAGGAGGAAAAACCTTGTGAGGAGGAAAAACCTTGCAAGGAAGAAAACCTTGTGAGGAAGGAAACCTTGCAAGGTAGGAAAACCTTGTGAGGAGGAAAACCTTGCAAGGAAGAAAACCTTGCGAGGAAAAAAATCTTGCGAGGAAGAAAAACTTGCGAGGAAGAAAAACCTGGTAAGCAGGAAAGCAGGAAAACCCTGGCAAGGAAGTAAAACCTTGCAAGCAGGAAAAACCTTGCAAAGAAGGAAACCTTGTGAGGAAGGAAAACCTTGTGAAGAGGAAAACCTTGCGAGGAAGGAAACCTTGCGAGGAGGAAAACCTTGCGAGGAAGGAAACTTTGTGAGGAAGGAAACCTTGCAAGGAAGGAAACCTTGCAAGGAGGAAAACCTTGTGACGAGGAAAACCTTGCGAGGAAGGAAACCTTGCGAGGAAGAAAACCTTGCGAGGAGGAAAACCTTGTGAGGAAGGTAACCTTGCGAGGAGGAAAACCTTGCGAGGAAGGAAACTTTGTGAGGAAGGAAACCTTGCGAGGAAGGAAACCTTGCGAGGAGGAAAACCTTGTGACGAGGAAAACCTTGCGAGGAAGGAAACCTTGCGAGGAGGAAAACCTTGTGAGGAAGAAACCCTTGCGAGGAGGAAACCCTTGCGAGGAAGAAACCCTTGCGAGGAAGGAAACCTTGCGAGGAAGGAAACCTTGCGAGGAGGAAAACCTTGCGAGGAAGGAAACCTTGCGAGGAAGGAAACCTTGCGAGGAAGGAAACCTTGCGAGGAGGAAAACCTTGCGAGGTAGGAAGACCTTGTGAGGAGGAAAACCTTGCGAGGAAGGAAACTTTGCAAGGAAGGAAACCCTTTCGAGGGAGGAAACTTTGCGAGGAAGGAAACCCTTGCAAGGAAGTAACCCTTGCGAGGAAGGGAACCTTGTGAGGAGGAAGACATTGTGAGGAAGGGAACCTTGCGAGGAAGGAAACCTTGCGAGGAGGAAGACCTGCCGCGGCCCAGCCGCAACCCAGGCCTCCTGCGGGCCCGGCGAGACGGGGCCTGCCGGCGAGCGCCTCGCCGCGCGCCGAAGCGAGCAGGCCGAAGCGAGCGGTTCCGCGCCTTCCGGCTCGCGGCGGCCGCGCTCCCTCCCAGCGCGACGCCCGGTGCCGAAGCCCCGGTGTGGTTTTGCTTCGCCGCGGTTAACCGGGTTAGCGCGTGGCCGAAGGGCGCAGCTCGTCCCGGCGCCCGCTCCCTAACGAGCATCTCATTTGAATCCACGCAAAAGAGCAGGGAGCACGGAGACGCGCTAATTAAAGCGATTGCTGTTCGCTAATTAAGCGGCGGTTCCCCTCCCCGAGCGGGAATTCTCATGCAAACAGCGCCCGGGGAGGGGATTTGGAGGGGAATAAAACACCCCGAAATTTGGCGGCGTCTTTGCTCTGCGAAGCGCCGTCGGCGTAATCGCAATTTGGGGTGTTTTCACCCCAAACCCCAGGCCCGGCCGGCTCGCTTGTCCCCCGAGAGCGATCCACAGGGCGGCCGCCACAAACCAAGCGTTTTCACCCCGTTTTCGCTTTGTTTTGGGGGGCGTTTTTCTTCGGGTGACGGGATTTTGAATCCGCCGAGGATTTCTCTAGCTGTGTTTTTTTCTTTGCTGTATTTTTTTTTTTTCCCCCTTCGCCCTTGTGGAAATAATGACGTCCTGCAGGAAACTTCCCGAGGGATAAAATTAGGGCTGGTAAACACAGGGTAGCGCAGCCCGTTGGTCTCGCAGGTTTGCCCGAAAACCAAGAAACTTTGTTCCGAGGGTGGTTTATATATATTTTTTTTTAAAAAAAAAGCCCATTTCTCTTTTATTTTTAAACACGGGCGCTGCGTTTCTTTCCAGCCCGCTCCGCGCACCGCTGAAGCCTTTCCACGCGAAACCCTCCTCGGGATAAATCCTCTTCCAGCTCAGCCCCCGCCGTGCGGATGCGACCAACGTTTAGCAAACGCCCCCCAAATCGAGGCATTTCGGGGCGTATTTGGGGCCTTTGGGAAAGGGCCGAGGGTTCGGGCGCAGGACGAGGCCGTAACGCGCCGCTTCGCTGTTTTTGATCCCGCAGTTTAGGTCTGATGCCGGGCAATTTAGCAAGCCGTTAATATTAAATTACGCTGCAAATGACAGGAGCTTCCCCGACGCTTAACGTGATCTCGCTGCGGTTTGCAGCTGGACGCCATCCAAGCCCCGATAAACCCCCTTTTTGCTGCTTTTCAGCCCCGTCCGGCCCGAGCAGGGGTTTCTCGCTGGCGTTACCCGGCGGAAGATCCCGCACGGAGCACGTTGTGCGGCGGGAGGGAGCGTTTCCAGCCCTCTGGAAAAAGCCGGAGCCGCGTTCCTGCTCTCTCGCTCCTGCGACGCTCCGACCGTGCAAGCAGCGGCGTGAGCGCCGGGGCTCCGCCTGAAACCCCAGCGCTCCAAGCGGGTTGCAACGAGGGCCGGGAACCCCTCGGTGCGAGGGTAGAGGCTTTGCAGCAGGTACGGCTCCAGCCCTCCGGCGTGCAAGCGAGCGGCCCGGGCACGGCAACGACCTTTGCACGGGTGCACGAGGGGAAGCTTGCGCGGTGCGCGGCCCTCGGGAGCGCGCGTCTCCCCCGCTGCAAGCAAGCGGCCCGTGCACGGTGCACAGTTGCACAGTTGCACGGTTGCACAGTTGCACGGTTGCATAGTTGCATGGGTGTGCGGTTGCATGGTTGCCTGGTTGCACAGTTGCGTGGTTGCGCTGGTGCATGGTTGCACGGCTGCACAGGCGCATGGTTGCACAGGCGCATGGTTGCACAGGTGCACAGTTGCATGGTTGCATGGTTGCACGGGTGCACGGTTGCACAGGCGCATGGTTGCACAGTTGCGTGGTTGCACGGTTGCACAGTTGCACGGGCGCACAGTTGCATGGATGCATGGTTGCACGGGTGCGTGGTTGCACGGGCGCACAGTTGCACGGGCGCACAGTTGCATGGTTGCGTGGTTGCACAGGTGCGTGGTTGCACAGGTGCACGGTTGCACAGTTGCACGGGCGCATGGGTGCACGGTTGCGTGGTTGCACAGGTGCATGGTTGCACGGGTGCACAGTTGTACAGTTGCACGGGTGCATGGGTGCACGGTTGCACAGCTGCACGGGTCCGTGGTTGCACGGGTGCATGGTTACACGGTCGCACGGTGCACGGGTGCACGGTGGGTGCAAGCGCCCCCCGCGTGGGGCGCGGAGCCCCCCCGCTTCCCTTGAAGGCCCCGCAGCCCCGGGGCCGCCCCCGCCCAGGGCGGGCTGCCCCCCGGTGCGGGGCAGGGCGCCCCGCGGCCCGTGCCCCCCTCCGCCGGCCGATGGTACGCTCCGCGGGGCGGGGCGGGGCGGCGCGGGGAGAGGCGGGGGGGAGGCGCCGCCGCTGCCGCCGCCTCCTCCGACACGGGGCGCCGGTGGGAGCGGGGCGGGGAGGGAGGGAGGGAGGGAAGGGGGGAAGATAAGCGGCGCGGCCGGGCGGCGTTGGATGGAGGCTCCCGTCCGCCGGGTCGCCCGCCCCAGCCTGGAATGTCCTGGGGAGCCGCCGCCGAGCGGGACCGGGACCGGGACCGGGACCAGGGAGGGGGCGCGGCGGCTGCCGAGAGGTAACGCGCCCGCTTCCCGCCGCGCCGCCGTTGTGAGGGGGCGCGCGGGCGGCCGTTGTGAGGGGGCGCGCGGGCGGGGGGGGTGGGGGGCGCGGCCGCAGGTGGCGGCGGCGGCGGCGGCTCGGCGGGCGCCGGCGCCTCCTGTCAGCCCCGGAGCCGGGTGCCGCGGGTGGGAGCGGCGGAGGGGGCCGGGCGCTGGGGCGGCCCCCGCCGGCGGAGCCCGCAGCCGGCACCTGAGGGGTCTGTGCCCGGCGGTGAGGGGAGGCGGTGGGCGGGGAGGCTGCCCCCCGCCCCGGGAAGCCGTGTGCCGAAGGCAAGGCACGACCGAAGGGGTTTGTCGTGCTCCCTTGGAAGCCGGGGCTGAGGCGCGGGGTTTATTCAAACCATCTGACTCGATTTTATTTAATTTTGTGTGTGTGTGTGTGTGTGTGTGTGTCCTCGCTCTGTGGGACTGAGCGGGAGAACAGCCTAAAACTGAGCCTATTTACAGAGCGCTTTGGTGAGTTGGAAAAAAAAAAAACCACCACCCTTCGGAGCGCAGTTTCACTGCTCTGCCTCCAGTCTGTTACTGATTTACGGTCTTATTTCACAGTGAAAGTTACGCTGGCTCTGCTATATTTGTCGTGGAGATGCCGTCCTGTCTGTTGCTGCGGCAGGGGATGGACTTGGGGTCGCGTCTGGCCTCTTAACCGTCTTAAAATTGATAATCTCCGTGCTTGCTTTTAATCCGTAAGGTCACTTTCTCCGCGGTTAGCGCGGTTGAAAGTCAGCCCCTAAAGCAAGAGGTGGTGTGCGATGCCCGTGGACTCCGGCTATAAAGCATCGTGACATCTTAACTCCGAGTTATTTATTTTATTTTTTTTTTTTAATTAAGGTGCCTCCATGCTTCAAGCTATCCGGTTCTTGACTTTTAAATTACTTCTGCTTGCTTTGCCTGTCTCTTTGCCAGAAAAAAAAAAATAATAATTATACAGTTGCTGACTTTTAATGAAAGAACTTTCCAGTCGACTATTGCATGTTTTCAATATTGATGCCTTTAAACCAAAAGGGAAATGTTTTTCAGGCGTAACACACAACTTTCAACTGTGAGGCAGAAAACAGGCGATGTTTATTTTGCCCCTGCCTCGTAACTTTTTAAAGGATTGGCGAATGGGTAAATGTGATGGCTTTATGTGGCTTTTTTTTTTTTTTTTAAATTTACTGCTTTCCCCGAATGATTTGCTGTGTCTGTGTGCGAGGAGGTTTCTCAGAAGGAGTAGCCGCGCCGAGTCGGTGGCTGTAAAACTGTCAGCCCTGAAGGAGTGTTTACTCAGTGAGTTGTATCTTTCACACATGCACCAGAAATACAATTTACTAACCCAAACAGCAGCGTTGTCACTCCGCAGCCGCTGGTCACCGGGGTTACTGGGAGCGCATAAACTTTTATTCTCTGGGGTTTTGTCGTTCGTGGCCCGGCGTTTTCTTTGAACAAAGCAGGTAATCCTGTTGTACGGGGGGCTCAAAGCCGAGCGGCGCGGAGCCAGTTCGCTTTTCTGCTTGTCTCCCGCAACTCTGGTGTTTTGACAGTTGCGATTTATGTGATGTACTGCCCGCCCGTAACTCCTTTAAGGAGAAAAACCGCTTTTGTAATAGCGGTTGCTGAGGGCAACGGGCCCGCTCCTTCGCGTCGCTATCTTCCAAAAGTTCTCTGCTCGAGTAGCGGCGAGCGTTTCACAGCATGATTTCTTAACGCTTTTTCCGTTAAACTTGATATTGTGTGCCCCGATCGCGCCCAGCGTGCTTTTGTTCGACCGAGCTCAAACAGGCGGCGAGCGCCGCTCGTGTGATTCAAATGCGTCGGAACCAAACCCTGCTCTTTTAAAGCAGTTACGAGCCTGTCTTGTGGGGAGGGCTCGATAATGGAGTGCTGCTCCATTAAAAAAAAAGAAACATTTTTTCCTGTAATCCCTTCTCTGAAACAAGAGGGATGCCTCTGACCGGCTCGGTCTGCATCCCAGAAAAATCCGCAGGCTTGCGAAGCAGCCTTAGAAACCCGTGATTGCTGCTCAAAACGACTTGGTTATTTAAAGCTGGACTCGCAGATAGAAACACCGAGACGGGATGCGCTGGGTTACCTGCCAGCTTGGTGTTAAAAGGTATTTTTTTTCCCCTCTCTGAGGGGTAGGAAGTGAGATGGGAACGGCTCTAGCGGCGAGGGATTAGTAATTCACCCAAGGATGAGCGCGGTGGCTTTGTCGCTTGGATTAACGCGATTTACACCCCTAAGCTGCCCTGAGCGCTTGTAAACAGCCGTGCCCGTGCGTGCGAGGTGAAGTGCGGGCAGGCCGGCGGGCGGCTCCCGCCTCGCAAGCTCACGCTCGCCACAGAAAGCAGCTTGGAGAGGGTTTGTTTGGTTTTTTTTTTGCCGTCCCTCGTGCAACCTTGGTTATTCTTCGTCCTTTCGCAAGCCCTGGGCTTTGGTGGGACGCCAGCTCTGCCCGGCGCTCTTCGCTCTTTGCCTACCAGCCCTTCTGCACGCTGGCGAGCGGTGTCTGGGCCGGCGCCTGCGTGCTCCCTCTGCTGGCTTGCTGGGCAGCCCGGCTGGGGTGCGCTGGCACTAAACTTGGTGTTTCTTACCCCAAAACCGAGGAAAAAAAAAAAAAACCATGTAAGGAGAGGCCCGACTCTGCTGCGGGGGCAAATCCCACCAGTGCTTTCATTATCTCAAGGTGTGCTGTAAGCCCATAAACTGAGGCTCGTGCTTACTTTGGCTCACGGGCGTGCCAGAGGAATAAGGCAGCTGTGCTCCAACTTCAGGTGATGTCACTTGAGGATTTTAACTGTCAGAGCTTAAAAATACCCTGACTTGTTTAAAGACTGCTTCTGCAGATGTGGAAATTGTGAAGCAAAGCAATTGATTCGCTCGCGTGAGCGCACAGCCGTAGGGGTGTTCGTCATCTCATAAATCCTCCTCTGCCTAGCCCCGAGCAGCCCTGCTCTGCCTAACGAAGCCCTCGGTCGCACCAAGACCGCTGAAATTAATTTGGTGGCTGCTTGAGAGAAGACGCTACCACGAAGCGTAAGACCAGCGGCGCCGAAAAAATGAACTGGGAAGCAAGTGGTGATTTTGGGAATAAAGCTGGTTTCTAAAGCGGTGCCCGACGCGTGGCTAATTGTGTGGCACAGCTGAGCGGCACCTTCTCCTGGTGCTCCTCTTGACGTGGTTGTTAGCGCTGTTGATGTGACCGAAGGTGTGAAGGACCGGCTGCTTTGATTTCGGCTTCCACGGGACGTTGTTTGCAGGGCTGGGTGTGGGGAGCAGTCGGTCGCAAGCTGCTACCTCTGTTTGTACGTGCAGATATCTCTGCTCTCTGCTGCAAAACGAGCTTTATGGAAAAGGTTTACGCAGGTAGCGTGAGTTATTTCTCATTCTGCGTGTGGAGCTTCACCTCGATTTCCCATACCTTCCACCGAACCCGCTCTTCACGCTCTCTCTGAGCGTTCCTCTGCCACATCTCCTTTTGCTGGGCCTTTTAGCCTGCGCTGGAAAACCACCTACTCTGCATCTTCCTTATTTCCGTGCCTACAAATGTGAATCCCGAGGGCTTTTCAACGCGTTGGCGCACAAACGTACGCAAAACGACGTAAAAATGTGGTGAATGTGCTGGCGAGCTTGGTTTCGGCGAGGCTTTGAAAGCCGGTTCAGTACCAGAAGCCCCGAGACCGAGCGAGTCTTCATCCGCAAAGCTGTTGAGATCTGGTATTTCAGATAACGTTTTATACGGAATCGCTTTAATCGGCGCGCTGCACGCAGCTCAGAAACCTGCCTAATGCCTTTTGTTAGGCAACATCTAATTTGTATGAATTAATTGATAGTGTAAACTTGACCTTTCTATGTAGAGTCAGTTTTTTGTCTGCTGCTTTGCTCGCGATCTGTGGAGTAGCGAGTGGCTCCCTTCAGCTGAGTCACGCCACTTCCCCGCTCGCTGCAGTGTTTTTTCCATCGGTTTTCTGGTTTTCCTCAGTGTTTCGGTGGGCCGGGGAGCTTCTGAGCCGATTCCTGTCTGCAGCTGGGGTGAGCCTGATCAAAAATGCTGGCTTACGGAACTTGAAATCTTGTTAAAGACTTTTAAACCGTGTATCAAGCGGAATTGGTCGAGTTCCCTCTTTAAATGGGAGTTTCCAGCTTGTCTTGCAATGCTGACTCTTAAAGCTGGTACATGGGGACCAAACTCTGTTCTCCATAGACTTTTTTTTGCTATTTTGATCCAGGTTGTTAACAGGTGAGCTGGTACGAGCTCTGCTCTCTAGGGGTGTTCCCTTCCCTTCTAGCTTAATGCTCTCCTGGTGGCCTCCCCGAGCAAGCCCTGGTATTGTGTGTCCCCTTCGCCCCCATCGTTCACTCTGGGATAGCGTTTGTCCTTGGCAAATTCAGCAAAACACTCTTTGCTGTATTCCTCTAGCTAACGAGAGGTCTCCAGCTGCCCTGTCCCAAGAATTTAGACTAGTTTCCTCTGTGTGCATGTGTGTACGTATATATTTATATTTTATAGGGTTTTTTTTTTTCAGTTGAGTGTTCTTCCAGTGATTTCCTTGGTAGATGGCTCAGCACAGCTCCCAGGGCTGAGTGTGTCGGAGTTTTCCACTTAGTTTCCCCAGCTCGCTTCTCCCTTTCCGGTGCGGATGCTGGTTCTCCAGTGACAGTTATCACTTCAGGGTAAACTGCTTGCTCAGCCCTACTAGGGATTGAGCCTTGTGCATCCAGACCACCTGTCTTTTCCATTAAGCCCCTGCTTGCTCCTTCTATGTGAGAAATATCTCCTGTCTTTCAACAGGAGGGAAAATAATCATGCAAGGTGGGTTGTTCTCCCATTCCCCATACCTACGAGATGTCTTGGAGCTCTTCTAGCCAGGTGGGACTCTATATTTTTTATTTTTTTTCTCTTCCCCCCCCCTCCCCAGCTCCTTGGGCGCAGTTTCACGTTACAGCTCGGTCTGCAGGAGGTGGCAGGTACGTTCCTGCCTCTTCCCCGCTGTGGGAATCCAGCAGCGGAGCAGCCGCGGGGGAGCGACTCCAGCTAACCCTTCAAAAAAAAAAAACAACCCAAAACCCAAGCCCCAAACTTTCCAGAGTTGCTAAATCTTCCACCCCGATGACTGGGGAGGCCTCTGGGGACCGGAGGGGTGGGGGGGGGACCGGCCCCTTTTGGCAGCAGCCGGCTTTTAAATTGGCTTAGCTGTCTCATAAAACCACGCTCTGGATGCTGCAGCTGAGCCAAGAGCCGGCTGCCTTGCAGAGGGGGGGGGCCTCTTGCTCGTCCCCCCTCCGTCTCCTTCCCCTGCCTCTCGCTGGAAGTGCCCGATTAAACCAGTTCAGCTCACTACAACGGCGGGGAGGGGGGGAAATAATCCCCCACACCCCAGAGCAAGATAAGCCAGCTCAGTCAGAATATTTCCGTGCAGCTTGGCAGCTGGGGGCAGTGCCAAATGCGGCAGGAGGGAGCGGGGCGGGGGAGCCGAGCGTGCCGGGGAGAGGAGACCATCCTTTTGGCAGCGGCTGGCTCCCGCTTCGGCGTAGCTGTAAGGTGAAACCGCACCCTCGGCCTCACCTGTCTGTCTGATCATGCCTTTGATTTATACCCTGGGTTTTGCTGTTTAGTTTTCCCCGCAGACTTCAACCATTGCATCTGATAATGAACCAAGCGGTTGAGCCTTATTTGTTTAATTCAAAGACAAGTTTAATATTTCCTACCTCGCAGTCGTACAAAGTCTGCCTGCCTTGCGGACCTCGGTTTTCCTTGCAGCGATCCTGTAAAACGCCAAAGAATGCCAGACAAGGGGAAAAAAAGGCTCGTGCCGCGAGCAGCCCCAATGGGCTTTGCGAAGGAGAAAGGCGAAGGGGCTGGGCACCCCTGGTTTACATTTTGGGGTGGTTTTGGGGGTGTTTTGTCTCTGCAAGGGTAGCTGTGAGTTGTGTTGCCTGCTTAGGTGCACCCTGCCGGCTCGCTCCACCTCACCTCCCGCGTGCTGGCGAGACCCCGCCAGCTCCGGTCAGAGGTGAGCTGTGGGGATCTTCTCTGCCCCCCTCGATCTCGGGCGAAGAAAAGACGGTTCGTGAATGCCTCTGTAATCGCTCTGCGTCATCGGCTAAAGCACTGGAGGACAAACGGACGCTGGAGATGTCTTTCCTCCTGGAGAACATCGTTGCATTTTGTGTAGACGCTTTGCATCCGAGTGGCCGCCTGCTCTAGCTGGAGATGCTCTTGTTCCTGCAAGGGGATGGTACTGGGGGTTTCCTTTCCCAGTCCTCACCGAGTAAAACAAACCAAAAGGCCCCTCTCTAAAGAATGGTAGAAGAAATGACGGGTTTTTTACGTGCCGGTTCAGGAGGTGACCCCCAGGCGACCGTCCCTCCTGCGAGGACAAGACCCCCTGGGGAACTGCAGCAAGGAGGGAGGACAGTTAACGCGGCCCCTTCTGAAACAAACCGAAGATGACTCTTCGAGTTGAAATCCCTACTTGCTTCCAGATTTGATCTAAGCTAGGTTTTCCCGAGTAACGTTACTGTAATCAGGTGGTATTCTTTCAGTTTTTATTTCCTTTTTTTGCTGCTTGTTTGTTAAGAGATGATAGATCGGCCCAAATAAGGGTATGAGAGAGGCTGGCGATCTTCAGGAGGATCCACAGACAGTCAGTGCACGACTTGTGCCTTTATCTCTGAGATCAGGAGATGCCTTTGCAGTGATGGATTAATCCACTCTTGAGTGAATAATATAACCGAGAACAAGTAGGAGCCAGCGCTCCAAACAGATGATTTGTTAATGTGTGTGTGCCTCTCCTCCCCGCCCCCCCCTCGGAAAAGCGTCTTTCTTCACCGTTTCATTCGGCCTGCCTGCTGAAAACCTTACAGCCACCTGCGCGCGCCCCAGCCCCCCCTACCGAAGGCGGGACAAGGATGGGGCTGTGCCGAAGGCCTCTGGTCCCGGGTGGACGAGAAGATAAACCGCAGCCCCACCAAACCGGGGAGAGGCTCAGGTTGGGGAGAGGGTGCCTGCGGGCTGCTCTGGCCATGACATCACCCGTCTGCTCTGGCCATGACATCACCCGTCTGCACGTACTCCGTACCCTAGTTAGAAGCGTGGTTGCTGGCACCTGCCGGGGGGTTGAGCTTGCACCGCTTGGGTCTCTCGGTGCCCCGGCACAAGGCAGTGTGCTCTGTATCCAGGAAAAAATTACATATAGGAGCTCAAAACTTGGGGGAATGAACTCGTTGGGGACTTGGAGATGGTGGTGGGTGGCTTAGAAGGAGAACTAGGATGTTAGGGAAGGTGGCTCTTTGGCGTGCCAGGCTGGCTCTGTGGCCTTTCGAGCTGGTCGGGGTTGTTCTGGAGCCACGCGCCGCAGATCTGCTCCCAGTGATGCGTGTGTAGTCCTCGTTATCGCACACGCCGTCGGATACGAGGCTGGGGAGGGAGTTGTGCAATGTAGCGATGGAATTCATGCAGCTAAATCCATTATCATCCCTATGGATACACTGGAACAACTCTTCAGCAGCTCGTAAGCTGTGTCTTGTCGCTTTAACGTCCTCAAACGCATCGAGGGTAGATAGGTACTGTTGATAGGCTCAAGGAGACCGCGAGATGCGGTCCTTATAGGTGTCTGGGTGGGTCCTCCCTCTGCTGAGGACCCTCGAGTCTGTTGTAGACTTACTCGCTCGCTGGCAAAAGCTCCGATAGCCAAGGTCAAGTGGTGAAACTCATCAGCTTTGGCTTTCCTGAGTTTTGTGAGAGCTGGAATTGTTGCATTGATCCGATCCCCTTGGGGCGTGGGTTCGGAAGAACTAGTGACAGCTTTCAGCTGTATTCTGGAGAATTTGTGTGCTGTGTGGGGCAGAGATAAGATCTTTTAAAACGGCTTTTCCCTTTGGAGAATGGGTTTGCTGGCGTTGGCTGTACGTAATTTCTGGTAGCTGAAGAGTTTTGCTGTGTAATGTTCCAGCCCCATGTAGATTAAATGTATTGCGGAGTCAAACTAAACAATAGCATGTGGTTTTCCTTTGTTTCCCCCCCCTTTCCCCCCCGATAAGAGCTCGCAACAGTTTCCGAATTACGGCTGCGCGTGGTGTGCTCAAGCGTAGGCCCGGATTTCATAAAGTTTGCTGAGGGCTGTTACCTCTGCGGAGCTATTTCACGTTTGCAATAGCTTCAGGAAATCTCTTTGTTTCTCAAGAGCCTTTTCAGAAGGTGCCTTTTGGTGTAGCGCTCGGATACGTGTTGCCTAAATACTCTGCAGTGACAGTGTATCACAGCTTGATGGAGATTTGAGTCTCCTCTAATAAAATGCAAGCGAAGGAGGAAAACCCCGAGGGTTTTTTGGAACAGAAGATGTTTTCTGTTCCTGCCACTAATCTTTGTTGCAGAATGAAATAGGAATGTATGCTTTAAATCTCTGTCAGGGTGTAGAAGGAAGCTGGCAACGGATGTAATCAAAAACGTTGTTATCAAAACTCTCCAAATATGTTGAAATTTCAGGCTTAATGATATAATTTTAAATTCAGCTATTCAGACTGAGGCATTTTTTTGGGTGCAGATTGCACTTTCAAATCGCTGTGCGAGTCGGGATCAACCCGAGAGGAGTCCGGGACCGGCTCGCAGACGGTGGATGCTGCAGTTAGACGGGCCGCAGTTGTGCGGCTCGAGTCGCTTCAGCTCTGTGCACCGTCGCGGGAACAGATCTCGAGTGAGTCGGTGGTAGCATTAAATCGAGGTGCGGTTTTCTAGATTATGGGCTTTTGAGCCGAGCCCTTAAAAAATGGTCTAGTTTTCAAGTTAGCGTTTTTTCCTAATTAGTGCGTTTACCGTTGCCGGAGACACGTGGGAAGTCTGTATATTCAGAGTTTGTCTGAAACGGCTCTTGCTGGTTGCAGTCAAGCACAATGAAGCAACACCAGATCCTATGCGCTGTAGCAAAGACCCTAATCCCTCGGCCCGACAGGAGACCGAAAGTTCCAGCCTTATTCTTGTAGGCTGGAATAAGGGAACTGCAAGGAACCCTCACCCTCCCGACCCCTCTTCCTCGAGCAGAGAGGCTGCAGGTTGAGGACGTAAGAGAAGCTGAAGTCCTTCTCTGAGCCAAAGGTGTGAAGCTGTTTATTTTCACTCTGGAAATGTATATATTGCAGGAGGCAGATGCTAGCCTGCTAACCTAAGCATTCACTACTTATCTGGGGTCTGGCAAGTGTACAAGTGGTGTCCCTTCTAATCCCCCAATATTAAAAAGTCCAGGCACCTTTCTCTGGCTAAGTCTGAGATTGCTTTAAAAAACACACAAAGAGAAGCCAACAAAAAAAGAAACATTCGCTTTCTTTGCCAAGTTTAAATGAAGACTAATGCCGTGGTGCTGCTTCATCTTGTTTTTCTTGCTATCTGATGGATGCTAACGTGGGATGGAATCAATCCCGGCAGCCGGTTATCTTTGCAGGGCCCCTGCGTGTTGCTGAGCTCGGCATTAAAGTCTTGCGGGGGAGCTGACGTGCTATGAAGAGTCTCGAACTTTCTTCCCGCGTTGTGAAGCCGCGGGCAGCGCTATCCCTCCTTTCTTTGGGAAGGTGTCTCCCGGAATCTCCGGTCTGCTCTTGGACGTCCAAACAGAAATCCTGTTCAGCGAAGTAGGATATGTCTGTGCGAGTGAAAACAGGGCGCAGTCAGGTTAACCTGGTGGAAAATTCTCCCTGGTACCTGTGATGAAACTTAACTACTTTCCTATCAGTTGCTCATGTTTGAACTGGTTCTGCTGGTAATAGCTGCCGTTGCCCTGACTGGCGGGAGGAGATGGAGGGCTCTGACTCAGGAATGGCAGCTGTCTGACGCTGCTGCCCCCGACGGCCCCTCGGCTCTGGGCTGGGGTCCCTGCCCCTAGCAGGGCTGAGCCCGCGGCACGGCGTCCCCTCGCAGCGCAGCCGGTGAAGCAGCGGAGCCGGAGAAGCGAAACCCCCGGGCTACGGCGTTGTGAGCGTTGCTGCCTCCTTCCCCTGGATCGGCACTCTGCTTCGGCTCCGCTGGCGCGAGGAAGGAGGCGGGAAGCCACGGCTGGCGCTCGGCTGCTGAGCAAACGCAACCCAAAGCCCCCCGCTCCTTCCCCCGTGCTCCGCTGCCCCTCTCCTCGCCCGGGAGCCAGGTCAGTCTGTTGTAGCAAACCTGGCCTGACCAACGCGATTTATTTTTTTTTTTCCCTGCCTAGCAGTTGCGTTGAGCCAGCTTTATCGGGCCCGAGGGTAATGGGATCGTTTTGCTGCTTTGCCAGAGGAATATTGTCAGTTGTGTCAGGATTCCTTCCCTCTGGGTTAAGGAGCGCAGAAGTGTGTTTTTGCTGGAGAGTTCGGACTTCAATTTTGAAACCAGGTTTGAGCTGTTGAACGTGGGGGGAGGGAGGGGAGGAGAGCAGTAAAACCGAATTACCGGTTAGCTTACTGTAACGCTGAAGGATGAATTGTTCGAAGGCTTGTTTAATCAGGGGAAGAAAGGACAGACTCTTTCCTGCTTTCTCCCTCAGCTGTCACTGGTTAGCCGGTTTGCTTTTTAATAAGCATTGTTCTCCCGCCTGTCTACCCCGGAGACCGGGTTCAGCGGCAGCGTGTGCTGGCGTTGCATGTGACAGCGTGCGGACTACTGTAAAAGGAGGGGAAGCAGCACTTTCAAGTGGAGGACAGCACTTTTGTTTAGGAAAACGAGTCAAAATGGATCCGTTGCTCTGGTTTGTGCGTGATTTCAGCCGTCTGCAGGCACGGTGGATTCTGAAGGGTGACTAACAACTGTGCTGTAACACACAGGCTCTGCTCTCCGGTTCCAGCGCGCCTCCCATATCCTGCAGCCATGAGTTCACAGGCTCCTAATTGCCTATGATGTAAGACAGCAGTAGATGAGGTTGCTATAAATTCTGGCTGCAGGTGTGGATTTAATAGTTGTGCTTCCCTTTAAGGGATCACGGATAGCATGGATCCCTGCAAGTTGCAACAGACTGAGTTGGACTCGGGGTAAGGCAGCTAAAATAACCCATTTGCCTGCGTTTTTTAGAGCTGTTGGTTGCTGGGGGCTACCAGTGGACAAGGTGTCAGTGTTCGTCTGGAATGGCCTCGGGAATGAGCTCGCTGTCCCCTAACAGAGCTCAGCCACGGTTCCTCTTCTTTTCATCGACCTTCTCTGGCATCAAAACCTACCAGGCGGGAGAGCGGTGCTGGAGGCAGACCTTTAGGCAGCGTGTGTGGACACGAACTCCTTTGTCTGAGAGTCTGACAGGTTTTTCTGATGACCAGAGCGAGCCTGTGGTTCTGGTCCTTTTTTTTTTTTTTAATCATGCTTGATTCTGGCTACAGGAACCATAGAGAGATTATAATCACGAGTGATCGTCCTTGACGTGCAAAATGCAAAGTTTTTGGAGGGGAAAAGGCGCACCCCGAGGCATAGTACTGACGCTTGCTGTGGCCTGTGCACCTGCAGCTCGGATAATTAGGACGGCGAGTCCCCTAGCTCACCTGAGAGCATGGGCATGTCTCACTTGGAGTTGGGTTTTGTGTATCTTTTTCTTCACTGTTGCCCACATTCTTGCAGTTCGGGGTTTCTTAAAGATACCGGGGTGGTGCTTCGTTAGTTGGTCTGAGGCCTCACGCTGTTAGAGCGCAAAGTTGCCTTTCCTGGACGTCCATTCCTGGCCCCTCCTTTGGGCTAGCGCTCCAAGACTGCGCGCTGAGCTGAAACTGCTCCCTCGTCCAGGTGAAACTAAACCTCATTTTTCTTTGGCTGAGTTTTTCGGCTGGATCTGCCAGCACATCTGACTCACTCGGTGGCTGCATGATCGTTGGTGCAGATAGGAGGATGCAAGCCAGGTCCTGAAGGAAGGTGTTGCTGCCCTCCTCGGCAGCAGCCTGTCTTTAAATTGGCTTAAACTGGTTGCGAAATCTCATTCTTGGTTAAAAAATCGCTCGGTTGAAAAAGTAAACCAAACGCCTCGCTCCGAGGATCAGGCCAGCCCTGCAGGGAGGGGGGTGTTTGCAGAAGGACCCTTGGAGCCGTCGGTGGAGGTGAGCGGTGCGACAGAATCGGGACAGGTGCCGAGCTGGATACGGGGAAGAAAAAGGGAACGGGAGGCAGAGCGGTGGCTAGCCAGGGGAGCGCGAGAGGGGTGAGGTCTCCGCGGGCCTCC
This sequence comes from Phoenicopterus ruber ruber, assembly GCA_009819775.1. Taxonomy (NCBI): domain Eukaryota; kingdom Metazoa; phylum Chordata; class Aves; order Phoenicopteriformes; family Phoenicopteridae; genus Phoenicopterus; species Phoenicopterus ruber. The sequence continues at coordinate 370,839 of CM020237.1, read as the reverse complement.
AAGAGCAGAGGGTGAGAATTTGTGTGTATTTGGTCTACAGTTACTCTGATGGAACTGTTAGACTAATGATACCTTCGGATCCCTTGAGGTCTAAAAGCCCTTATTTAGGCATTTAAGCGTAATTGCAGCCCAGCAGAACTGTGTATTAGGCTAATGCTCTGTTCTTTTTCTTCCCCCGAGGCTAGAAGAGTCAGAAACCATACCTCCTTCATTAGTGTGGCAGCAGGGGGACTGTCTCAGCTTTTTTCTGAACTTAATAATAAAATTAACCTAATTGTTCTGCCTGTTTGTGGCTAAGAAAGTGTGGCTTCTGTGATGATTTATTTTTTCTTCCCCCTGATGTCTGTCTTGCTGTGACCGGCGCTGAACGGCAGGATGGAAATCCCAGGTCTCCCCGATCGGAGCCCGTGCGTGTGTCGATAGCAGGCTCGTGACTGGGGAGCGTTTTCGGCTGCGTGCTGCAGAGGCGCAGTACACAAACCGTTAAACTTTCTTCCCTCGGCTCACAAATCCATTTCTTCAGTCAATGCCAAAGCATGCGTTCTTCTATCAAGACCATATGTACGCCAAGACCGAGGTTTTAAAGTCAAGGTGTTTTTGAAATATTGGAGTGCAAATTAAGTATCTGAGTAATCTTAACTGTCTTCTAAAAAAAAATTCTCTATCAGCCTCACATATAACTCAAAGGATTAATGGAAAGCTAAACTTTGATCGGAGTCCAACAGCTGATACCAACCATGAGACTTTCCAGGCCTGAAAGCAAAACAGAAAAATCCAGTGAACGGCTCGGCAAAAGATCCGCTTCTCCATCTTTGCGGCAGGCCAACTTTTTGGTCATGTTTTCAGGCTAATACCTCTTCCCCCCCCCCCCCAGTTGCTTAATGTCGTCTTGTGTCACCTTTGTCCTGTGACGCCGGACCTGACCTGTAACAGAGTTTGAGTAAATTACTGACCTTATTTAGGATGTTTTATGGCTTTGGGAAAAGACACATGTGCCTCGGTATTAAGGAAGGCCGTCAGGACTTAAGGTGCCCTAGCCTTGTAGGAACTCGGTCACCGTCTCGTTTGCTCAGTGCTGTTTGTTTTTCCTGCCACCCTGAGCAAATACTCAGTCTGTATTTTGACAAAAATAAGGGGCAGTTACCAACCACTGCGATAATTTGAGCCCCCAAAATCGCTCTCGGGGCTCGTCACAGACCCACGGTGAGGTTTAAACGGTGTGGAGCAAGCGTGAAGCTTCATGCGCGCTCGGGCAAGGCGGCTGATAAAAACACGCGTTACCTAAAAAGAGTAAAAACACCAGTTGCGTCATTAAGGGGGAATACGCGTAGGAAACGCGTGGGTGCTGGCGCGGCAGCCGTTGAGGTGGATGCTAGGCATGGTATGGGCAGAAATTTGGGGCGTTAATGAAATGCAGGGCGAGGATCGCAAAGGTTGCGCAACTCTAATTTCTCTCCTTTGAGTTGCTGCGATAAGGATCTAGAAAGTATACTTTCATTTGTTTAAAGTGTAATAAATAAATATGAACACAACATCAAAGGATGCTTTTTCTTGTAACTTTTAAAGGCCTTTCCATTTGGTTTGTTCCTGTAGATGCCTCTGAGTGCGTTTCATTGCATTCTGACCTGTTTATATCTTTCACACTTGCTTTATAGGGTCACTGTCAGCAGACTGGGTTTTGTGGGGCTTTCCCTTTCAGATTTTTTAGGATCAAGAAAATACCAGGCTTGCAGGACTGCTAGGCAGAGCTCAGTCTGTTTTCTCAAAGCACCCCCAAAATCCCTTTGAAATATGTAATTTTATTACTTCCACTCACGAAATCCTGTCTTCTGATGCCATAATTCTAATACAAATGCCTAATTATGGTATTATTTTTTTTTTAAAAAGAAACACTTATGTAAATGCCTGGCTCCTTATCTCCATTGCTCGGCTTCCTGTAATTTAGTAACACAGAAACTGCAGTTTCAGTGCTCGAGGTGGAGAAGAGAGTAAAACGGGAGCACTTGAAATTGTTGTTTTTTTTTTTTTTTAACACAAGCCGCGCTTGCCGCGCGGCTGTTTTCGGTGCCCGAGCCCTCTCTTCGGAGCGTAATTAGGACCACATTGATTCTTATTGCAGCTGGCAGCTGCTCGCTATTGCCTTTTTCAGCTTCTGACCCCCATAGTCCCGCTGACCTTTCCTGGGGTTAGTCGTAGGCCCTTTTCATTGTGATGGGCTAGAAGTGGCTCATGTGGAGTTGATTATTTCCTTGCTTGTCTGGCCTTTTTGGTGCCATAACTCCAAGTCACTTCCATTTTCTTCCCCTGCTTTTGGCTGACCACAGTGAAAGGAAATGCTTTTGCTGGCGACAGGATCGGTTTGCACGCTTGACTGGCTCGATTGAGACCCTGAAAAGGGGGGAGGGGGAGGGTAATGAACACTGTAGGTGCTGCATTTGCTTTTTAAAGGTTGATGTTAATGATTGAGTGGTCATTAAGCATTCATAAAAATGAGGCTTCGCCGGGCTTGGTTGCCTTTTAGCAATCGCAAACCCGCGCGTTGGCGTTGAAAACCCGCATCCTTGATGTACGGGCAGCCGTGTTTTTAGGAGAGGTACGCCGGGAACGCGGGAGTTGGGTGGCGTGCGGGCGAACGCGCCGGTGCCAGTTGCTGGGGACCTCTTCGAGGGCTTTCCCAGCCTCCAAAAGACCTGGGAATAAACCTCGGCGGTTAGTCCGTAAAGCCGAGGGGCAGACCGTCGGCTGCTCCCGGGCTGCTGACCGCTCCTCCCCGGCGCAAAAAGCTAATGAAGTATATATGCCAGCTGTTACACTCATTTTGCCAGACCCCAGGAGGACAGCATGAAGACAGTCAGTGATCAAAGGCTTTGGAGATCACTGAGGAGCCGAGCTGCAGGAATGTCTGATTGCTTTCTCTTGGAATGCCACAGGCTCCAATACCTCTTTTTTTTTTTTTTTTTTTTTAAGGTGTCTTGGTGTGAGATTTAATGATCTAACTCGGCTCGCTCGCACTGAAGGCACAGTGTTTAGTTAATTCCGGGGGTTTCGCTTGCTCTAAATTTAGGTGCTTTGAAAATCTGCGATTTTTGTTGTACTGACAGAAACAATCTTGGGGAGCAAATTAAAATGAAATTTTTCTTGGTAATTCTGTAATAAATGACCTAGGGAAAAAAACCAGCTTGCCGTGCTTGAGGTGTTAAATCACGTTGTAAAGTGAGGTTGGATTAATTGATTTTGAGTTGCTGCTGTTTAACAAAAATATGAAATCTTTAGAAGCTAAAGCTGTTTTACTCCAAGTGAAAACTGTTGTCACGTCTGCGGCGGTGCTGCCCTGAAGCAGCAGCTCTGTCGCTTTTTCCTAGGGCTTCTTAGAGAAGGCCGTCAGCTCCTGGAGGTGGAGTGGGCAACCTGAATAACTCCCTCTGTTCCCGAGCGTGCTGTTTCCTTCCTCCTCCTCCTCCTCCTCCTCTGCTTTGCTCCGGCGTTTATAGGACCGGGTGCATTTGGCTTGTGAGGAAACCCTTTCCTCCTTTAGCCTGAGCGTGCCGAAACGGCTCGCTGAAGGTCAGATGAGCTTTGGAGGGGAGCGATGGAGCGGGAGCAGTTAGATTGACGTGGGGCGGTGGCTATATAGCGCTGGTGGCCGCTCGCTGTTGGGAGGGGAGGTCCTGGCGCTGCCCTGCCAGCTGGTCCGAGATGGCAGGAAGATGATTCAGGGAGCTAAACCGGAGGGAACAAAAACTGTCAGAAAAGGGAAAAAAATGGGTATGAGATAATGCTCTTTTTATTAGTGACTCTGCCCTCGGCTGCAAGGGCGGAGATGAGAAGTTCGTGGTTGGGTAGGTAAGCAGGGCAGTTCTCAGCTGTGTGTTGAAGGACACAGGATCCTCCTGGGCTGGGCACCATACGAACGCGTGGCAGACAGCGTTTTGTCATCTTTGAGAGCGTAAATCCTTCTTTGGCGCCGAGCACGGGTAGGAGCGAGTTAATGTGGAGGTGATAGGATAAGTCAGTTACGCCGGACCAGGCGTGGAGCCTTACACGAAGACCTCTGGTTTCTGGAGAAACGGCGACGAGCGTGAAGCTTTGGGAAGAGAGGAGAGGGTCGCTGCCAGGGCTGCGCTGGTCTCTCCGGAGGGGAGATGAGAAGCCCGCCTGGCCAGTCTGGTGCCCGTGTCTTCGCGTCTCAGCCCAGCGGGACGTCTCGGTAAGTCCGTGTGCCGAGGGCTGCTCCCCGGCCCGGGATGGCCCGTGTCCATCCTGGTGAGGTCTTCAGGCCGCGACAGCCAGGTGACGGCGTGCAGGCTGCCCTGCGGAGCCCAGCCGGCGCGGGGACAGCCCTGCTTCTGCGCTGGGGAACCTCTCTGGTGCTCCTCAAGGGCCTAGTTAAGTGTAGTCTTCCTCTCCCTCGCGCCGTTTGGAGTTGGCTCTGACGATTTGTTTCGCTTGGCTGTCGATGGCATCCCGAAGGTCGCGGGGCTGAAACTGTGAGCTGAGGGACCCTGTCCCCGCGGCTGTTTGGCGAGGGGTGCCTTTTAAAAAGGGTCTGTGACAAAGGAGATGCGCAACCAGAATTATGTCGTCTTCGGAAGTACTCCGTCTCACTAATTATCTCCAGAAGTACCGGTACCCCCCTGCGCGTGCAGTCTGCTTCCGAGGGGTGGGCGTCCATTGGGACAGTCGGGATGACAACTCCTCGTGACACAAGTCCGTTGTCTTCCGCGTTGCCCTTGATCCATGAGCAACAAGTTACTTTAGAGCTGACGAGGAGGTCGGGTGCTGGATGAAGATAATTGGAAGATGACTTTAGATGAAGATGTCTCGGTGGAAGCAGGAGAAATATGGGCCTTGGCCGTGCTGTGGCTGTCTGGTATGCGGCACTGATGGTCTGGAGGAATGGCCAGTGAAACTGGAAAGGACTTGATCCGTGAAAACCACGTCCATCTCTATTCAACCTTGAATATTATTTATATGAATAATTCCTGTTACTACCGTTTTATTTTACAAGGCTCGGAAATAGCCCCTTTTCTCAGTGACGCCTCTTACTTCAGAATAACTATTTGAGCCACCAGTGATGGGGTTTCATCCTCTCAAGTGAGGAACAGCGAACAGTGGGCAGAGTTGTTCCCGGGTGAGCTCATCTTGGAGTTTGAGACGCTTAAGTGGAGCCACATCTAGCCAAAGCGCTCCTCTTTCCGTTCCCAGTAGGTCCCCAGTGACTGGTACTTGTCGAAATGGGAGTTCAGGGTTATTGAAATGATGGCAAAGGGGAAGAGTCCTGGTTTTCCATCCCTAAGACCTTTTAACGCTCAGATATATATTAATACAGTATTAAAGAGGCAGGGTTTCTCTGCTGGGTTGCTAAAGACCCCGAAACTACGAGCTGTGGTCTTGCCCTCTTCTCTGTACCTAGCAAGGGGCTTCTGCGGCGACACCATCTGCAGCAGAAGCAGAAAGAAGCCAATGTTTTTGGGTTGCGTACTGCACGCCGGATCTCGCCTTCCCCCTGTGGTCCCGCATCTACCAGCGAACGAGAGGTTTCTGCGGTCCCTTCAAAAGTGGATGCTGGAGGAACTTTGTTCGGACGCCTGCGTGCCGTTGCTGAACAATGCTACTCCGATGAAAGTGAATCTTTTTCTTCTTTTCCCCTCCAGCCAAAGAATTTTGGTATTTGTGGCTTGCTTTGTGTACTCACTGCTTTACAGTTGATCTTACCACTCCGCGAGCCTGCGAAAGCCAAACTGGTAGGTCAAAAGAGGAGTAGCTGTTGACACTGGCAGCTAGGAACATGTAAAGAGAAAGATAAACAGAGGGAAATCAGAGACTGGATAAAGTAGATCTCCAAAGATAAAGTTTAGTTAAAGATAATGAGCTGGCCTTGTTTAAAAAGACAGCTGCAAAATAACCCAGTAGCTCCATGTGCTGGGGTTAAAGTTGACCGAGAATATACGTTTCATTGCTTTTCATAAATAAATAGTGGAGGGAAGATTTGGCAAAAAGCAACATTGCCCCCCACCCCTCTTCAGCGAAGTGTTTGATGTTAACAAGTTCTCTGGGTGTTTACTTTGTCCTCTGCGCTCGCTGGTGGAGCGGCTCTCCTGCCCTTGAACCGAGTGAGAATTCAAATAAACCAAAACGCTTTCTGCTCAGCCGGTCTCTTCTGCCATCTGCGGCTTACCAGAACAGCCCCGGCTCTCCTCGGGAAGCGGCCTGGTCTGCAGGATTACCGGGTCTTCCGAGCAGCCCAGATAGATTTGCCGGATCAGATGAAACTGCCCAGAAACGGGAGCAGAACTCGACAGCGGTTCAGCCTTCCCAAGCTGTCGTCGTAAGCCTGGAGCGCAACGTGCAGGGAGAAGCAGCAGTAGGCAAAGAGCTCTATAAAATCTAGAGTGATTCTTTTATTATGATTGGAGTCTTTTCCTGATGCTTATTTTGCATATACAGTGATGTTCCGATGATAAAATACTGTTATTTTTAAATAAACCATGGGAATAATTTTGCTGTTGATGATCTGGATCTGGCTTCTTGGAAAGCAAATGGCTCCGCGAGCGCTCAATAAACTGGGACTTCTTTCTATCAAGCATATGTATTGTTGCACTTGTTTCTAGGCGCTGCCAGTAAAACTCCTAGTTATTGTACGCGTGTTAGATACGTGTTTATATACATGTCTGATGTATGAGATGTTTAAAATATATGCTGAGTGTTATCAGCAGCGAAATTTTATGGCCGGGCTGATAAATGAAGTAACTGTGCTAAATGAACTCGAATCTTATTCATCATTAGAAATAGAAAATTTAAGTGACCAACAGCTGCAGATTATTTTGTTTTTTCCTTGGAGAAGAGAGTGTTTGATGGAGACTGAGCGTCAGAAACTGTTTCAGAGACTGACCTCGTGCGAGTTAGGCTTCGTGATTGAGTTTGTATGTTGCTGGTTTCATGATTTAGTTTGTATTTTCTGGTGCTGAAAGTGAGATCTTAGATAGCAGGATGGTCAGAAGTGATAGGGCCAAAGAAAGGACCGTCTTCTTGTAGAAGCAGCCGTGTAGATAAAAGCATGCGTAATGGCTGCCCCGGAATTACATACGAGAAAGCAGTATCGGTTTGGGAGTATAAATGGGAACGAGATTAATGCTAGTGGGGTTTTTTGGTAGACGTTTGCCCCCGTTTGACTGTAAAGCACACCAGAAGGAGCGAGCAGATGACACGGCTCAGTAAGCAGGTTTAGAGCAGTTACGAGCGGTAGCTGCATCGCAGCATGTAGATTCGTAGAAACTTGTAAAACAAGTGTAGCCTGGTGATAGATGGTCAAATGATTATTGTTTGCAAACAATATTATCTCCAATAGATAAGTTGTTTACTTTGGACTTCAATTGCTCTGGTTGGAAAGTAGTCTAATTTATCAAGGCAGTACGGTTCGGCGCGGATGCCTCGGCTGTGGAAAAAAATCTTGTATTAAGAATAGTCCTTGGAAACATAGTTAAGTTCAACTTCTAACTCATTTTTACAGATGGTTTCTGTATTGCAAAGAATATTGACTGTTTCCTGGTGGTGCTTCTTTTTCTAAACCCCAAACACTTTGTTGCAAGAGAGTTAAAAGCCTAACTCCTGAAACTTACAGTAGACATCTGTTTGTTTGTTTTGTAGCTGTTTGTTTTTGTAGCCTCGTCTTAGTCTGGAGCTTGGTGCTTTCAACTTCTGTAATCTGGCGCTATGCATCCAGATCCTGGACGCTTACAGGCACTGCTCTTCATCGCTGCCCTGGGGCTCATCTCTGCCACGAGTTCAGGTAAGGCCGCCTCGCCCGAGCCGGGATGGCTTCCTCGGAGGTTTTGGAGGTTGAGTTTTGAACGAGCAACGATTTGGAGTGCGTTTTGAAGCGGCCAACTTTAACGCGTATTATCGATAATCTGCTTTTAAGGAAGCGTGGAGCACTTAAACGCAGTCTTAAACTGAATATATGACTTTGCTTTTGAAAACTTGGCTCAAAACAAGTGCTCGAATGTGGAAGACTCTCACTTACGTAGGTTTGTTCTTTGGGGTCTCCGTGGACTTAGCTGGACACGGATTTTGCTGCGTACAGTGCATCTTGTGTTCCCATGCGGTTGGGAGGGGTTTGAAATTTGCAGGGGGAAAGGGGAATCAGATCTTTGAAACGCGAACGCTGATGCGTGGCTGCAGTTGGAACGGCTCTTGTGTTAAAAAAAGAAGAGGGATGGTTTTAATTGACACATCTGCTCTGTGTAGTCAGCTTGTCTTAACGTAACCACACAAAAAAGAAGCTTTTACTACTTTTAGCACTTCATAGCCAATCGTTATAAGCAAATGGGATAAATTTTATTTTTCAAGCAGTCCTGGGAGATAAATTCCAGCTGCAGGGTCACTGCTACCAATTTTGACTTTTACACGGAGCACAAAGTGTCGGTGTCATGAGCAAGGGCAGGGGCGAGGATGAAAGTAACAGCGCAACTCCATAGCAGTCGGTGGCTAGCAAACTAAAAAGGTCGTTGCTTTTCTCTTATCCCTGGAAATTCAAACTGAACTAATAGGAAAAACAGTTTTCTAATTAAAACCTAAAAATGGACATCTGGAGTCCTGTGAAATGCTTGGATACCATTTTTATGGATTTCATCTTTTTGGTTAAGTGAAGCCACACTTTAATTTCCAGTTTTATTTTATGTTTACGCAGATAGTTTATGGTTCTGTTAAAAATGCGCAGTTTCTCATCTGAAACTCATAAACAGAGCCTGGATGGACTGACTTTAGAAGAAAAGCATGAGCTGAGGGCCCCACCTACAAGAAAACTGTCTCTTGTTTGGATGTCATTTAATATCATCTTGACCCGTACTATCTGGAATTCCTTAGCTCGTTTACAAACTAGAAATTGTTTTCCCCTGCCACTGTGTCTATTTTTATTTTTTTTTTTTCCCTCCCGTATTCCTAACCAAATAGGAGTTATTGGTGTTAATTGCCTTTTGCTTGCTCCCTTCGTACAAAATCTTTAGCGGAGAATTCCGTAGAAAACAAATGGAAATAATTCCCAGTGTTTCGTTGGCCGGGATAGGAAAAAATTTCCTCCAACAAGCAGGAATTTTCTTCTGGCAAATATATGGATTCTCATAACCAAGTTTTGTGGAACTGAACCTTTTATTTATTAGCAGCTTTTCCCATTTCTGTTCATCTTTACTCAGTAAAGATAATGGATGCCCAATTCATCATTCTAATCCTGATGAAGTCCATGTCTTTGGAATTAACAAGAGCCTTTGCTGTTCATCCAGCTTTTTTTTTTATCCTGCTATTTTTAATTAGTTCTGCAGACTCGGAGACGGTTCTGCATAAATACCTGGCAGGCTGCTACCATTTCTAAAATTTTACAAGTCGTGTCCGGGCCCGCTTCATATGGGACAGATCAGCTACAGCTGCGTGTTCCCCTACTCCGTCTCCTCAGGTGACGGGTGCTGCTGCACTCCGAATCAATCCCGCGGGATTGCAGTTTTTGCTGGCCCCAGGAAGCGCGAGGCCTTTGCCTTGTGCACGCTCGGGGATGTATCTCACCCTTCCTGGTCGCTGAACCTCCCTTCGTTTAGTCACTGTTACCCTCTTCGGGGGGTTCGAATCTCGACGTTTTCCCTGGTGTTGAGAGAGAGCGGGAATCTGTCGTGAGTTCCTCTTGCAGAGGAAAAGGCGGCACCTGCTTGAGCGTCACTAGCAACTTGGAGTTAGAGCCCCGTTATGTGTCTGCGTTCGATCCGAGTAGTCTTTTAGCAACGTTTAACCTTCTGATGAAAGAAGTTTGCCAGGTCTGTGAACAGTGGCAGGAGCCTTGGGAGAGAGCGTTGCTATAATACCAGTCAGTGCATCGTTAACATTATCGCTTGTGTTCGTGCGAAATGCTCTTCACTAACTGCATATGTATATTTTTGTCCTTTTAGATTTAACTCCCCGTTTCATTTCTGAGCCCTTGTCTACTGTCCAGAAGTCTGGTGGGCCCGTACAGCTCCGCTGCTCTGCCGAGCCCTCCACGGCTCGCCTTTCCTGGCTGTTTAATGGGGAGCCTCTGGACAGCAAGGTGGGAGAAGTGGAAATCCAGTCAGGAGCTTTGACAATCGTCTCCCTCGGCCTGTCGACAGCTGGTCGCTACCAGTGCGTTGCTAACAGCAGCGTGGGCGCCGTTGTGAGCAGGCCTGCAACAGTATCGATGGGCAGTAAGTTAGTTTTTCTTGATATTCCTTGCTCCTTGCAAATTATATAGACCTCGGTGGGTTTGTATGGTTTGTTTTTTTTTGACTTGTAGAAAACACCTAGTTTCAAGGTGGGTTGTTTGTTTTTTCCCTCAGCCAGTACTTAGTATATGATCAATTATACACTTCTCACCATTTTTTTTTTTTTCCCTGTGTCATCTGAGACCTGTCAGGTGATGCAGCCCTGGAACAGATTCCCCAGCGAGCTTGTGGATCCCCGTCCTTGGAGGCTTTTAAAGACCCAACTGCACAAAACCACACCTGATCGATTTAGTGTTGGTGATAGCCTCATTTCGAGCTGAAGGACCTCAGGAGTCCTTTCCAGCAAATATAAATATTATTCAATGAAATAACATTCATTTCAATGAATTGACCTGAAAGTACAAGGTTTCCAAAAGCTTCTCTCCAAAAAGGATCTAGAAAGAGCAGCTGAGCTGCTGCACTGTTGCGGAAGCGTGCTTGAGAGTTGAGGAGGAATGAGTGGGAATTGTTGCCTGGGTAATAAGTGGGAGCTGCAAATTTTCCTTTTCACTTGTGGCATTTTATTTGGTCAGAACTATCTAGATGTTCTTCAGGTGGGGGGACTCTTCTGTCCTCTCAGGGACAACTTCCCTTCCCTCAGTTGCACTGGTTCTTCTAATCAGTCTTTGCCTCGGTGCTTGATCTGTAAATTATTTGATCTTCAAGGACTTTAGAAGGGGAAGGGCAATGTTTTCCACATGGAAAGGACGGTGTGGTGCTGAGAATGGGAATATAATATTCCTCCGTGCGCACGATTTGTCTGGTTGGGATCGCGGGGCTCTCTGAATCAGGCCTTTGTCAAGCAGGATTTGAGTGATTTCTCTGTAAGGGTACCTCATCTATGGAGCATGTCCAAAATCCCCCTGGGAGGAAAATTTCTTATAAGTGAGAGAAGTAAGTGTTTTGGTAAAGTACTGACCCATAGCAAGACCCTCTCGAGAGAGCTATAAGGGTGGCTAACGTAGAAAAACTTCACAACCTAGAAGGTGCTTTGAACGTGAAGGGAGCAGAAGAGCAGCTTTCACACTTTTCTCCTCCTTTTGAGATTTTAGTAGCAAATTGGAAGGCGCTGTTAGCTGGTGGGGCTTTCTGCTTGCCTCATTGCTCCTGGCAACGTGGCAACGAGCTGCTGCACTCAGTGTTGTGTTAATTGTCATCACAGAAAGACAATTTACTGTTTCTTACGGACAGGCTTCCTGCTGCTAGTGTGAATTGTCTTCTGTATCGCCTTCAGGGCCCGTGATTAGCACTGGAGTCTTCTCTTACCAATGTCACCTCTGCTTGCTTTTCCTGGAGCAGTCGAGGGAGCGCAGGAACTATTTTTCCTTTCCTCACTATTCCCGTGTAAAAGCTGGTCCTTCCTGTAGTAAGGAAGCACATGTGCGCAGGTTCACGCTGTTACGGACTGCAGGAAAGACCATGCCTGTTGATGTGAATGCCCAAATGCTGCACCAGAGAGGATAATCACCTTGAAACCAGCTGTATTTTAAACACAAATACTGAGCTTACTGCCCTTCCCCTTTCCCAAGCCTTGGCTGCCCTTACGCCTTTACCAATTCTCTTCCAGGTTTAGCTAATTTTGATACGTCAGTGAAACCTGCCGTCGCGGCGGAGGAAGGAGGTACGGCTTTCATCGGATGCAAGGTGCCAGAAAGTAACCCTAAAGCACAGGTTCGCTTTCAAGTGCGGGGAAAGTGGCTGGAACAATCAACAGGTGAGATGTCTTAGGCCGCTGGTCAGCAATATAAATATCCAACAAAAGCTTGCCTGGATTCTTTTCGTAGAACTTAAATGAAAAAAACCCTCCAGAAGCTTGCAGAACTTCCTGTGCAAATGGCTTTATCTAAACCTACCCTTGTAAATTAATATCCTTTGCGCGGCAGCGTGACTTCTTTGCGATCCTACATTTAGAATAGCTGGATATATCTGACAAGTTATTTAAAAAATCAAAAAAAAAAAAAAAAAAAAGGAAGCCTTTTTTTTGATACTAAGTTAAATATAATCTTCTCTTTTCCTTCTCCACTCGTTTAGATAACTACCTAATTCTTCCATCTGGAAACCTGCAGATTTTGAATGTATCTTCAGAAGACAAAGGATCCTATAAATGTGCAGCATACAACCCAGTTACTCACGACCTCAGAACAGAGCTCACTGGACGTAAGCTCATAGTCACACGTGAGTACGCAGTTCAGCTTTCCAGAATTAATACATCTCAAACAGAATAAATAGTATCCCTAAGATTTTAGCATGGACAGACCAGCCTAAACATCCCCTGGTCTCAAATACAGTGTTACGCAAAATCTGTCCTGCATTATGTGCACATTCAATCCTTATTTCCCCTTACTGTGGAGGAGCAGCGCGGCTGCTCCTCAGAGCCCAAGAGGACAGGGCGCTTAGCCCTCAGAAAGGGGAGACTGCTGATACTCTAGTTGCCAAACCAATCTCGGAGCAAGACTTCTGGAAGAGAGCGTTACAGCATCGTGCTTAGTCACGGGTATAAGTAGCCGTGTTTGAAAGACATGGCAAACCTCAGGACTGGAGGTCGGGATGGGAGAGTGTGGCTTAAAAGACGGATTAGTGGTAAGCCTCGTCTCCTTTCCTCCAGGCTCTTCCTCAGGTGGCTCCCGCATACTTCACCCCCCGGCAGCCCAGCGCCTGGCGGTGCCGCAGCACAGCGCTCTGACGCTGGAATGTGTTGTCAGTGGGTCGCCTCCGGCCTCCGTCCGCTGGGTTAAAGACGGCCGGGATGCGCTGAGAAAGGGCAGGCGGAAACTGCTGCACTCCCATCTGGTGATGGACAGGCTTGAGGCGTCGGACTCTGGAAATTACTCCTGCGTGGTGGGAAATGAATTTGGAGGAGTGAAATATGTTAACTATTCACTTACTGTACTTGGTAAGAAATAAGGAAATTTTCACGTCCAGCAATGAACCTTTTCTTTGTATACTTGCTGGTTTTGGTATCTGGTCACAAATAGCCCAACCTTCTTTCTCAGCCTAAGCATGTTAAAATAAAGAATAAAGATGTGTTCATAATGACCATATCTCATTATCTCTCCCAAGTTAAAATCCATAACTATTTATGTCTTCAAATCCTTTGCAGTCTGAAATAATTAAACAGTAAAGGATAACAAACTCCAAGGGAAGAACTATTTATTTTTCTGCAGAGTGCCAAGTGTATATGGGATACGGTGTCAATAATGTGCCCGAGATCAGATGGTGGTACATAAGCAAAAACCTAGTGAGGAGAGGTGAAATGTTTGGATGAGGGCAAAAACAAAAGCAAAAGAAATATATTTGGCCTCTTTTGTGTGGCTGCGAGTTGTTCCTGATCTCCCCTTTCCTCTTGTTTGAGGTTTTTGCCTCCATGACTGTTTTTGTTTGGTTTTTGAAATGTATACGTTAGAGTAACTCAGAAATCAGGTTGTTGACACAAAATACACCTTCTGTTGTGGGGGTGTCAGTAAAGAATTATTTTGGAAATACAGGTGTTTTATTTAGAGTATTAATGCAAACATATGACTGGAATAGAAGGGAGAGACCTTTAAAATAAGCAAGCATGTGGGAAAAACAGCTTTATGCTGCGCAGAACTAGAAGTATGTGGTGCTTGCTTGGCCTTTGCGCGCATTAATTTTGCGTAACGTTACGCAAAATTATCTTTTTTGGGACTTGGGCTAAAATCAACATACGGTGGTTTATGTAAGATTATTTCCCTCTGTAGAACCTGCCTCGATCTCCAAGGGACTGCAAGATGAAACCGTGGCCGCTGGAGCGACTGTGCATTTCTGGTGCGACGTCCGCGGAAGCCCTACCCCGACCCTCACCTGGCTCCACAACGCAGCTCCCCTCCGTCTCTCTCCGCGGCATCTGCCGACGGGAAACCGTCTGCGGATCCGCGGAGTCACCCAAGAGGACTCTGGCTTGTACCAGTGTGTAGCGAACAATGGGCTTGGATTTGCGCAGTCCACTGGGAGACTTCGTGTCCAGCCGGGTAGGAGCCCTTGCAGCCCTCAAGAACTCAAACTAAGCAGTTGTACTTCAAGCTTTATTCTGTTTGTTTGCTTTTTTTCCCCCCTTAGATTACGTATTGATTTGTTTCTGACCACTGTTAGTAGCAAATCTTACGAAGAAGGTGCTTTCAGTTGAATTTTAAGAGATGTAGGTATTTCTGGGCTAGCGTGGTTACTCGATACTTAAAACCTAGATTTCCAGCTGCGATTAAATCAGCTTACGGTTGAATTAGATACAATTTATTCTTAAATGGAATAAATGGAATGGGGTCCTCTTGTGCTGGATGAACTGGTATTCTTAGCAGTGTTGGCTGCTGAGTAATTCCGTATCCTCAAGTTCACAGAGTGATCATCAGATTTAGGGTAAATGCACACTTCCCCTGTACCAGATTAGCAAGTACCGATAGTCTTTTTGATCACTTTTCAGTCCAAGACACTTTCTAATACCTAGAGAACTTGATTTCTGCTAGTACAAGGACATTGGCAAGACCTTTGCTGTTCCTGTTCTCCCCGTCATGTGTAGCTGAAGCTCTTGACCTTCTCTGTACCTGTTAAGATCGATGTGAGCTGCGCAGAGGCTGGTTGAGCAGAGATTTTGTGACCTGCTTGTCTGGAGTGGACTAGGCCAGTCTTGCCTGCTCTGTGTTCCTCGCTGACAGTCAAGTCTTTGTTATTTAGCAAATTTGAAGTGTGGGTTTGAGTGTAGTTTTCTGTCACCACAAGTCTCAGCTGATCTCTTTGGTCTGGAAAGGACGTCTGGAGAGGCTGTCTAGAGAAGAAATGACTGTTAAAATGGTTAAAAAGAAGCGTGCGTGACTTTTTTTAATTGTATTGACTCGTTTTGGCATTGAGCATCGTGTTCCTTAGCCAAATTCATTCTTTGGGTGTTTGTTTTTTCCCCCTAGGCAAAGGCTCTAGGCCAGTGATAGTCTCTCCGCCAGCAAGCGTCACCGTGGTAGATGGCGGGGACGTTGCGCTGTCTTGCAATGCCACTGGCCTTCCCGGTCCCGTGATCCGTTGGTACGACAGCAGAGGACTCGTTACCAGCCACCCTTCCCAGGTGCTTCATTCGAAACCGCAGAAACCTCCGCGAGTGATGCCGGGCAGCGCCGTGGCAGAGCCCACCTCCTTCGCCCTGTCCCGAGCGGGCTCGAGCTCCTTGCACATTAGGAACGTGACTCCTGAGCATGCCGGGCCGTACACGTGCGAAGCCATCAACGAGCACGGCTCCGCCGTGGCAAAGGCCTTCCTGACAGTTGGTAAGCTCGAAGCACAAAATTGCACAGTCAGCTCCCCCGATTTAGGGGAGAAATGCCTCAAAATAAGAAATTACCGGCAGGTAGGTAGTGCGGGTGTCCTGGGGAAGCGGAGGAGGGAAATCTAAGCTGTCTTCGTGGACCGGTTCCTCCCTTCCGCCGTAGGCAAAGGAGAAACGGCTGCGTGTATTGCATGGACTTAGCGGTCTTATATGTGATAAAAACTATCCAAGGGTGGGTGGTTTTTTTCTTTATTTTTTGAAATTGCTACTAGGAAAAGAGTTCTTATACTAACGGCAAGATGGCAAAGAGATATATTTCCTTTCTTCACACTGGAATATTATGTGATATTAATAACAGGTTTAAGCTCCCCCAAGTTTCCTTCGCAAGAACTAAGATACAGATTTTTACTTCTATGAAGTGACTTAAGTTTCTCGGCTCTTTCAGCATCTTGCCTCAGTAAATTTAGCTGAACGTCAGTGGGATTTAAGGTCAGTGGGATTTAATATGTGGCCCTATATTTAAAGTTCTTCGTTACCACCGATTAGAGTTTAAAACTCATGTAAATAATTTGAAAAGACGCTTAACGGTTCGCTTGGAGGAAGAAAGAAAGAAGAAACCTCAAGAAAGCGATCCCATCGTGTAGTTTTATAAATAAGTTATTGTTGGACCTTGCTGAGTGGAAACACAACACTAAATATCATCCCAGAACTCAGTCTGTGTCAAACAGAAAAATCCCACTGCTTTGCCTCAGAATTTTATGGCAGTCAGTTCAATGTTAATGTTTTGTTTATTAACTTTTATCGGTTTCTAATATGTTGTACTAGCTGCTGATTATGGTGCAGAGGGTGGTTAAGGCATTTGGTTTTGATATAAAAGTCCTTAAGTAGTTTCTGGGAGCTGTTAGGGTTTTTAGAACAGTTCCCAACCGTGCCAAAAGACATGCTCAAACATTTAGATGGTTTAATGAAGAATTCGTGCCAGGTCACACTTCCGAAGCACCTGAACGACTTAAGCTGCGATTCCAGTGCATTTCTTTGGTAGTAGGAGCAGCTTAAGCAGCTCTCGGCCTCTGCAGCTTGTTCCTGTGACTTGCCTAGTGCAAGCACCCAGTAAGAGAGCTTATTTGGCTGAAAAATGCATCTCTTTTTTTTTTTTTTTTTTTTTCTGCTGGATCTGTTCCACGACATGATTCATTGCGTGGTCTTAAAAGCGGGCAGGGCAACTTAAGCCACCATCAAAGTGAGAAACCACCAAAATGTCAAATGATAGCCTTAGGATCCCGTACCCATGGCGCTTATTTTAAGTCTTTTTTAGACAATTGTGGTGTTTGCATGCATGGCAGTAGCTTCCCAGAGCTACTAAACACAGGGTTAATTCTCCAAAATCGCTCCATCTGATGGAAACGAAGGAGGAAAATACACTCCGGGAAGCGTGAGTAGCAGGCGGGTTAGTAGAAAACACAAGAGTGAGCCGCGTTTATTGGAGGTAGGGAGGCGATAACAGTGGAGAGCAGGCTGCAGCTGTCTTTTACAGAAGCCAGGCACCTCTGAGCACTCTTGGGGTGACTGGAAAGACTTGCCAGGCGTGGGTGACTTCACTGCTCTGCTGCGTTCGGGTTTTCGGAGTGCTTTCCCAGCCTGTGCTGAGGTACTTGGAGAGCTCGTAAGGAGGGAGCCTCCTCCGGTTGTGCAAGAAGCAGGGAAGCAACGCCTGGGAATGCGATCTGTTTGCACAGCGGAGACAAAATACAAAGGTTGTTCTGCTGCTGTGCAAACCCAGGGCATGCCAGCGGGTTGAAATCTGCTTGCGGGTTGACATCTGCTTGCGGGTTTGCACCCCTGTTTCAAGAAAGATGTAAAAGAACTAGAAAAGGCGCTGTGAAACGCAGCAGGTGGGTTCGTAGGGGTGTGCAATAGTTTCTGCCGGAGGAGAGGCCGAAAGGTTGAGGGGTCTTTACCTTCAAAATGAGGCAGCCGAAGGGGAGACACGATAGCAAGCTGTAAAATACTGGTTATTATGGAGAATGCGAGTAAAAGCTATGAATACATTCTTTTCACGCCCAAATTTGGGGCATTGGGTCCTTCTCTGGTTGCTGTTGGTGGCAGGATTTGGGGTGCGTGCAGGCTTTGGTCTGACCCGACTCGGTGCTGCTCGTGTTTCGCAGAGGGGCTGGGAAGCCGAGGAAGAAGAGTAAGTCTCGGTGGCTAAGGGGAAAGGGATGGCACTGAAAGCAACAGCCAAAAAAAGTTGCATAATGACACAGCAGCGAAGAGGAGTCTGATGGTACTGGTTTATATGGGTAGCAATTATGCCAGAGACTCAGCAAAAAGAGCTTAGATCTGAATTGCTTAATGGAAATTGTTACCCTGGGGGTTGTTTTCCAAAGCAAAAGCACAAACCACTTGCCAGTTGTTGATGACTCCCCTCTCGCAGCAATAAACACAGCAGCGACTGCAGGTCTCCTGTCACCAGCCTAAACCACAACTCATTCTCCGTGCGCAAGAGTCCGTTTCCCCGGTGCCAGCAGGCGTCAAACCGTGCTGCGCCCACCCGCAAATCCTCCGGGTCCGCCGCAATGCAGCGAGTGGATGCGGCATTTGTTCCCAGTATTAACGCGCGGCGGCGCATCCCTTTCCCGCTGCTTCGCTGACAGTAGTAGACACCCTTTCGCTCGGAGATTGCTCTGGGGGTGTCTGACGTTGTCAGTAAACTCCATCTGGCTTTGGGGACGTCCTCCCCGCGTTCCCTTCTTCCCGGCTCCGAACTTTGTGGCATTGCTAAATAAATAGGAAAAAAACAAAACAAGGAATGCTTGCTGAGAGCGTGTCTTCAATTTGAAAAGAGAACTTTCCTTCCCTTCCCAGCTTTTTAAAAAGTGGCCAAAAATAGCAGCCACACTTGCTGCTGGTATTTTAATGGAGGTTTGGAGGAATCTGAGTCAGCCAGGCTAACACTGCCTAGGCTTTACATTACCAAGGAATTTGTTTGTTTTGTAAACCAAGTTCCCTTCATTCCCTTCCCCTTCCAGACCCCGGCACGTAACATAAACCTACAGAAATCTGAAAGGACGGACAGGGCTAAGAACATCTGGCAGTCCCGGCGCTGCGGCGCGCAACCGTGAGGAGCTGCGCTGGTTCCCAAACGTTCTCGTTTTAAGCACTGACGTTTACTTGTCCTGGATAATCTCAGATGTCCAACCTGCCACCCCTTTCCTGCCTGGAATGCTGACAAGCTCTGCATCGGCCGAACAGTGCTTTTTTTTGTCTCGCGGCCTCTTTCAAACTACTGATATTATATATATATATATATATATATATATATATATATATATATATATATGGGTTTTTTTTCACACCAGGCAAAGTAAATAGGATGGAGGAGGCTGGAGCAGGATTTCTAGAAATGCGTTGGTATTAAATTCCATGTTAGATCTGCCTGTAAACCGAGTTTATTCTCAGCATAAATTTTCAAATGAAGTAGTCGAGTCGTGCAACTTTCAAAGCTGATCGAAATTACAGCTAAAACCTCAGAAACTGAGGTAGGAGAATGTCCTCTTGTGTGCACGCCAGTTCAGGCCATGAAAAGTTCCTTGTACAACTGTGATTAATTTAAAATTACTCCGTCTGTATCACAAGTGTAGCTGTATTTTTTTTTTTTCTTTTAACATGCATTGCTGCTACTTAATTTATTGGAGATACTAATCAAACCGTGCCTGCAGACACCGCGTTTCAGGTTTTCTCTCTTTGCTACTGTGGAAAAAACCCCACAAACAAACAAAAACCAAACCAAACAACGCTGTTCTGCCCTGAAAAAACCAGCCGGCGCGCAAGGGCGCAGCTTGGCACCGGGCTCAGGTCTGTGCGGGCATCTCCTGAGCGGGCTTTTTGCAGCAGGGCTTGTTTGGAAATGACGCTCGTAAATGATTTAGCGTCCCCTCTGCGCGGGGCAAACGTACGTCATCTTGAAGATGTAACCAGACTCCTCCCTTTACAGTTCCTTTAGAAACTGGCACGAAAGCAGAAGAAATGGCTCCCGTGGAGATTGCCCAGAGCGATGAAAGCGATGGCGATTTTGGTGCAGAAACGGCCTTTTCAAGCTCGCCTCCAACAAAACTGCATGTGGCTGCAGCTGCGACGGAAAAAGCCTCGAATGCTGCCGCCCCCCCCGAGGCCCCCATCATCCTCAGCCCCCCGCAGACGCTGAAGCCGGACGTGTACAACCTGGTGTGGCGCTCGGGGAGGGATGGGGGCTTGCCCATCAATGCCTATTTTGTGAAATACCGCAAGGTAACGCTTCTCGGCGCGCCGCGGCAGATGGATCTCGTTGGTTTAGGTTTCTCAAGGAACCAATAATTGTTGCAGCGCTGGCGTTAACAAGAATGTGGTGTCAGAAATACAGTTGAACCACAGCGTTGCCGTGGTCACACAGGCAGCTTACTTTAGGGATGACTGAAGCTGGTCACAAGTATGCTGTTCTATCTAGTTTTAAGTGAGATTTATTCAGCAGAGCCCGGGTTTTTATTTCCTTTATAATAATCGTTATGGTCTATGGGGAATGGAGCTCCAGGGCATGTTGTACACAACTTCAGCGATGTTAAAATGCGTTCGTGTGAGCAAGCTTGAACCTGATGGGTACACTTGAGATCAGAAGGGAAGCTGAGTATTAGCCTAGTACGTCAAAGAGTTTGCTGCTCTGTGCCCCAAAGAGACACTATTAAAATGAAGTTATCAAATACAAAGGTGAACTAAAATTTCCTGAGCAGATACCTATCACGTCCTTAAAAATGGTGTGTCAACAGTGAGCTCGTCTGATTAAAATCAGAACCAAGCAATGCCTGTGCCCGTTCTCCCAAGCAAACAGTTTTCTGCGTGGCAAAGCTGTTTGGTTTATTTTTCATAAGCTTTTTAATCCTCTGCATCCTGATCTTGTCTTAGCCTGGAGGGAATGCTTAGGTTTTTGGCCTGTTAGTTCCTGAAAACCTAGTGCCAAAGTCTGTTGATACAATTTCTCTTCCAAAGGTGGTTGGTTCACATAAGCACTGAAAGCTTTGAATACTTATTTGACCTTTTTGATGCTCACCCTTCACTCATGACAATCCTTTCCGCATTAAATGTGCTCACTCATGCCTTTCTCGGTAGGGAGTTTACCATGGGTTTTTAGGGTGGTGTTCTCTTTGTGTCATTAAATTATTTTATTGATTTCCTTCTTTTAAAGGGGGGGGAAGTTGGGGGAATAAAAGCCTTAGAAGAGTGGTCGCTTCAGAAGAAAATACTTGAACAAAGACCTCTGGCATTACCTTTGATAATCCACGGCATTTAGATCTGCCTTCCATGTTTTATTAAAGTCTTATATTGTTTAGTAGTTTATTTTTGGTAGAATCTTTGTCTTTTCCTTTGGGATTTGGGGTAATGTTTTCCTGCAAAGGTCAAGCATTAAGAGACTACCCTGAATCTCTTTCCTTTCTTAAATGGAGCTGGTGAGTTCACTGTTAAATTAAAAAGTGGTGGTTTTTTTTTCTAAAAAAAAAAAAAAGAAAAGAAACATGCATTAATAAAAAACAAATCTTTAGTCTCCCTGCTGACTTTTTTTTTTTCCCCAGCCTCGAAGTAACTAAGACATACTTTTTGTTGCCCATTTTAGCCAATAAATATTTTAAAATGCTTAAGTACAGGAAAAGCTGGGATAGTTTGGGGAACATATCTTTCTCATTAGGGCGTTGGGTCCAGCCTTTAACGTCACACCCGCTGCCAGCTGAAGCCTGATTGAAGTCTTTACAATCATTTGCTCTCTTGCTGGTTTTAGGCACAAGTGAAAATGGCCTTTTTTTTCCAAAAACAAGTGCGCGCGTGTGTATGGAGAGGGAAAATGAGTCGAGTTTATTGAAGGAGCACCATGAAGGTAGCTGCAAAAGTGCTGATTTGTGGCAGAGACACTTGGAGACAAACCGTAGGTAGAGATAGGAAAACACAAGGAGCTTTGGCAAGTGGCAGAGGCCCTTTGGACGCTTGTGTGCGACAGCGATGAGGGATTTGAGCGCTGCCTTGGGTTCTGTGCAGTTCACCGCTGACGCGGAGCTTTCTCTCCCTGTCCTGTGCAGCTGGACGACGGCGTCAGCGCAGCGGGAAGCTGGCACACGGTGCGTGTCCCTGGCAGCGAGAACGAGCTGCGCCTCACCGAGCTGGAGCCTTCCAGCCTGTATGAAGTTTTAATGGTGGCGAGGAGCGCGGCTGGCGAAGGCCAGCCCGCTATGCTGACGTTTCGCACCAGCAAAGGTGGGTGCAGCACAATGTTCCCTGTGTCCTGGGCTTTCGAGAGGACATTTATTTAAATTACATCAACTGTATGTTGTCTGCTAAGCCATATATGAAACGTTCTGCAATTTAGTTGCTAAAGAACAGCCTCTAATAGCTCAAATAGCTGTAGGGCAAACTTCTCTGAGCAATACCAGAGCTGTTGGTAAGTAAAAGCTGTTAAAAGCTTGATAATATTATTTTTGGGGTGATTATTAAGATTTATACTGTAAGGTTCCCCTTGCTTAAAGGAGCTAAGGCAGGGAGCAGCCTGTCCTTGTTCCTTGCTCAGTTTTTCAGAGAATCACAAAAGAAACTCTCTGCACCGTCAAATTTTCATATTTCAACACAACAACTTCTGGTTTGCTCTGCAGCAGCTTCAGTGCAAGTCTCTCGGCTGACCAGAAGCCAGCTGGTTTGATAGTTGCGTGCAGACAGCGACAAGCAAAAGAGCGTTTCGAATCAAAGTCATTTTTTTTCTTTCCAGCTCGGACGCTGGTGGCTGTACTCTTAAGCATACAAACAATCAGGATTTTTTCACGCTAACGTACAAGAACCAGATAGCTTAAAATTTTCTTAAGAATGTAATGTAGTTGTGAAATCTGTGAATTTATGATACAGATGTATTGCCACAGGCCAAAAGTCCGCTCAGCCCCGTATCCCAGGTCCAGCTGTGGCCAAACCCAGCTCCCATAGCATTTTTATTGAACCTCTTTCTCTAGACAGGGGTTTCGGTGTGCAATTCTCACCACCTGTTTTGATTTCGTGATGAGAGGGGGCTTTGAAACCCAGGCAGGAGCCGGCAGCGTCACCGCAAAGTGCAGTACTGCAGACGCTAGTACCGCGGGTGAACGGTCACGTATCCACAGTGCAAGAGTCCCCGGGCTGACGGGGGAGGTCTCCTCTCTTGCTCCCCTGAAGACATTCTCTAATTGCTGTCCTGACCGTTTAGCTCGTGATTTGGAGCCAGGGCTGTAGTCCCCTCCGCTGCGGCGAGTGATCTTGTGGAGTGAGCGTACAGAGACGCAATGAACAGCGTTTTCTTACCCAATCCCTGAGCTGACGCGCTGTGTGTTGAATGTTTCTTAGAAAGAACAGCATCCTCGAAAAACACTCAGGCCCCGTCTCCGCCAGTAGGCATTCCTAAACATCCCGTTGTTCACGAAGGCGCAAATAATTTCGGTGTCGTCCTTCCAGACCTGTCTCGACACAGCGGAGGTAGGTGTGCGGGCGGTTTGTAATCCGCGTGCTAAAAGCTGTGTTGCGAGCAGATGCATCTCAGTTAACTCGTGTTTATTACTGCTCTAGGTGCTTGTGTTACCTCTTCTACTTCCTATTTATTCCCTAGACTACTTTGATACAGGTGTTTTTCCTCTCTTGTGGGACTTCTGTGAGTGAAGTCAGATATCTGCGGATTTTCTGTTCTTCTGTGTGTTCCCAGAGTAAAAGATCGTAGCTCGTACTGTGGGACTAGCTGCAAGGTTACCTTATTCCAGCCTGCGAGCTGGCGTTTTAAGTACCTGCCTTGATACCTCAGGTTTCCGCAGCAATGTTAAGTTACCAAGTAGTAGTGCATTTCTTACAGACTTTGGCATCTGTGGTGGGGTGTTTGAAGCTACGAATTCAGCAAACACACGCCCTAATCTAGCGAACATACAATATTTCCCAGGATGCTGCTACCTGCATGTGTGGTGCTCAAAAAATAAGATTTTCACGTGTAACCCACGTTCTTGCTGCTCGTATTTAAACCTGCTATTGCTTTCTGCTAAATACTCTGGTTTTCTCTTCTCTTCCACTGTGAAAGATCCAGAGGAAGAGTGGAAATGGGAGATGCTGTGTCAGAGTTTTAAGTTTTTAAGTTCTCAAAGTGGATTATATCTGTTCTTAATGTTTTCCTGTGGTTTCCCAGGGATAGGCTTATTTCTGATGGCAAGGAGATACAACCACTTCCCAATAGGTGTGATTTTTAGCCTGGTTTCCAGTGAAAACAGCATGTTTATAGTCCTTTCTCTCACCACCCCAGCCTTTGAACTCATTGACCTGATTCAGGCAAATTTACTCAGGGGCTGAGACCTCAAAGGTGATTTGGTGTCTGAAGTTTGGGTAAAACCAAAGGGGAGTGGAGAGGTTTATTAATGATGCAGGCGAGGAGCGTGGCACTCTTGTGACGGCGCTAAATATCCGCGGGGCCACGCGAGGGGACACTACGTGTGCCCAGCTGCCAACGCTCAGCCTGCTTCGCGCTCCCAAAGCTGCCAGCTCCTCGCTCGGTCCCTCCGCTCGGCAGCGACCGGCTCCGTGCTAAAGAATACAGGCTAGTTTAGTAAAGCCTTACGGCTCTCGTCATCAGAATGGTTATAACCACGTTTACTAACACCGTCTCTTTCCGTTCTCTGTCCCACCGCTGTCTGTAACGTCAAGTGAGTTCAGTAAGTATATAACTCGCTGCATGCTTCGTTTGCTCTCCGCTCTCGCGCCTCCGGCAGCACGGCGCTCGTTAGCGTGGATGGGTTGGAGTCTCGTTGGGTCTGGGGGAATTTTGGGGTTTTGAAAATGGTAACCAGATTTTTCCTGTTCACTTAGCATGTGTTTCTCTTTCCGTGTAGAGATGAGTTGGGTAGTGCAACTCCATGTTTTTGTTGATTACTGTATTGATAAAGTAATTGATTCCTCTGTTTTCTGCTCTTCAAGCATCTTTTCTGGAAGAGTAAGGGGAGTAGTTATTACAGGAGGATTTAAGATTCTCCTTGTTAATACGTGAAGTCTAGTTTAATCATCGGCAACTAGTTTAATCAGTTGCTACAGGAAACAAAGTTTCAGCTGACCCTAATCCTCTCGTAACTGAATTTCTCATTTCAGTTCCAGAAGCTCCTGACCGACCCACGATCTCCACAGCATCGGAGTCGTCCGTCTACGTCACGTGGATCCCACGAGCCAACGGTGGCTCCCCCATTACTGCCTTTAAAGTGGAGTATAAACGCCTGGGTCGAAACAGTGACTGGCTGATTGCAGCTGATAACATTTCTCCTTCCAAGCTGTCTGTGGAAGTTCGGAACTTGGAGCCAGGTATTAAAAACGATCTTTCCTTCACCTCAGCTGTTGTTGCTGTTGCCTTTGCTGAGATGACTGCGCTCCTGCTGAGAGAATACTGCAACTCTTTGGTTGTTTCATTTTAGCTTCTGCTTGGATTATCCTGTTTCTGGGCTTTTTTGGTTTGGTTTTTTGGGGGTGGGTTTTTTTTTTTGTGGAATAGGAGCTCATTGCATGAATTCAAGTTGATTTCTGGCTTTCCAAGTGGAAAAAAAAAACAAACCCAACACCATAATTTAATACTTGTTCATGTGGAGAGGAGGGTTGTGTATTACTGCTATTTTTAACTTAATTGTCCTTTTAGTAAGCACTCAGAATGCAAAAAGAGAGAAACGTCTGTCCTGATTTCTGGTTTCTCCAGTGTCCAGCCCTGAAAGCTCAGGGAAAGGGTGCAAGAGTAGGGGGGAGCAGGTGAGGACAGGTATCCTTCGAAACATCTCAGCGCCCACCAGTTTGCAGTTTAGGGACTTCCCGAGCTGGTGGAGGCATCTCTGTCCCTGTGTGTAACAGCCTCTGGATTTTTCTTGAGTGAATTTCCCTCATCGCTTTTAGAAGCTGTTTATATTTCTGACGTCCACATTAGTCCGTGGCAATGAGTCCTGCGGTTCTTCTAATTGGATGTTGTGCAAAAAGTACTTTCTAATCTGTTTAGTCTCTCCTTGAATCCTGTTTCTAGTGCTTGTTTTGCTACAACGTCGTCTTTCTTTCACTTTTTCCCTTAAAAGGAGAAATGTATAGGTTCCGCGTGATTGCTGTGAACAACTACGGGGAGAGCCCACGCAGTGCGGCATCTCGCCCTTACCAAGTAGCCGGATTTACCAGCCGGTTTTCCAACCGCCCTATCACAGGACCTCACATTGCTTATACCGAAGCCATCAGCGACACTCAGATCATGTTGAAATGGACGGTAGGTATCGTCGTCTCCTGTTCTTCTCACGGTTGCAGGCCAACTTTTACTGCTTTGCCTCTTAAAGCCAAGGATTAAGAGCTGATTGCAGCGTAGTGAGTGGTGGTTTCCCCCCCTGAGGCTCGGAGATGATCTTGTTCCTGGAAGAGGGCTGCGATACTTCGTGCTTCTATGGTAGAATTGGGTAACTGACTGGGCCGTGTGCCTCTCGAGCCCGTTGCCCCCCGTTTCCAAATCCTCCTCCCTCCCCCGAGAGTTGTTTGCTCCCTCTTGAGCTGTCTCCCAGCCTCCCTCCACCTCGCCCTCCCCTTCCGGCTCCCTGGGGATGCCACGCAGCACCTCCTCGGGTTACGCCAGATGTGAGCCCGACTGGCAGCTCCGCTGAAAGGCTGCAGCCGCCTTAGTCCACCTGCTTTGGCACAGACGTATCCGGAGGCACCGGTGGGCTTAACTCTGGCCAGCCCCCCGTTCGTGCCATGAGCTGCGAGCGAGTTGGCTTGTTTTCCTGCGATTCCTGCTGCTTTTGTCAATCCAGGCCGTGATGGCTGGAAGCGGGCGCTGCGTTGAAAACCCACCATCTTCCCTCGCATCCAGCAGAGGTTTCGTGTTAGAGAAACGTTTTCCTTTCCCCTGTTACCTCGTCTTTGTAAACAAGTACTTTAAAGTCCTTATTGAAACCCACAGAAATTCTTTGCTCTTGTTTTGAAATCTAACCCCCTGGTATACTTTGGAGGATTTAATGTGTAGAGTTCCCAGTGTTAGTTTGCTCTGCTAGCTCAGCCTTAAGAGATGTGAAGGATAATAAACTTAAAATAACCTCTGGTTCCTCAGGAGGCTGCATAACTTAAAGTAAAATATTCTTGAGCTGAATTTTAGAGTGACCTTAACTCTTTCTGAAGTAAAAAAGGTCTTAACTTTTCCATTTCCATTAATCACGCCAATTTTCATGCCGTTCGTGGTCAAACCCTAATTGATGGTTTGGAAAGTGGTGTGGGAGGGAAGTGTCATCCCCGGCTCAGTCTCTTGTCCCCGTGCTACCCTCCTTTTTTCCGCTGGTCCGAGGAGGCCAGTGGCAGAGAGCTTTTCTGCAGCTCTGAGAACCCCTGGCGTTGTGCTCGTCTTGGCTGTGTCCGCACGTCCACAGCGGCTGATAATCCTCCTTTGTGTCGTAGCTTCTGTGCAAACCTCCCCCTACACCTTGTTTGCACAACCTTATTAAAAAAAAAAAAACCACCACATATTTCAAGGTGATAAGATGTTCAGTGATGAGGATTCAGCAGGACTCAATTAAAATTGTTCTTCTCTAACAGAGTCTTTTAAAATTCTCTTGTAGTATATTACATCAAGCAACAACAACACGCCCATCCAAGGATTTTATATCTATTATCGGCCCACGGACAGTGACAATGATAGCGACTACAAGAGGGATATCGTGGAAGGTACGGTGCAGTATACGCATGCTTAGTAACACTACTCGATGGGGAAAAACATCGTGTAGCCATGTTGGCTGTGTTTATATGAAATCTAAACTGCTTTTCCCAAACTAAGTCTTTACAATATATTTCACAGAAGTAGCTATCTCAACTACATAACGTCAAGTTCTGCCCACACATGAACTTGTTTCTTCCTTCTGAAGCCTCTTCTACATGGAAACTTGAGAACTAAATACTGGTTTGAAGTTTGTCTTGTTATACTGCAGCAAATCCTCAGTGTAGATCTGTTTAAACTGACTTAGCTTAAAGTAGTTGAGTAAAGAAACCAGAGATTTAACCCAGGGTAAGTGCATCTGTGTTGCAGACTGTACTAATAACTAGCTGGCTTTTAAGATGATTTACCCCAGCGCGGATTTTCTCAGCTAGGTAGTACCTTGTGTGTAATCGCCCTTCTCTCCTCTTACCTTGCTTAATTGCTGATCCTGCTATAAGGAAGTCACTTTTAGCCTCAAGTGCTGCAGTACGCTGCAGACGCAGGTATGTTTGTGCTTCATTTTGCCTTTTAATCAGGTTATTTTTCTTCCCTGTGCGTATTAGATCATCATTTTCCTGGAAGAAGTTATTAGATAATGTCTATATTAGTCCAGAAGTGGAAAACCCTTTTAAAAATATTTTACTTAATGTCCTTGCTGCTCGGGCTGAGTAAACGTAGTGATCTCATTCTGTCCCGATGACGTTAATTATTTTTTCCCCTCATTTATTTCAGTTACAAGAGGAATGGGCCTTTATTTTGAAAATTTTCCCCTGCTAGACAATGCTCCGCATAGTACTTTGATGCGTGACATAAGCTTTTGCACACTATAAAGCTGTTAAAGATCCAGAGTTTCGGCTCAGAGGATTGCTTTAAAGAAGCTTACGCAGTCTGCACCTTCATCTGCAAATGTATTTTAGCCTTTGCTAGACAGAACTTGTGTGTTTATAAATCTTATACACTAAGCAGTTAGTTGTTTAAGTGGGCTCCACTGTGCTGTGAAATTAGCTTGTTTCTGATTTTTTTTTTTTTTCTGCAAGCGTGTGTGTATTGAACTCTTTGTGGCAGTCTGAAACCATTAGCAGCTGCTCTGCTCTGCCAAAGCCTGGAACAGAAACTCATTTGCTGGAAATATTTAAACTTAAACTTTTCTTTACTGTGCTCCCCTAAATTAGCTTTTCAGGGGAGGGGGGAAAAAAAAAGAGCGCTATTTTCAATTAAAGTGCGATTGGAAGCATTTGATGTGAAATATGTAGAGAAACATGCGACTTAAGGCATTTTTGCCATAAATCACTTGTTCGTCACTTCCCCCCCCCCCCCTGTTACCTTTGAATTAATCTGTCTGTTTTCTGACAGGGAATTTTATCTTGAAATGACTGCGTGAGTTGTGGAAAAAGTGTTGTGATGCCTGTATTAGCTAAGTACTTGCCGTAGGCTTTCCTTACCGTTTCCTGTTAAGTCTTGTCTTTCGAGACATTCAAAACTGCAGAAAACTTCCCCCCCCCCCCCCCCCCCCCTTATAAATGCCGCTACAGGCAAAATCAGATTTTATTTAAAGAAAAAAACCACACAAAAAAGCTTGACTCGGATGGCTCCTCGGTATCTTTCAGCAGCTTCACGCAAAAGCAAAGCAAAATCAGCCCTGTCCTGCATTGAGGGTCTGAATTTCTCTGCATTGAGGGTCTGAATTTCTCTGCATTGAGGGTCTGAATTCCTCTGTTTTGAGGGACCTGGAGATTGAATTTTAAATGTAAATGCAGTCTGATGTCAGTTGTTTAAATGTTTTTCCTTGCTAATGGTGCACGAAGAGGACAGTTAAAGTGCCTGTACTGATTCCAGTTCCACTAATGGTTTGAAGCGGAAACCTAAAACCTGGTGTAGTAATTACCGAAAGGAATGCTTGGGGGTGGGGGCGACGACGGGAAAACCGAGTATGAATCTTGGGAAAACGTGCGATTTAGGGAAAGGCCGGTTCCAGCTCCAGCCAGGGCTCGTCTGCCCTCACTTGGGACTCCCTGCGTGCGAGGGATGGAGCTTGGGCCGTGTGGTGCGTCCCCTCCCGAGACCCCCGAACTGAGATGGGGTCCTCCTGGGTACCCCCTGCCCTTTTTTGGCCGGGCAGGGGGATCCGCACCTGGGCTCGGGTCCCGGAGAGGTTCCAGCGGAGTCATGGTGACAGCCCCCGCCAGCCGAGCGGGCTTTATTTTTTTTATTAATGCTTAAATCAGTAGGTGGTATGACAGTTTCTTAGAAACAGTGGAAACAGTTCAAGGTGGTATTTTCCAAGAGGGATTAAGAGCGCTCAAACAGTTAATTAAACTCCCTTAAAAAAAAAAAAAGGGAAAAAAAAAAAAAAGAAAAAAAAAAAGAGTCGCTGTTTATTAAAATTTGTCACAAGCCCGTGAAAGTAAAAACTGCGAGTGATTTATATTGAAGTGCTCAGTACTTCAGGAGGGTGTCTAAATGAAATGCTGGCCGGGAGCCAGAGATGACAAAACCATCCTATTAGAGAAGATTGCTTGGCTTGGGATCTGTCTCTGCAGGGGCAGGCAGCGCGAGAGGCAGCCTCGCTGTCTAATTCTGTTTCCTACTATGTTTAATAAAATGCACGTTCAATTATTTGCGGTTTCGCCTAAGTTGAGCGACGCAGATGTATCCTTCCTGCGAAAAACGGGCAGCTTCGGTCGGTACCTCGCATCTCCAGGGATCCTGCGGGATGCAAACTGGGAGAGGGTCTTACCACAGTGAAGTCTTGCCCCTGTCCCAGGTTTAATCTGTTTTCTGTGCCAGTTTTCCCTTGTTGTTTGCCCTGCATGTTGTAAATCGCTAGCGTAACCCATCCTAAACCCATCCCTTCGCTGTATGCCACTAGCGAAGGAAAGCTTTTCATATAAAAAAATATAGTTTGTAAAATGCCGTGGAACGTGTTGGGGTAGAAGAGAGCAGTTTCGTGTTTAAGATACACAGAAATGCTGTTGATTTTAAATGTACAGATGCTGGAAACTTGGATGTCTGTTTTTTGAGTTTAGCGACTTGTATTTTTTTGTACAGAAAGACATTTTTTTAAAAAAATGAATTAAAAATACTGAAAAAACCCCACTTTTATTCATCAAAAGGTGGTTCTAAGAATTGATTTCGCAAGACAATGCGAGTCTTACGATTTCAGATAAGTCCATAAATTGTTAATGAAGGCTTTCGTGCTAACAGTTGCAATACCCCTGCATTTTCTAGAGAAAGACGCTGCGATATACTCGTGCCTAATTCCGCCTCGTGCGAGTAAATGAAAAGCAGTTGATTTATTTTTTTTCTCCCCCCACAGGTACGAAGCAATGGCACTTGATAAATCACCTGCAGCCAGAGACATCTTACGACATTAAAATGCAGTGCTATAACGAAGGTGGCGAGAGCGAGTACAGCAACGTGATGATCTGCGAAACCAAAGGTGAGCGCCGAAGGAGCGCGGCCGCTCGCCTGCGGGACCGCGCGAAGGTGCCGTTCTGCGGCACGAAACACCCGCCGTGCTGGAGGCCTTTTCTTTTTTTGCAGTGCAAAAAGTCAGCTGCGATGAAGACCGTAATTTTCTGGAATGTTTTGGAGGATTGTTTTGTCTTCCGAAGCTGGGATTGTTTTGAACATATGGAAACTGATACGTTGCACTCCCGAGAAAGGCTCTTAGCAAAGCTCTGCAGATTTGCCTGGCCTGAGAGATAGTATTGTTGTTCTGGGTTGGTTTTTTCCTTCTGCTGCGCTGATAGCCTCTCCTTAGGAGACAACCGTGCTCTTGAAGATGACAGAATTGATTTGTACGTCTGTTTTATGTCTTGGGGGCTCTGTGACACGTTGTATAAGTGCAGACCGCAGCAATTGATGGTTATGTTGGCTGCCTCCATCACTAATCCTGCATGCCTCTGGCACAAAGTTTGTACTGTTCTCTGGAAGTGTCAGATATGGCAGTCACATTTATTTTGCAAAGAATTCCTGTCTCCTTTAATCTCTAAAACCAAGTAAGGCTGTAAAGGGAAAATGCAGACAGTAAACTTCAAATGCAGCGCTATGAAAAAATGTTTTTTAAAACAAAAAAGCAAAAAAAAAAAAAAGCCCTCCAGGAGCGGAAGCATCAAAATTTAGCTAAGTTAGTAGCGAAGCCTTTGAAAGAAGGGCTAGGAGCTGCAGGGCTTCAAGGCTGCGCGCACGGTTGGTCTTCCTCCTGCAAGGAATAGAACTTTCTTCCCTAATTTTAAAATTGGCAAGATGCAATCTGTCGTTCATACTGACTCTTCCTTAAAAAGCACCTCCTCCAGGCTTGTGGGAGTGATCCAGCTTATCTAACATATCTGCGCCGAGGTGCTTGTGTCTCTCTGACCAGCTTCGCTCCTAAGCCGGGCACCTCTTTTAGGGTTTTAGTGTCAAAAGAAATATTCTGGGCTGTGGTGTGCTGAAAACTAATGTATATTTAATTCCTGGGTTAAACTAGCGTCTCGTTTTCAGTGATTTTCTGTTCAGCTCTTGGTATCTTAAATAGCATGGTTTTGAAAACGGGGTTAGCAGGGTTCACATCAGATAAAAGTAGGTCGTCTGGCAGCGGTGAGGCGATAGAAATGCATGTTGTGGTTTCTCCTGACCTCAGAAGTGGAAAGATTTGCGCTCTTTCAAGTTGGGAGTTAGCGCAGCTCTAGCCGTGCGTACGTCGAGTTGCTCGTTAAAGTTTCGAGTGACCTCAATGAGAGGGTTAGCAAGCTGGATAATAACCATTTTCCAAGGCAAATAGTTATTACCCAATAGTAGTTGGCCTTCTCGTTGAAGGTTTTAATATTGACTTGGACGCTTTCTCTTCGAGGCATTAGGATTCTAACTGAGCAGTAATTATTTTCATTTCATAACGAGAAAACGCATTTAGCCAACGTACCCCTGCTTGTCTCTTTTTTCGCCCAAGTGAAACGCACGCCCGGGAGCGTCCGAATATCCAGTGAAAGACCTGAGTACGCCACCGAATCCCCCTGACCGGGTTGGGGGGAAGCGGAGCCGGGCCTTCGAACGGCCCCGTTCGGAGCGGTGACATGCTGTACTTGATCGTGGGCTGCGTCCTTGGGGTGATGGTCCTTATTCTCATCGTTTTCATTGCCATGTGCCTGTGGAAGAACCGGC
The DNA here is from genome assembly GCA_009819775.1 of Phoenicopterus ruber ruber. NCBI lineage: Eukaryota > Metazoa > Chordata > Aves > Phoenicopteriformes > Phoenicopteridae > Phoenicopterus > Phoenicopterus ruber. The sequence goes on along the minus strand of CM020237.1, from coordinate 338,414 downwards.
AGCAAAACGCCATGCAGAGTGAGTTATTTTTGGTTTCCTTTCATGATGAAAGTATTATCTGAGTAAAATTAGTAACGTTCATATTACATTTTATGAATGGGAAGCAGTTTCCTGTTATAAGCCAACTGGCATTGATTTAGAGACTTGTATTTTCTAGGTGTGCCTGAGGTGAAGATGTGGGGGGTTTTTTAAGAGCAGCGACGTCTCCATTTCTTTGCATTGATGCTCGCTGCCCTGCCGTGTTGCGGCACAGTCGTGCTGCAGTTTCACCCAGAGAGTGGTTTGTGAAATTCGTGGGCGAAGTTTCTGCAGCTCGTGTTTAACTTCAAGCACCTGCAGAGGTTTCTGCTGATTGCAGTGGCAGAACCTGTGTGTAATCATAAGGACTTGTTAAAACGTGGAGACTTAAACCCCGGATCTCTCTCTCTCCCCCTCTTGCGTATATCTGGAAAGAAAAAGAACTTGCAGCGCTTGGAGGACAAGTCCCTTGTTACCTCTCGGCCCCTTCACAGTAAAATGGAGTTCGGTGTCCAAGTCTTTCAGAGAGGTGTTAATAAGGAAAACCTGGCAGTTTGCAAGCAGGAGCCTTGAGCAGGCGCGCTGGAGCGTAAGCGCGCTTTTGCGAGGTGCTCTGTGCCCCCCAGACGATTCTGTGCTAGCGGAATCTCTTCGGTAGCCTTTTCTGTTCCTAACGTGTAAATCAGCCTTGCTCTTCCCGCAGCCTGTGGTTATTTTTAAGTGTCCTTACTCTCTGACCAAGAGAAGTGAAACAAAACTTCTTGTAAGATAAGATAGCGTCTTCAACTGTGGCCCAGAGATGTTTTCTGGAAGTAGTTAGTAGCAGATAGCAGAGGGCCTGTTGATGATACGAATGGCCCGTCACAAGTAGTGACTGATGTCAGCTGAGTCCTGTCAGACCAGCGTTCCTGCTCTGTTCTCCAGGATGCGGCTGTTTTCCGTTTCTGCGTTTGTACACTAAGCACTTAAATATTGCAGTTAATTTACGAAAGCTGTAGAAAGAGAAAATAAGTTTCTTTTGTTTCTTAGAGACGCTCATTTAACTTCTCATTCGTCATAAATACGCTGTCGGTGATAACATCTCTTGCAGAATACGACCCTCCTGGCTATCTCTACCAAGGGGCGGATATCAACGGGCAAATGATCGAGTACACGACCTTACCCGGCACGAGCCGAGTCAACGGCAGCATCCACGGAAACTTCATAACCAACGGCGGCCTCAGCAACGGCTGTCCCCATGTCCATCATAAAGTTGCTAATGGAGTTAACGGGATCGTGAACGGAGGAGCTGGACTGTACCAGGGCACACCAGCTCCCTGCCCAGGACGGCACGTGGACTACGAACATCCCCACCATCTTGTGAACGTAAGCTCTTACGCCGGGTGGAAGGCTCAGCCTAGACCTTGGGGTTTATTCAGAGGCTGTAGAAGCAGACTTAATTCGGGTGGGGGAAATACTCCTCCATTGATAACAGCCCGTTCCACTAAATTACTTATCCCAGAGGAAGCAACTGGGCTGATATTTCTGATACAAACATCATGGTTTTCATTTGAGAATATCAGATGACAGCAAGAATTCCACTTACTCTGGGAAATCTGCCTCTACCCTCCTCCTAACAGCATGTAAGCTCTGAGAATGCTTCAGTAACTAGGCTGAGATACTTTACTTGTACATATGGTATTTCTCAATCTTCAAGTTAAATAGATTTAATTATAGCTGCTTATTCTGCAGCTTTATGGATCACCCGTTTTTCCCCCACCTGTTTCAGATCTGTAACTCTAAGCAATGCTATTAATTATGGCGAAGCACGAATGTAGCAGGAGGTTCCATAAAATAAAATGCCCCATACATCTTGAAATGCAGCAACGTAATAACGCTGTCTTTTTTTTTTTTTTTTTTTTTCTTTCGGTCCCTTGTTTGTGACTGTCGAGACAGGCTCATTTTTTGTTTTGAAATTTAAAATAAAATTAAAAACTAATTTAGGTCCGCGATCCAGCCTTTGTATGCTGTGGAAAAATACTTCATTTGCTGAAATGTGTCCCGTTTCCAAGAGAGAATAATGATTTCATTATTGTCTATGGAAACAGATGGCTTGCATTCAAACTTACTAAACTTACTCAAAACTGTGAACATTGCCCAGGAAAACTGAAAGAAAAAAGTTCAAAAGTCTGAATAACCCATGCTGTTTCTGGAGAAAAAAAAATGGGGCTATTGTTTGTGTTAGTAATTGAACACAAGCACTTCATTTTATTGAACAACAAATTAGCACTTGCACAGTAGTTGCCACTTCAGATAACTCCAGCTTTGAGTCCAGACCAGTTGGTTCTTCACCTGATTCTGCCTTTGCTCTGCTCGTGTAGCAAGAAGCGCCACTTTTTGGTTGCTTTCAAGAGCAACCAAGGCCCAAACCGTGTTTTTTTTGGACCTGCCCAGCCTCCCAGTGGGTGAAACTCTCCAAAAGCCTCCAACTGGGAGGGAAGATTTTGCAGTGCTTGAAAGCTCGCCCGTGAGAAAGCTTGGGGGCTTGCATTGATGTTTTGTCCCTCCTATTTTTATAGATATATGGGGGTTTTTTTTTTGGAAGGAAGGAAATATGCGCATGGTAAGCCGGGTCTCGGTGCTTGGAGCTCCTCTGTGCCGCGAGATGGGACACGCGATGCTGCCGTCTCGCTGCGGAGAGGTGACTGGGTTGGGGTTCCCTCCCCTCCATGTTGTAGAAAGTTTGAGTCACGCAATCTCTTCCCACGTAGAAGGACGGGGACTGGCACGCGGGCGAGGCGTGCAGTGGAACAGGATGTTCTCATCCTCGTTAGGACTCTCTTTATTGTTTCATTGATTGGGCTAAATGAGGAAGAGAGAAACTGGCCAGGATGGCAATCAAGACTAATTAGGCATTTCCTCAGTGCTCCCTCTTGCACTGAGCGGACTCAAAACTCAAGGATAAGCCGTGGTTTTGCAGAAGTAGGGATTGTTAGAAGCTACCTACCACGTGAAATCTCCAAAGCCAGGTGAGCTTTCCCAAAGCGGCTCCCCTCCTGAAACGCGGCGCGGTAGCCCGGCTCCGCAGCGCCGTTTTCGAGCGGCTCCCGCATCAGTGTCCGCTAGTCTTTAACAATGAGGTATGTGTTAATCTGGGCATTTTTACTCGCTTGTAATGGCCCCTTCAGCCAAAACTAACAACACAAATCCCTCTCACCCAGAGTCATTGCTGGCTAAGGAATTACCCCATCTGTAAAAATATTAAATGTTTCAAAAATCAGTGTAGCGAAGTAAACTGATCTAATCGGAGTAATTACAGGAAAGTGGGATGGGTTTATGTTGTGACATCAGCCCTACAAATTTAATACTCTGTCTCCCCAAACGGGCACAGGTTTGCTAATGAACAGCAATTCGCTTTCATGTCTGTCATCAGTGTTAAAAATAACATATTTACAGTGTGTTTATTAAATTAAACCTGAGCGTATTAAGCTGAAAACAGACCAGGGAAATTACCACATACTTGTCTAAGCTGCAGTTATTTACTTTTCTCTGACACACATGCTGGCAGAAACCCGCCACTTGACTTTGTATAATAGCTCAGTGTTGCCGTGCCCCATTACGGGGCACGGATCCGAGATTGATAAGGTGGTTAGAGTTTGAAAACGAAGTGAAAGGCCCTGGGGCGCGAGCTTGAGCTGAACCGCCTTCTCCGCTCTCGGTGACTGTCTCTTGTATGTTCGAATAGCGACTGATTTTTATTATTTTTTATTAATCCTTCCTGCTGCAGGGCGGTGGGATGTACACGGCGGTGCCGCAGGCTGACCCCTCGGAGTGCATCAATTGCCGAAACTGCCGGAACAATAACAGGTGATGTAAAACTTGCGCGAAGGCAGGACCTTGGCGAGCAAAAGCCCTCGCTCTGTACGCGGTGTGAACGCTGGGGCAAGCGAAAGCGGAGAGCTTGAGCCCCGCTGAGGGTACGGAGGAGCTCGATGTCTGTCTGTGACTTGGAGAGCAGTTGGTGATTGTCTGTGGGGTGGAATAAAACAAGTTATTAAACCCCCCCAAGCTCATTTTACTCAACATATTCATCTGATGCTCTCTAGGAAGGGAGGCACGTTGGGCACTGGATATTTTTTTTTAAACCTTATTTCCTGTGTTTTCTTCAGTTTTGAGATAACAAAATCATTCCATATGGAGTTTGTCAAATAGGATTTAATTGGTCTTCTGTATTTTACATTTCCTGCCATTCTCTTAAGAACACCAACGAACGAGAGTCGCAGCTTTGCTGTCACAGTGCTATTCTTTGTTAAAACACGGGATTTGAGGTTCTTCGGGAGCAGTTTGGCCAGCCGTTGTCAGGTGGGATGTGTTTTTTGCGTGAGAAGAAGGATTCCGGTATAGAATAAGGGGAAATCTGTCTTCTACCTTGTAGCTGGGAGTCTGGATTTTTATTGGGTTTTTAACTTTTGAAAGTTTTAAAGAATATCCTTCCAGGCTTCTAACTGAATCTCTGGTTATTTTAAATGACTAAAAACAGGACTGCAAGTCAGACATGTTGGACTGCTCTGACTGGTAAATTCTGGATTTTTTCAATCATACTTTGAATTTTCTGTCTTATTAAAATTGTCAGCTGCCTTTAGGTGTACATCTGGAGAAGCTGAGTTGAAATTAAGCTGTTGTTGAAGGCAGAAAACCTGTTTGCTTTATTTTCATGGTTTTACTTTTTAAAATAGAATAGGCTTTAAATTCTTCCTCCTTCCATAAAGAGAGGCGTGACGGCGTGATGGAGACGGGCTGCGACTTGCAGGTAGAGCTGGGCACGCTTTGGCCGGAGCAGGGTCACGGCTGGTCTCTGGGAACGCGAGGTAGCGTTTCCTTACAAGCCGCTTCTGTGTTTGCAAGGCAGGCTGTGTACACATCTTGATGACTGCTGTTACAACTGGCCGTAATTTGGAACATGCTGTGTGTGTTATGCCATAATTAAGAGCTTGCTTTCCAGTTTTAAGCATATTTAAATTTTTAATTGCTCTTTTTTTTTCTTAAGAAAGCAGGGAGAATGGGTTCTGTCCTCTGCAACCGTACTGTTCCTCCCAGATGGGTCATCAGCAGGGTCTGAACTTTGAATTTTCACATCCCTGTTCTATATTTGACTGCTTGATAGAGAAACAAGTTGTCCTCTACAGCTGCCTTGCCCCAGAGGGGACCATTAACCTCCGTTTGGCAGGAGAGCTGCGCAGCCGGGACCGCTCCGTTCCCTTCCTGGTGCTGGGGGAATGGAAGGAGGACATGGGAGAGGGGAGCGGGGAGGACCAGAAACATGCCTGAGTATTACACCCGGGGCCAGGGGGCTGGATGTACGGCCGGGGTGAGGAGGAGGAGGAGGAGAAAGGCCTGGTGGGTGAGCGCGGTCAAGTCGGTAGGTTTTGGCAAGTGGGAATTTAGGGCTGGAGGGGAAAAATGGCTTTTCCCCCATTTTTGTTCAACCTCGTCGCTGCCTCTGCAGGTAAGGGCTGTCTCCTTCCGTCTGGTCTCCTCTTTGTGCAAAGAGGACCCGTGCCTTGTCCCACCCTCGAATTATTCCACCTTGTGTACTAAAACCAGGCAATTCCCTCCGCAAAACCCCCGCGCGGTAACAGAGGACAGTAGGTTCAAGTGGAAACGCCTTTAGCGGGGTGACGGCCGCTGACGCTTGAGCGTTCCGGGTGCACGCGGCTCGCACCGTCCGCCTCGGCGCTGCTAATTCCTAAACGAGCCCACTTCCACTGTGCGCCTGGAGTCGCTGCTGGTTTGGGTTGAATTTAGCAGTCGTTTGAATTGTGACCACGTGCAAATGAATCCTAAAGGTTGAGCGTATTTAATAGCTGGCTACCACGGCTGTTTGCAGCAGGAGCCATCTCGGAGCAGGTTTTATTATTACAGTGGTGAAATCCCTCGGTCTTCTGTTTAAATTAGCACTTTATGCTCTCGTGGAGGCTTGCCAGAGGTGGAAGCCGCTGAAACGTGGATACCCGCTTTGCTATTGTGGGACAAAGCCGGTTAAGACGACTGTGGTTTACGCTTGTTACGTTAGGATTGAGAACCGATTTTTTTTTCTTCTCTGGTGCTTTTGCGCTAAAACTTTCTAGATACCTGATGGTTGCAGAGGAATTTACGTTTTTGCAGATCTCTCCTCTTTGCAAATTCGCTCTATTCTGGTCAGGAATCTGAAATACACATTTCAAACAAAGCAGTATCGGTCTGTTTTTCCAGCTTTTAAAATCTAAATTATGCTGGCATGGGCTTTTAAATTAGATTATAGTTTGGTAGGATTCTAGCACGAGAATGGATAGAAAATGTGTTTTCTGCAGCAGGGATTTTACTTCGCTATTCATGCGCACTCTGCTCTGGGTATACCAATGGCTACTTTCCATCAAAATGTGGTTATTTCAGCTTAAAAAGCTGAACTGCTGTCTTGAAACGTCGTTCAAGCCCGTACAGTAATACAAAGAACTGCGCCGACCTCTGTATCTTTAAAAAGAAACCCCCATAAACATGCAAACCCAACCATTTTAAAGGGGTTCCTCTAAGGTTTTTGGTTTTTTTTAAATAATAAGTGAGTGCAGTCAAAACCTCTGCGGAAAGAAATGCAAACTAATAAATGGATTTGTTTGAAGACCAGATGTGTTTCATGTGGATTCTTCAGTGGCTTCTGTGGTATTTTGGTACTTGGAATAATGATTTTGGAGGCAGTTACGGGAGCGGAAGGACAAAATAGGAGAGCGAAGGTTGAAAATGAAGGTTGGTGCCGCTCCGTCCTCGCGGCGTTCGGGAGGGGAGCAGGCTCCCGGGGCGAAACCGCAGCTGCGGGAGGGATCCCCCCTTGCCCCGTGTTTTGGCTTTGCGAGTGAAACATCTGCCAGAGGGAAAACGTGCTCCAGTTCCTCCTCTAGAAAGTTTATTTGCCTTATTTGTAGATGTTTTGTTGCTCTCTCAGTTCTGGCAATATTGATGGCGGTTTTCAGGTGAAAGTATAAACTGAGGCTCCAAGCGAGTTTGTAGGGCGAGTCCCGCAAGAGTGGTGGTTTTATGCGTCGCCGTGACCTTTTTAACGCAACAAAAGTGCTTTTGGGGAGTTGGGCAGGACCTTACTGTAATTGCCAAGCTTAACATCTCCCGGTTTTAGATCCGGCTGAGTGCGGAGGGCTCAGCTGCTGCCAAAGTAGGCTCTGATGGCAGATACCCTGTCACTGATGATGTCAAAGTCCATCTTCCCCCCTCTTTCAGCAACGTAACGGTCAGCTCTGCTCAGTTTTGGGCCAGAACCACTCTGAAGAAACATGCTGTGTTACCAGATGAGTTAGTACCCGAACAGCCAGATCCCAGGTATCCGACTTTATGTTTCAAGGCGCCAGCACTTAGGTAGCATCCCAGTAATAACCAGCTGCCTATAGCAAGACGCGTTCGCTTGTCGCCGTGAGCAGAGCAGGCGACGAATGTATTTAAATTTGGCAGCAAAAACCGAGACGTATCCCCATCAGCCCATGGAGAACCTGAGGCCTGTTCAGCCTTCGCGGGAGCGTTTCGGAGCATCGCTGGCTCACGGTGGGTTGGAGCGCTCTCCATCCTTCCTTCGATGCTTTGCTTTTGTCTGCGGATCCATCTCGGGTTTGCGCCACAAAACGCAGAGCGTTTTGGGGGGTAGTTTCCCAAAGTTCGTGGCAGCTGTACAAGTGAACCTTTTACTTCTGCGGTAATTACGGTTTTGGGTAAAACCACACTGAAGTGTGATTTTTGGGCTTTCTTACGTAGGAACTGCTTATATAAATGTTCGCTGAGGCCGCGTTGTTCGTGGCGCTCCAAACGCCGTAGGCATTTTCCCTGCTTGCTGCAAGGGTCCGCGTGTCTCTTAAGGTCCAGCTCCTTTTTGTTTAAAGGTTAAATAGCTCGGCTGTAACAATCGATTTAGCAGTTTAACTTCAATTTCACAGCCTTACGCACGTATTGTAGGGCCACAATCTGAGTTACACAGCAGGGGAGGTTTATATTTACAATGTCGTATGTATTTTTCTAATTTGTGTTCACTCTGATAACGCTTCGTGTTTGTTTTCCAAGGTACTTAAGTTTGCTGTTGGGGTTTCAAACTTGAGCTCTTTTTCTTGGCAGTGAAAACCTGTTTTATGGGGCTGCCCTGATGGAGAAATGGACTCGCAAGTCAGGTCATCGGGTCACAATCGATGGGGGAAGTAACCGAGCGCACGTTCTGAATGTTTTTCAGCTGTCTGTCGGGATTAAAAAACGCTCGATCCTTCTCTTAATGTCAGGATTGATCCAAAAATATATGTAAAACTTATTTGGCAAGCTGGCTGACCTGTTACAGCGAATGACACGCAGTGAAGTACTTAAAAATTGCAGTTTCTCAAGAAAAGGGGTGGAAAGAAGCAGCTCTGAGTGACCCCCCCTTTGGTTTATGTCCCGCCTGCAGGTGTTTCACCAAAACCAACGGCACCTTTGGCAGCAACGCGCTACCCGTCGTGCCCATCGTAGCACCTTATCAGCAGGACGGTTTGGAGATGAAACCTCTGAACCACCACGTCATGGTGGCCATGTGCTTGGCCTCCACCGTCCCCGAGTGCGGCGCCCGGCTGGAGGAGGACGGCAAGGAGAAAGCGGAGCAGCCCTCCCCCCAGCATCCCTGCTGTCGAGAAGGCGTGAACCAGCTCTCCGTGGATTACGCGGACGGTAAGGCATTCCGGGCGCAGAAATGTGGGTGGGAGCTGGGCTGACCTAATCGCCGTGACCTGTTCGGTGTCGGCGCCGGCGGCGTGCTCGGATAGAACCGACGCTCCGAGCTGTCGCCTCGTGTTTTGTGCCTGGCGCAGTGGGAATGAGCCTGACCCAAAGAGCATCCCCTGCTTTTATTAATCTGCATTTTTGGGGCTTGTGGGTCTGTTGAGCTGAAAGAAGAGATAATCTCCTTAAATAAAACCCCACCAACCAACCAACCCACCCCGCTCTTGCTTTGCAGGCGACAACTGCGTGCACTCGGAAACATCGAACCACATTTTGAGCTGGAGTCCCCTTATTCTGCAGCCTGTTTCCAAGGACTGTAAGGAAAAACCAGGATGGAGCTCATCCGGAGTCGCCTTAAACGGTTCTGGGGACCTTCGGCAGCTCCAGCTGCAGGAAACCTGAGGAAGTGACCGTTGTCCCCACTGAACGCCAGTAACTGCACAGCCGAGTCGCTGAAAGGGAGTGATGGAGGGATGTTAATTATAACAGAGAGAGTCACTATTTATTTTTTTGTAGTAGTGTCATATGAATGTATCTTGTTTTTAAAAATGGTTGCCTTTTTATATTATTTATGCCTTGAAATTCCTTTTTTTTTTTTTCCCCCCCACCACGCACCGCGAAACTAGCCTGGTTACGTGTATAAAAAAGAATTGTAATAATATAAAGAACGACGATGGGAAATACGGAGTGTGTTTTCCGTGGCGTGTCACCAGTGCGAGAAGGACTGCCGAGGAGCCTGGTACGGGGGTTTGGCGAAGCGGGTCTCACGCTCCCCGGCAGCTCGGCGTCGCGGTACTCGAACCCTCCTTTCCGCGAACGCCTCCCGTCCTCTTTCGGTTTCTCCGGGAAGAACCCGGTGGGTGAATAAGAAAATAAATAAGGAAAATGAACCTCGGCTGGGTCCGTACAGCGCGGCTTGAGCAGCAGCGCTCAGTTTGGTGACTGTTTGTGTCCTTGAGGCGTTTGATAACCCTTAGGTCTGCGGGAGCACGGGTGAAAATCCAGCCTGTCTCGCCTTCCCGCTTGCAGAGACAAAAACCCGGTTCCACGGCGCTTTTAACTCCTTGGTTTGAGGGAACACTAATGGCTTCACGAGCCGCTGAAATGGAACAAGTCGTGTGGAAGCCTGGCTGCAAGGAACCTGCCCGCCCCTCGGAAACGGCATGACGTAGGTGTTGCAACGCTAACTGCAGGGTTTAGGGGCTGGGGTGTTTTTCCTTTCCAAATTTAATCAGAGTAAATAAAACAAACCGGTGCTTGTAAAGCACTCCCTCCCCACCTCCAAAAAAAAATCAAGAGCGCATAACCCCAGAAATGAGGCGCATAAATTACAGTTACGGCCGCCCCGAGGCGACGCGTGTGCAGCCGCCTTCTCACGGAGCGAGTATTTTCCTAGCCAAGGCCGGCCGCGGGGCTGGGGAGGGAGGAAGCGACGCCGGCCGGGCTGGAGCTGCTGAAACCCCTCGGGGAGCCCCGCGGCACAGGTGCAGCCGGCCGCTTTGCGTGCCGCGGGGTTTTGGGGAGCGATTCCTGTGCGAGGAGGGAGCTCTGGCAACCTGCTTTTTAGCAGCATCTCCCCGCGTGCTGCTTCAAGTGTTGACGTGGGGTTTTTTTTTTCCTTTTATTGTATTATTTATAAATATATTCATTTTTTGGCCTTTGGTTTTAGGGTTGTGCTTCCTCCCGGCCAGAGCTGCCTCATTCTGAAGCTCCCTGCAAACCCCGCGCTCGCACCCTGGACCTCGCGCCGCGAAACCCGCGGGCTTCGACTGCCACCTACCCCGGAGCCGCCGCAAAGCCCCGCTCCTCCCTCTTCATTTATCTCCTCCTCTCCTCATCCCGGCCTCCTCCGTCCGCTCCTCGCAGCGTGGCTTCGCCCTCGCTGGATTCTTCCTTCGCGAGACCTGCTGCAAGGCTTTCCCCGGTTTCCGACGGAGCTCGGCAGGCGAGTGGTTGGGTTTTACCTCTGGCTGCTTTGTTTTCCCCAGGCGCGGAGATTTAACCACGTTTTTAAACGGCCTCGCTTAAATCGGGCCCTGCACGTGCTCCCCTTTATCAAGGTTGTGTTGTATAAAGACGCCGTATTTTCCGAAGCGGCTGTAATATTCCGTGGAAAGTTTTGTGTGTTTCGAAATGATGTGGGGTTTGCAGGGGTTTTGGGGGCGGGGATTTTATTTTTTGGGGTGGTTTGGGAGGGAGTGATGCTGCTTTATGGCAGGGTGGTTCTCCTCACTTGCTACTTCCCAACAGGTTATTAAGCGAGCGTTTGGTTATCGCACACGCCGGAAGACGAGGGCCGAGGAAAGCCGGGGACTGTGCGACCCTTTCCCTGGACCCTGCCTTCCTCTCTGGGGAAAATCCATCACTAATCGCTCTTTTTAACGCCCTCCGGTTTGGCCTGAAAAGGCGGAGTTTGGGGTGAAGGTGAGGACCCCTTCCTCGCCCCACCACGGCTTTGTGGCTGTCCTGGCACCGCATAAAATTCAGCACGGTCCCAAAACAGCATCTGTGACCGCAGCCGGCGCAAGCCCTGGGGCGGAGAGAGGAGCTTCGGCCCTTGATTTTTTGGTTTTTTTCTCCCTCCCAGGGGTGAGAAAATATTTATTTTCAGCTTAAATATTTATTGCAGCTCCAGCAGTAACTGAAGTCGCAGCAGCAGTGCAGGAGCCGAGGCCGGGGAGACGTGTCCACCCTTCCCGGCCTTACTAACGCGAAGGGACGTGCGGGATGCGGCACAGACGGGCGCCGCCGTCCCGGGCCGTGAAACAAGGGGAGGAAAGAGAAAGAAAGAGGAAAAGCCGGAGGGGTCACGGCGTCGCCCTCACGGTGACGGTGACGTTAACCGGTGGGTCGTCCGTGGTGTCCGGCGGTGCCGCGAGCGGCTCTGCGAGGGGGTGGGAGAGCCCCTGGTGACACCGGGTGGGTGCTGGGTCACCGGGGCGGGTGGCTCAGCCCTCGGCTCGCCCCAGGGGTGCCGTTACCTGCCGCTGTGCTGGGGGCAGCCGGCTCTCCCCGTGCCGGTGCCGCTCCATCCTCCTGGCTTGCGGCTCTTTCGGCGTCCTCCGGTGTGCCGACGGGCTCCTGGGCGCCGGGGCTGGCCCTGGAGGGGGGGCGACATGTGGGGGTCTCACCAGCACCGGCGTGCGGCAAGGAGGTGGTTTGGGCACTCACGTGCGGAAGAGCAGGTCGTGTAACCCTGGGGACAGACAGACGGACGTGAGGTGTGAGCGTCTGGGGTCCTGCTGTGACCCCCCCCTGCGGCCCCCCGGGCCCCGGCACTCACGTGGGAGGGTGTCCCGGTGGCCGGCAACCCAGCGCACGGCCAGGAGTGACACCGCGGTGGCCACCAGCATCCCCGCCACCGCCGCCCCTGTCACCGCCGGGTAGGCCCCGAAGGGAGGCTCGGCTGGAAGAGAGCAGCCCCTCGTCAGCCCGGGGGTAATTAAGGTAATGAGGCACCGGCCTGTGAGCCCCACAGAGGGTGAGGAGGGAGGGGGCAGGCACCAGGCACCCCCAGCCCAAGGACTGGCAGAGCCCAGAAAAGGGGAGCCTGTGCCTGTTCACTCTGAAACCTACTGCTGGCTGCTCACGCTCAGCTCCTCAGCTCCACCGTGATGCAAACGTTGCCCTTCTCCACTCAAACCCCCCACGGACCAGCGTCCCCCCCACTTCACCTGGCGTCTGCACCTCGGAGGGGTGCCCAGCCCTCCGGTGGTTGACGGCCAGGACGCGGAAAGCGTAGACCACGGCCGGGTCCAGCCCCCCCAGGCGCCGGTCGCGGGAGTGGGGCTCGATGTCGCCGGCGGCCGTTTCCCAGGGGCCGGGCGCCCGCCGGGGAGGTTTCTTGGCTTGGCGCCGCTGTACCACGAAGCCGGTGAGGTTGCCGGCGCCCTGCGTCCGCCACTCCAGCCGCACCTCGGTGCGCGCCCGCGTGTACCGCAGCTTGCTGATGGTGACGTTGGGGGGGGCCGGGTACCCTGCGGCGAGACGGCGCCCGGCAGGAGGGGGCTGAGCCCACCCCGGGGACCCCCCATCCCCTCCCGGGACTCACGGTCCACGCGGAGGCGGACAGGGAGGCTGGTGGTGCCCACGGCGTTGGCCGCGGCGCAGCGGTAGGTCCCGCTGTCCCCCGGCCACTCGGCGTCCCGGACGGTGAGGCTGACCCACGCTTCTCCCCGCTCCAGCCGGTACTTGCCCGACCCCGGCATCACCTCCCGCTCCTTGGGGTCGTACCAGGCCACGGCGGCACCCAGATCCGTGCCGCCGCGGCACCGGCACGCCAACCGCGCCTCGCCGCCCTCCCAGCACCGCCCACCTCGCTCCTCTCCGCCTCCAGCTCGGGGACTCTGCGCGGCGAGAAGGGGGGGACGGGGGCGGCAGGGACGTGCGGCCCCACCGCGGCACGGCGAGGGCGCCCCGGGGATGGACCCGGCTTACCCAGCCGCAGGCGGCACTCGGCGCCGGCGGCCCGCAGCGGGTGGGCGGCCGTGCAGACGAAATCCCGGCCCCCCAGGCTGCCGTCGGCGCTCAGCACCAGGACGGCAGTGGAGGGCGAGGGGTCGCCCAGCGCCCGGCCCGCGCCGTCCCGCCAGCGCAGGGTGACAGCCGGCGTCCCCCCCTCCCACCGGCACCGCAGCATCACGTACTCGTCGCCCTTGGTGGCCGCCGCCGTGCAGGAGGGGCCGCCGGCCGGGACCCCTGCGGGAATTGAGAGGCGTCGGGCGGGGGTGCCGCGATGCTGCGCCGGGCATCCCCCCAAAAAGGAGACACCCCCGAGGGTCTGGGGGCTTTGCACCCCGGCTGTGCCCTGGGACCCCCACTTTGGAGCAAGCTGGGTTGCCGGAGGTGCCAGCCAAGGCAGCATCGCCTTGGGGTGCCCGTCCCACGGCGTGGCCATGGCACGGGGGTCCCTGCGGCTCTGCTGTGCTGGGGGGGGGTCAGGAAGGGATTTTGGGGGGGACGGATGGACAGACCCGTCCGCACTCACAGAGGGTGGTCCCGCACGCGGCCCCCTGCGGCAGCGCGGGGTGGGAGGCCAGGCAGGAGAAGGAGCTGCCGTTCCTGGTGGCCGCCCCTGGCTGGATCCTGGTGGCCATGGAAAAGCTCAACCCCGCCGCCCCCTCTTCCTCCTCCTCCTCCTCCTCCTCCTCCTCCTCCTGGGGGCCCACCCAGCGCAGCCGTGCCGGGGGGAAGCCCCCCAGCCAGCGGCACCGCAGGGCCACGTCCCGCAGGTCACCGGTGGCCAGGGCAGAGCAGCTGGGGCTCCCGGCTGGTGGATCTGCAGGAGACCGTCAGCGCTGGGGCAGGGTGGGGGGTTCCCCACCGCGCTTTTACCCCCCCAAATTGCCCCTCACGTCCTCACCGGGGAGCCATGTCGGTCCGTCTCGCCCCGGGGGGGACCCAGTGGGCCACCCCCCTCCAGGGTTACTTACAGTAGACGGTGAGGACGATGGTGGCCTGGGCGCGGGTCTGGAGGTGGGTGTTTTCGGCCAGGCAGGTGTAGGTGCCCGCCTGGGCGCGGGCGATGGCGGCGATGACGTAGGTCTGGCCCGTGTGGACCTGGGAACCGTTGTGGAGCCAGACGTAGCGGCTGGGGGGGTTGGAGGGAGCCAGGCAGCTCAGCACCACGTCCTCCCGCTCGCCCGCCGAGAAGCCCCCCGGTTCGGGGGAGAAGGGCTCCACGCTGATGGCCGGCTCATCGGGGCCGTCTGCGGCGACACGGGGTCCCTTAGCCACGGGGACGCCCCTGCAGAGGGGGCACAGCCCTCCCCGGGGCGGCCGCCCGCTGCGAGGAACCAGGCTGTGAAGCCTCCTTAGAAAGCGGGCACCACGGGGGTTGTGAACGCACCGTGGTGCGTGGTGGCCATGGAGGCACCATGGTGGCCATGGTGCTTGATAGGCGTGGATGTGCCATGGGGCATGGTGGCCATAGGCACACCGTGCTGGCATGGTGCCGTGGAGGTGCATGGTGGCCATGGGGCTTGATAAGCATGGATGTGCCATGGTGGCCATAGGCAACACCGTGCTGGCATGGTGGCCGTGGAGGTGCCGTGGTGCATGGTGGCCATAGGCACACCATGCTGGCATGGTGGCCGTGGTCACACCATAGCAGCCAGGGTGGCCGTGGACATACCATGCTGGCAAGTGTGCGTGCAGCCATGGCAGTACCGTGATGGCCATGGACGCAACCTTGGTGCATAACGCATGGTGGCCTTAGACATGCCATGGTGGCTATGGAGGCATCGCAATGGCAGGGTGCTTGGTGGCCATGGTGGTACCACGGTGGCCATGGAGGTATCACAATAGCAGGGTGCACGGTGGCCATGGTGGTACCATGGTGGCCATGGAGGCACACAGTGTGCAGGTTGCATGGTGGCCATGGCGTACCATGGTAGCCATAGAGGCATCACGGTGGCAGGGTGCACGGTGGCCACCGGTGTACACGGTGGCTACTGGATGCACCATGGTGGCAGGGTGCATGGTGGCCATGGCCATACCATGGTGGCCCATGGAGGCATCATGGTGGCAGGGTGCACGGTGCCCATGGAGGTACCATGGTAGCCATAGAGGCATCACGGGTGGCAGGGTGCACAGTGGCCATGGCGGTACCATGGTGGCCATGGAGGCACCATGGTGGCAGGATGCTTGGTGGCCACGGACAAGCCCTGGTGGCCATCTCCAGGCCTGAGGACGCCCCCGCCGCGCTCTGGGCGCCCCCGGGAAGGTGGGGCCGGGCCCCAGGGCACTCACAGACGACGTCGAGTAGACGGGCTCGCTGGTGTGGTTGTTGACCTCGTTGCGCGCGGTGGCAGGCGTACCAGCCGGCGTGGCTGCGGTTGGCGGGCGCCAGGCGCAGCTCGCCCCGGGCCCCCAGCCCCCGCAGGGGACGCTGAGGGCCCCCCCGGGCTCCCGGTGCTGCCAGGAGAAGCTGAGTGGCTCCGTCCCCTCCCGCACGGCGCACGTCAGGGCCACCGCCGTCCCCTCTGCCGCCGCCCGCCGCCGTCGGCCGCACGAAGGGCTTGGAGACGGGCACTGGGGGCACTGAGCCGTGAGCGGCCCCTTCCCCGGCCCCTTCCCCGGCCCCTCCTGTCCCACCCGGGGATGATCCTTCTAGCTCAGATGATTTATTGGCTAGTGAGGCGCTATAGTGGCTAGCAGGTTGGCTAGTGAGAACGTCTACGGGCTAGTGAGGGGGTGTCCTGGCTGTGGGCGTGGGGACTAGCTAGAGTGGCCGTGTACAGGCTAATGAGACCAGTTGTGGGCTGGTGGGGTCCTGGGTCGGCCAGGCAAGAGATGGGGATGGCTAGTGGGCTGCTGATATTGGCTAGCGGGATGCTAGGTTGACTAGCAGGTGCTATCTTGGCTAGGGGGTGCTACATTGGCTGGAGGCTTTGCTGACTAGTGAGGCGCTGCATTGGCAAGCAGGGTGCTTTGCTGGCTAGTGGGCTCTACATGGGCTGATAGTCACCCACTATGTTGGCTAGTGGGGCTCTGCTTGACTGGTGGTATGCTTCATTGACTAGTAGGGCTCTACAGTGGCTAGTGGGGGTCTACATTGGCTAGCGGGGCTCTACAGTGGCTTGTGGGGTGCTATGCTGGCTAGTGTGGCACTACGTTGACTAGTAGGCCACTATGTTGGCTAGTGGGGCTCTACATTGGCCATGGGGCTCTACACTGGCTGGTGGCATGCTTTGTTGACTAGTGGGGCCCTTCGTGGGCTAGCGGGACGCTTTGTTGGCCAGCAGCACGCTACGTTGGCCACTGGGACACGCTGTTGGCTGGTGGGCGAGGGAATGCTGCCCCACGAGCCAGGGGAACGCGGCGCTGGCCGGCCCGCGGCTAGCGGGGGCCGCCGGGGAGGCCCCCGGCCGGCGGCTTACCCAGGACGCGCAGGAGGACGGCGGCGTAGCCGACGCGGAGCCGCCCCCGCTCCGGAAGAGCCCCTGGCAGAGGAAGCGGCCCTGGCAAGCCGCCCGCAGCTCCTGCAGCTCCAGCGTCCCGTTGCGCAGGTCAACCCGTCCCAGCGTCCCCGCGCCGGGGGCCACGGCCTCCTCCCGGCCCGAGCCCACCGCCACGGCCCGCGGCGGCCCCGAGCCCCCCGCCGCCGCCACGAAGCTCCAGAAGACCACCGGCCGCGGGGCCGTCCCCGCCTGGCCGCAGCTCAGCTCCACCGCACCGGCCCGCACCCCCGTCACCCTCCGCTCCTCGTAGGCCGCCTCGCCGGCCGCCAGCGGCTGACCTGGCCGAGAGGCGCGGCGAGTTGGTCAGGCCTCTGCTCGCCCCCCCCCCGCCCCGGGGAAGATCTGGGGTGGGGGGGGGTCTGTGCTCACCCCCCGCCAGCGCCGGCAGCAGGCAGAGGATCCAGGCCCCCTCCAACGCGGCGGTGGCAGCGCCCAGCCCCCGCTCCATGGCGCCATGTTGCGGCCCCCGAGCCGCGGGGCGGCCCCGAAGCGGGGCTGCGCTCTCCGCCCCGACCCCTCTCCGGTTACCCCTGGGGAATTAGGGCCCGGCCCTGATTAACCGTTAATGATTTATAAACCTGCCTGCGCCTGGCAGGGAGGAGGGGGGACCCCGCCGCCGCAATCTCAGGCTGAGGACGGGCGCGCTCATTACGGAGCGGTCAGCATCGCCTCCTTCCCCCCGCGGGGGAAATTTATCCCTGGGTGATTCCCCCTCCTGTAGCCAAAAAAAATTGGGGCGGGGGGGGGGGGGATACGCTGCCGCTCCCCCCGATTGAAAACGCGGGGTTTGGGAGCCGGGGGTGACCGGGCGCTCGGCGGGGTTTGATATTTCATCTCCCCTCTCCCCGCCGCGCCCCGGCCCATCAAACAGTCATGTGGGGGCGGCGACGCTGTAATGCAACGCCGGGGGGCCGGAGCGCCCCAGCGGGAGGATTTTGGGGGTGCGGTTGACGGGGGGGACACAGGAGCCCGCTGCATCCCGTGCCCAGAGCATGATATCGGCCTCGTCCGGAGCAAAGCGAGCTCAGGAGGGGGCAGGACGCAGCCGGCGGCTGCAATTCCCCTCAAAACGGGGCATTTGTACAAAATTATCCCCAAATCTTTGTGGGTTTTTTTTTTCCTGGGGAGGAAATTGGCACCCGGGGGCAGGGGCAGCACCGCCGGGGTGCGGGAGCTCCGGCACAGCCGGGAAGCGGCTCCGGGCACCGATACCACGGGGGACTAAAACCATAAAAATAGAAAGATTCCCAAATCTGAAGATTTTGCGCTCGCAGGGCCCGGCGTTTTACTGCCGCCCTGTGCCAGCCGGCGCGGCGGGGGGGATCCGCAACGCCCCGCACCACGCGGCCAAAGCAAACGGCGGGAAGGTACCTGCCGTCTGTCCTCCCCCCTCGCCCATTCTTTAATTCAAATTAATTGCTCGTTACCAAAAATGACACCGTTCATGCGGAAGGGGAGGCTCTACCTGCAGAGGTTTGGGCTGGAAATGCCCCCGACAGGGGGTCGCGGAGCCGGGGCGAGGCGTCGCTGCCCCCCCAAGCCGCTGCCTGACGCCTCCGGTCGTGGTTTTCCGCCCGGAGAGGTCGGGTTTGGGAATTCGAAAAGGCGAAGCGAGGGCAGATGCGGCAAACGACGGCGTTGTCGACGCTCCGACCCAATAACCATCCTCCTGCCAGTCAAGAGCGATGAATTTCACGGGATTTTGGGAATTATAAATAATTTGTTTATTAAGGATGGGCTTGGCGCCAGGGGAGGGGTAAACCCCGTGGGGCCAGACGCACCCCGGGCTGGGGAGGGGCAGCCCCCGGAGGTCCAGCCTCTCCCCCCCCCCGTGGCCCCCAAACCCCCGTGTTTCGGTCCCGAGGGGGTGTGGGACGGCAGCGGGGTCTCACGCTGCCACCTAGCGACACCCGGGTGTCGGGGGTTTGATAACTCGCTCCTTTCGCCTGGTTTTTCTTACAATTCTCCGAGATTTTGTTGCCTGGAGACGAGCAGCAGATTTTTGGGGCCAGTTACGGGAGTTTTCCTGTTGTCTGCCCCCTCCCAGCGCCCCCAGGTGCGTTTTTGAGGAGCGTGACCCCGCGTTTTGCCCCTCGGGGGAGTCCTCAAGCCACGGCTAAGAAAACCTCGGCGAGAAAACAAGGAAACTATCCCAAAACAAGGACAATAATCGCCGGGTCTGGGGCTCCCCCCCCGCCACCTTCTCCTAAAACATCACAACGAAACCGAACAGCTTTAGGAAGTTGTAAGAGAACTGGGAGATTTTCCCCTGTAACTTTTCCCTCCCGTTTCGAACCGAAAGGGGGTGGGGGGAGCACACCCCCGCTCCTCGCTCAGTTTTCCAGCTTCTCCAGCTCGTCCATGTCGTCCGGGTCCAGCTGCTTGATCTTGGTCTCTGTAGGAAGGGGGAAAAAAAAACCCCAAAATCATGAGTGCTTGGCCCGGGCGGGCGAAGCGAGACCAGCCGCTCCCCGACGCGCTATTTCCGCTCTGCGGCCCCTCGCGCCGTCGTCGCCCGGACTCGGAGACAGCGCAAGCGGGACCGAGGGCAGCGGCCAGAGGAGGCTGCCGAGGAGCGAGAGGCGGCCCACGCGAGAAGCGGCGAGCCGGGTTAGGTTTTCGGACGCGCTCCCGCTCTCTGCTCCCACCTCCGAAGCGACGCGGGGCGGGGACGGTTCGTTATCCTCGTCGGGCAGCCCCGGCCCTCGAACGGCGACGGCACGGCCTCGGAAAGCCGAACTCGGGGCGCCGGGAGCTCGTCCGCTCGGATTTTCAGCCCCTGGAAATCCCACGCTGGGCCCCCTTTGGCCAATTGTGGTGGGACTCGGCCACGTCCCGGTCGTTAAAGCTGCTCATCGCCGTCCTCCGACGCTTCTGCTCCTCGAAAAAACAGCTCTGCCAGGTTATATCTGGCTCGTGTCTTCCCTGCCAGGCGTCGCCTCGGGCTCGCCCGGGCTTCCAATTTAAAGGACAAGCTGCCGAGACAGCTGGGCAGCTCCGAGGCCGGGGCTGAGGAAGGGACGTGGTTTTCTGCACACCGATAACCTTCATTTCCCTAAAAATCACAGGGAAAGCAGGCACCGGGATTTGAAAAGCTGCCGGCGCGGCCACGGCACCTCGCAAATCCCGTGAAAATCCTCCTGGCGTTGAGGCCCGACAACGGATTTGCGCTCGGGGAAGACCTGGGCAATTTCAGCCGCCGCCCCTCTCCCGCAGCCGGGGCTGAGCTGCGCCGGGACAACCAGCTCCCCGGGACAGGGATTCGCGGGTAAAGGCCGATAAAATGCCTGAAGGAGGGGAAAAAAGAGGTGCGGAGGCATCCTGCGCACCGGTACCGTCCCTCGCAAGTCAGGCGCGACCTCCTAGGCTGTTTCTCTCTCTCAAAATTTGGCTGCCAGGGAAAAAAAAACCCGCGCTGAAAGGGCGAGGGGCTGAGGAAAAGCTGCATCGGCCGCCTGCACGCGGGGATGATCCCCGCGGAGAGAGCGGCCCCAGGTCCCTTTGCGGACGGGAAGCGAGGGCGGATGGGGATCACCGGTCCCCAAACCGCGTCCCGGAGAGGCGGATCCGCGCGGATACTCACGGAAATGCTCCGCTATCATCTGCACGAGCCCCACGTTCTGCTGGCTTTCCACCATGCTGAAGGCGATGCCCTTCTTCCCGAAGCGTCCCGTTCGCCCGATGCGGTGGAGGTAGGTCTCGAAATCCGGCTCGCCCTTCTGATCCGTGGGGAGGCTGAAGTTCACCACGACGGTGACCTGCTGCACGTCGATCCCTGAGCGACAGAGAGGGGCTGCCGAAGGGCTCGCCTCGCCCCCGCGCCGGGAAGGAGCCGCAGGCCGGGAAGCGCGTTCCACGCCGCGGGGCGCCGGTTTCTCCGGGGGTACCTCTGGCGCAGACGTTGGTGGCGATGAGGACCTTCTCCTTGCCGTCGCGGAAGCGCTGGATGACGTCGGCCCGCTGGGCTACCGTCAGCTCCGCCGTCAGGATGGCGACCTGGTGCCCGTCCTGGCTCATCTCCACTGACAGCCAGTCCGCGCTCCTCCGGGTCTGGGCGCGCGGGGAGAGGCAGCCGAGGTTTCGCAGCGGCTCTGTGCCGCTCCTCTCGCCCCCACCCAACCCTTCACCGACGTTTTCCCCCCTCTCCTGGCTCCCCCGCTCCTTTCGGGGGAGCTCCCGCTGCTTTTTAACGCCTCAAATAAGGCAAAACCGATGCGGACGAGCAAAAAGCCTCTGCCAGGGCACGCGGCGCAAAGGGCGAGGAAACGCAGCGTGTTTTCCGTGCGCCGGCGGCTGCGGGAGCCGGGCAAAGGCGGTGGGGGAGACGCTGTTAAAACACCGCCTTGAAGGCTGCCTTTGAACGCCGGCGGCACGTTCCCCACCGATCCCGAGGCTCTTGCGAGGAGCCCCCCGCGGCCCCGCTGTAAAACAAACCCTGCGTTACCTGGCAGAAGATCATGGCCTGGCCGATGGTGACGCTGCCGTAGATGTTGCAGAGGGCTCTGTACTTCTCCTCCCTGCTCCGGCACACGAAGAAGTACTGCCTGATGTTGCTCAGGGTGAGCTCTTCCTCCCGCAGCTTGATGACGATGGGGTTGGAGATTATTTGCACGGCGAAGGCCCGCACCGTTTCCTTGAAGGTGGCCGAGAACAGCAGCATCTGGCAGCCCTTGGGTAAAGCCCTGGCGGGGAGAAAAAGGACTCGTCAGCCCAGGAAAGGTAAAAAAAAAAAAAAAAGCCAATTGAAGCTGATTTTGTGTCGCCTTCACAGAAAGGGCGCCGCGCCGCAGGGCCGCAAGGGCTCGGAGGAAAGGCGAGCGAGGTAAAAGCCGTCGGACGCAGCTTTGCAGACAGCCGGATCCCCGGCCTGCGCCGCTCCGAGCCGCCGACGTGCAAAAGCCGATTCTCCCGGCAGCGAGCCCCCTCGGCGCCACGGGGACGCGCTCGCTCGCCGCCGATTCAGCTCGTTTGCGACCGATTCCCTCAAAGCCGAGCAAAAAGGGGGGGAAAAACCAGGAGAGCGGGACACGAGCCGCCAGGGACGCTCACCTCTGAATGCGAATGCTTTGATAGGAGAGGCCCTGCGTGTCGATCATGATGTCGGCTTCATCCAGCACGAACATGCTGATCTTCTTCACGTCTACGGCCCTGCGTTTGAAACACCAGTCCAGCATCGTCCCCGGGGTGCCGATGACGATCTGCTCCTCCGGCGCGGCGCCCTGCGGAGCTGCGAGAGCGGGGAGTGGCGGCCGGCGCCTCCCAACACGCCGCCGTTCTGCTGCTCGCGCGCGGTTTTCCCTCGCTTATTTCGGATTCCGGCCTTCGAGGGGCTCGTCGCCAAGCGGAGCAGGGCTGATGCGTCCCTGCAGCCTCGGGGGGTGGAAACCAGCCCCACGTGGGACGGGGGGAGCCTGGAAGCCTCCCCGCAGGAGAGGGGCGTGCAGACGCCATTTTATTGGCCTTCACGGGGGTCTGCGCGGCTCCCGGTAGCCCAAGGCTCCGCGGGAGGGTCCCCGCACTCACGTAACGCCCCCGTTACAGCGCCGGTAGCTCCGCTCGGCAGGGCCGGACTCACCTCGGTTTCCCCGGACGGCGTAAGTAACCTTGATGTCGGCGCAAAACCGCCCGATCGTCTCGATCACACGCCCGATCTGCAGGGCCAGCTCGTAGGTGGGAGCCAGGCAGAGGCACTTGGGGGGAGAGAAGAGACGGGAAACGCCTCCGTTAAAAGCCGAAGGCGCTCCCGGGACGGGACGCGCCGGGCAGGCGACGGGGAATTTCGAAGGGACTGAAAGAAGAGCAGAGGGAAATCCCGCCCCGCTCCACTCCCTCGAAAGCGCAGGGGGAGCGGGTGGTGGGTCACAGCCGGAGGTCAGGGAGCCGGGAACGCAGCGCGGCGCGAGGGACGCGGCAGAAAGACGCCGCCGTAGCGATTTCTGCGGGGGAAAGGCGTCTCCTGAAGCGCGGGGCAGTTCGTTTCCGCGCCCAGCTTTAAAGCGACCGTTTAAATCGCCCCGTACGCGTGAGATGAGACTTCGAATGGCAGCAACCAGCTCGCAAAGCTGATTCTGCATGCGGAGAGGGGGCCGGGGCTCGCGGGGGCACTTAAAGCCACCAGAAATCCCGCGCTCTCTGCAGCTGCTTTTCTAAGTCAGCTGGACGCTCCGTAAATTTAAATTCCAGGATAGCTAAAGCCTGGCTTGATGCGCTGCCGGCACGTAAAAGTGGCTCCCTCCAGCGGGCACGCCGCTTTCTGTCCTACCTGCTGCCACGACGGTACCTGGGGGTTTATCGTCCCCCTCCAGCGGGTAAAATCACACAGAGACGGGGACAAAACCCAGAGCTCTGCCCCCAGGCAGCGCCCCGAGGCCTGGGCGAACCCCTCCTGCGCCAGCTTTCCCTCTCCTACGTTACCTGCGGGTACTTCTCAGCGGCATTAACTCTGCTCAACATCGCCAAGACAAAAGCTGCCGTTTTCCCTGTCCCTGACTGGCTCTGGGCAATCAGATTTTGGGGCCTGCAAGGCAAAGGCTGCTTAGCGGCGCGCGAGGGTGGGGCGTCCCCGGATTGGCGTCCCGACGCCGGGGACGCCGCGAGGGAGCCGGGGCTCACCCGCGCGGCGTTGCTACTCACGGATACGCCAGCATGATGGGCAGAGCCGTCTCCTGGATTTTGGAGGGCCGGTTGAAGCCCATCATGTAAATCCCCTGCAGGAGCTCCTTCTTCCTGGAAAAAGCCAGCGTCAGAAAGGGCCCGTCGGACGAACGACGGCGGCTCCCGGGCTTGGCCGGGCCGGGGGCCGCTGGCGACTCACAGGGGCAGCTCTTCGAAGGTTTTGACGGAGAAGAGCGGGGAGCTGGGGTCCTGCTGCAGGACCTCCACGTGGTGGCTGGACTCCACGAGGGACGTGCGGATCAGCTTGTTCAGCAGGGAGGTTTCCCGCCGAGTCCGCTGGAAACGGCAGCAACTCGTTAAAAAAGGCGATTTTTTTATGAGAAGCCCCTCCCGTTCTGTCCCCCCGCCCGCACGTACAGGGCTCTCTCGGCCGCCCCCGCCCTCAGGGACCCCGGCCGCCGCGAAGACCCGTGTGTAACGGCGAGCGGCAAACGCCTCGGCACCCCCCCGCCCGCCCGAGGGAGGGCCCCGGGGCCGCACACACCGAGGCGCAGGGACCCACCTCTGTCCTCCTCCTCCTCCTCCTGCCCCTCATCGCCGCGGCCTGCTGAGGGAGGAGAAAGCGGGGGCTGAGGCGCAGGCCCCGGCCGGACCCTCCCGGGGCGGGGGCGGGGGCCGAGGCCTGCCCTTACCGCGGCGGCGCACGAAGGGGTCCCGGCGGCGCGGCGGGGGGGCGCGGCGCGGGGAGCTGCGGGGGGAGAGGCGGCCGTTACGGGGGGCGGCGGGAGGGGCGGGGAGGGGCGGGGAGGGGAGGGCAGCCCAGCCCCGCCCGGGCCCCACCCGCTCGGGCCGGCCGCCGCTATCCCCCGCCTCGGCCATGGCGCGCGCCGCCGCCACTCGTGGGGGGGGGGGCGTGACCGCGCGCCGGGCGGGGCGGCGCCCCCTGGCGGGCGGGCGGACCGCGGCTCCCGCAGGGGGCACCGGACGGGGCGGGCGCTTCCGGGGCACCGGCCCCGGCCCCGGCGCCGTCCCGCAGGTAGGGCCGGCCTTGGGCTGCGGGGCGGGCGGGCGGGCGGAGCAGGGACCCCGCAGGGCGGTGGCGCTGTCCCCCGTAGGGCTTCGGGAGGTCCCGGGGGGGGGGGGCGGGGTGGAGAACCCCCCAGAGGGTTTCGGGGGGGGTCCCTGGAGTGCTGGGGACAGGGAGCCCGTAGGGTGCCAGTACCATCCCCCGTAGGGGTTTTGGGGGGTCCCTGGGGGGCTGGAGGAGCAGGGACCCCTCAGGGTGCTAGTGCCATCCCCCATAGGGTTCCAGGGGGTCCCTGGGGGGCTGGAGGAGCAGGGACCCCACAGGGTGCCGGTACCATCCCCCAGAGGGTTCCGGGGGGTCCCTGGGGGGCTGGAGGAGCAGGGACCCCGCAGGGTGCCGGTACCATCCCCCGTAGGGGTTTTGGGGGGTCCCTGGGGGGCTGGAGGAGCAGGGACCCCGCAGGGCGGTGGCGCTGTCCCCCGTAGGGCTTCGGGAGGTCCCGGGGGGGGGGGGGGCGGGGTGGAGAGCCCCCCAGAGGGTTTCAGGGGGCCCTGGGGGGCTGGGACAGGGAGCCCATAGGGTGCCAGTACCATCCCCCAGAGGGTTTTGGGGGGTCCCTGGGGGGCTGGAGGAGCAGGGACCCCGCAGGGTGCCGGTACCATCACCCGTAGGGGTTTTGGGGGGTCCCTGGGGGGCTGGAGGAGCAGGGACCCCTCAAGGTGCTAGTACCATCCCCCATAGGGTTCCAGGGGGTCCCTGGGGGGCTGGAGGAGCAGGGACCCCGCAGGGCGGTGGCGCTGTCTCCCATAGGGCTTCGGGAGGTCCCGGGGGGGGGGGGCGGGGTGGAGAACCCCCCAGAGGGTTTCGGGGGGCCCTGGGGGGCTGGGGACAGGGAGCCCGTAGGGTGCCGGTACCATCCCCCAGAGGGTTCCGGGGGGTCCCTGGGGTGCTGGGGACAGGGAGCCCATAGGGTGCCGGTACCATCCCCCAGAGGATTTCGGGGGGGTCCCTGGAGTGCTGGGGACAGGGAGCCCGTAGGGTGCCAGTACCATCCCCCAGAGGGTTTTGGGGGGTCCCTGGGGGGCTGGGGACAGGGAGCCCGTAGGGTGCCAGTACCATCCCCCAGAGGGTTTTGGGGGGTCCCTGGGGGGCTGGAGGAGCAGGGACCACGCAGGGTGCCGGTACCATCCCCCGTAGGGGGTTTTGGGGGGTCCCTGGGGGGCTGGAGGAGCAGGGACCCCGCAGGGTGCCGGTGCAGTCCCCCATAGGGGTTTGGGGGGGTCTCTGGGGGAGCAGGGACCTCACAGGGTGCCCGTGCTGTCCCCCATAGGATTTTGGGGGGGGGGGGTCCCTGAGGGGCAGAAACATAGTGGGGGGGTCCACAGGGTGCTAGAGAGCCAGGCACCCCCCCCCAGCCCAGGAGGTCCTTGGGGTGCCAGAACCCCCCAACGCGGGGTGCCAGCAGGGTCCCCATGCCAGCCCCGCGGCTCCGGGCGCGGCCGTCACCTGCTTCCCGTCCTCCCCGCAGCCGTTTCCAGCCGTCCCGCCGAGGTTTGGGGGGGCCCTTCCCGCGGGGGCCCAGCGGCCGGAGGCTCCCCAGCCTCTCGCCCCGGCTCCGAGGCCTTTTCCTTTCCTCAGCCCGTCCCCGCACCTGGAAAAACAATAATGATAATATTAATATTATCTTCCCTCCACCCTCGAGCTCATTTATTTTAAAAATGAGGTAAGATAAGGCACGGGGAGCCGGGGGTTTGGTGCAAGTTGAGAACGCAGACGCTGGCCGAGGGGTTTAGGAGGCGTTTCCAATTAACCCACGGAGCTGTAACAAATCTTTCCACACGCTTTATTAAAGATCTCGCCGAGACGCCATAAATAAAACCGCGTTCACAGCCCACACAACAACCCGGGGGCAATCACCTGCCCCAAAGCGCCAGGCTCGTCGTCTTCTTTCTCCTGACACCCGCGAAGCCTCGCGGGCCGGCTGGGGCTGGTTTTTCGGCGCCTGCTCCCCTTCTCACCTGAACGGGGAAAGCAGCGCTGCGGGGACGTTTCACCCTGAACAGCCCCAGGCGCTGGGTGAAGCCTTATCCCGGAATTAACCCACGTAGAAGCGCAAAAAGGGGATTTTTTTTTTTTTTTTCCCCCAAATTAGAGGGCTTTGAGGAGGACAAAGGCCCTCGGGAGAGCAGCGCGCGCGGTTAGACGACCGTCGGCGTGGCGCGGGGCTGTAGGAAACTAGGAGGCGGCGTTTTTTCGGGGGACGAGGCCCTTGGCCAGGTCCCAGCGCACCGCCCAGCGCAGGGCGGCTCTCTTTTTCTCGGTCGGCACGGTGTAAGCGTTGGGGACGCAGAGGTGCTGCGGCTTGCTGGGGAGCGCGGGCTCGCAGAGCATCTGCTCCCGGATGCCCCAGCGCAGCTCTTGCCGCTGATCCTCCCCCGGGATTCGGAATTTCTCCCATTCTCGTTTGTATTCGAAATATTTGGCCACTCGGTCGGTTTTCCCCCGGTTACGTCCCAGCGGCTCAAACCGTGGGGGAATGAAGGACTTGGGTTGTCCCGCCGCAGCGGCGTACTGAGAAGCGGGAGAGCTCCGGCTCCCGAAATCCCCGAGGAGAAAGGGGGGACTGTCCCCCGGGGACCACCGGGAAGGGGATCCATCCAGGGAGCTGCTGCTCGTCTCCATTTCCCCCTCGGAGATGCTGTCCTCCGGCCCGGCCCTCAGCTGAAGCAATTTCTGCCTCAGGCTCCAAACCTCGGCGTCGCTCTCCGGCTCGCTGCTCGCCGACTCGTCAGAGACCTCCACTCCTCCGTCGGTTCTGCGCCGCAGCACCTTCCTTTTCATTACCAACCTCCTGGTTCCCCTCCGATCCTCGAAAACCCGGAAGGGCTGGCTGCACCCCCGAAACGAGGGAGGCCTCGGCATAGGGATCGCGGCGGGGCCGTGCCCGCTCCTCGCTGCCTCCTTGCTGGGCGTACAGCCGGCGCGGGGCCGGCTGCTCCTCGTCGTCCGCAGCGGCCCACCTGTACCTGTCCGCTCCCGCCGTCTCCTCCATGATTTCCGCCAAACCGGGTGGATCCTGCAAAATAAACCACAGTTAGTTTCTTGCGGCACCTTCCCGCTGGCGAAGGACCTGACGGGGGCTCCGACTCTCAACTTGTCGGGTTCAGGGGTGCCGATTTAGGTCGCGGTTAATCAGACGGGGGTCTCGCTGCTAAACCTCCTGCCGCCAGCAGAAGGCTCTTTCCCTGCGGCAAATGGAAACGCAGCGCAGCTATAAAGCCCCCTCTGGATGCAACCCCTAAATTCCTGCTTGAAAAACTATGCTAAAATTAATTACATTTATATATAAAGTACTAACGGGACGATGGACAAACACAGGGCGGATTCAGCTCGCTTTGTAAGCGCCGGGCTGAGGTATTAATGATTTTCCCCTTGTACCTGTTCTTTTAAAAACACAATATCCAGTCGTGGTTTAATCCAGGGACGCCCGAGAGGGTATTTGACTCCCGCAGAGGAGGGAAAGGCTCAGCGCGGCATGTTTAGATGCTTGTTTAGATGTTGGCTGTCACAGCCCAGAGGCCGTTTGAGGCTGGTTATAGCCAACCTCAAGACCCGCAGCGAAAAGGGATCCAGACGCGGTTTCCACTCGCTGCACAGGTTTGGGATATCTTTACGCCGCAAAGCGGGTTTGGAAAATGCAAGTTTTTAACCGTGCCGTTAGGAAATGTTGGAGCAGATGGCGCGGCGAGATGAATGGCAGCCGTTGGCGGTCTGTCTGAAGTGGTGATGCTGGCTGAGCGCGGTGCGAAAATGGAAAGGGCTCCGCGCAGATAGCAAAAGGCTAGTCGGGAACGGGCTGCCGCTGCGCCGGGCTGACGGAGCGGATCCCATCGGGCTAGTCGGGAACAGGCTGCCGCTGCGCCGGGCTGACGGAGCGGATCCTGTCGGGCAGCGGCTGGGGGAAGAGGAGCGATTAAAAAGTGCAAAAAAGGAGACTTGAGTAAGATGAAGCTGTCCGAGCTAAGCCCCCTTGGCCCTTCCCGTGCTCCGCTAGGAACACCGAGGGGTTAAACAATAATTATTCTGTGGGTAACAACTATTTTATGGAGCAAGCCTCTAGGTGCAATAAAAGCCACATAAAAATGCAACCCCCCTGATTTCCTTCTTTCTCTGCAGACCCCAGGAGGTACCAGCAACTAATTAAGCTGGAAGAGAGCGGCTATGGCAGAGGGGAGCGCCGTTACCGACCGAGAGCGACTCCTGAGGAGGGTGCAGGAGCTGGAAGAGGAGGTGAAGCGGCTGCAGGAGAAGCTCCGAGAGGACAAGGAGGGCGGCGGGGGAAGAGAGGCTCCTTCGGCCCCTGGGAAAGCCAAGAAACGCCAGCAACGGCCCTTCGATTTCGGGGCCTACGGCCGCAGGCACGTGGCGCTGAAGATCGCCTACCTGGGCTGGGGCTACCAGGGCTTTGCCAGCCAGGAGAACACCAGCAACACCATCGAAGAGAAACTCTTTGAAGCCTTGAAGAAGACGCGGCTGGTAGATGACAGACAGACCTCCAACTACCACCGCTGCGGGCGGACGGACAAAGGAGTCAGTGCCTTTGGGCAGGTCAGGCTTTCCCGGATTTCAGGGCTCCTGTGTGGGATGGAGTCCGGTGGGATTACTGTCCCACAGTGACGAGCCAAGATGGCACCGGTTGGATTCAGTTTTTAAAAGCCATCAGCTTTGAAATCTGGAAGCGAGGCTGGCGATGGCTTCCTGCGTGCGGAATGATGATTTTAGACCCTCAAAGTCTTTATTAGCGCTAGTTTTTTTCCGTATTAGCGCTAGTTTTTTCCGTATTAGCGCTAGTTTTTTCCGTATTAGCGCTAGTTTTTTTCCAGGGGCTTGTTTTGAGAGGATGGAATGCGTTTTAGGCTGCAGCTTCCCCAACAGCTCAGCCCTGCCAAACAAGAGGAGATGCCCCTTCCTCCACAGATGCACTTGTTGCTCTTCCTGCGCCGACTGCAGCGCTTGGCAGAGCCCTCACAGCTGATTTAACTCGCTAACCCCACCAAAAAAAAAAAAAAGAAATGCAAGAATTGGATAGCTTCCCGCAGAGTCAGGCAGCTGAATTCCTGCGCAGAAGGGTCTGAGGGGAGCCGCAGCTAGCGGAAGGGAGCGTGGGAGTGGGAGCTGGAGGGAGGGGAGCCAGCCGGCCCGCTCGGTGGGCACGGAGCCACCGGGCTGGCTGAGCCGCTGGGGGAAGCGCAGCCCTTCCTGCGCCGCGATGGCTTCGCCGTCGGGCCAGTCCCTCCGTCCCTCCCGGCTCAGGAGGCCGAGCTGGCTTAGCTTGTGCCTCGCCGGGGTGGGTTTGGCCCAGATGGGTGCTCTGCTCTCCTTCACGAGACAAGCCACCCGAAATAAGGGCAGGGGCCACCTTTTCTTGCGCTGTTTAAAGCGCGCAGGCACCTGCGGCGTTAATTAACACCAGGTTTCCCAGACAGCCAGGCTGTTACTGGGTTCAAGTCATCCCCTCCAGCAAAAAGAAGAAAAAAAAAAAAAAAAGCACATTATATCCTAAAAACAGTGACTAAAGTTGAAGCCATTTTGAGACGGTGCTATGTAGGCAGCCTGCAACTTTCTCTGTTTTATTAAAGGAATCTGTAGCATCTGCTAGGGACCTCAGCAGAGGCACTCGCAGCTTTACCCACAGGAAGGAGTGGTACGATCGCCCGATTTAAGACACCTTCATCTGTAGGAGATCCTGAATTTATTTCACAGCGGTGTAGGAAGACTTGGCTTGACACACCGAATACGCCCATCCACGATCTAATCCTGGCTTTCCTCGTTTTGCAGGTGATTTCCCTAGATCTCCGCTCGAACCTGTCGGAGGGGAAGAAGCTAAATGGCCACGAGGGCGACTCGGAAGGCAAAAGCGAGGGGGAGGAGGAGCTGCGCTACACCCATATTCTGAACAGGGTGCTCCCGCCCGACATCCGGGCGCTGGCCTGGGCCCCCGTGGAGCCCGATTTCAGCGCCAGGTTCAGCTGCCTGAAGAGAACCTACCGCTACTTCTTCCCCTGCGCCGACCTGGACGTGGCCCTCATGCACGCCGCAGCCCAGAGGTACGTGGGGACCCACGATTTCCGTAACCTGTGTAAAATGGACGTTGCCAACGGGGTGGTCAACTTCCAGAGAACGATCCTCAGCGCCAGCGTGACGTGGGTGGAGGGAGGAGGAGAAACGGGGCCGCAGGATCCCTTCCGCCTGTGCCAGTTCGAAGTGACGGGACAGGCGTTCCTGTATCACCAAGTCCGCTGCATGATGGCGATCCTCTTCCTCATCGGCCAGAGCATGGAGAGCCCGGAGATCATCGACGAGCTGCTGGATGTGGAGAAGAACCCCCGAAAACCGCAGTACAGGTACGGAGAGCTCGGGGAAACCTCCAGGCTGCTTCGCAAAGCGCTGGCTGCGCGCGAAGCGCCGCTGGCAAGCCACTTCTCTGCCAGCCTGCGAAGCAGTCTCTCACAACATGGAAGCAAGCTGCCAGCGGCCTCGCTGGGAGGTATCCGTAAGGATCCCGTTTTTCTTGCTCTTGGACAAGCTTTTGATGGCTTTAGTCCTTGGTATTTGGTTAAAACTAGTTCAGTTTTTATCGGAAAAAGGAGTTCTGTAAAAGACAGGGCTGGTTTTGGCAGAAAGGACTGGCAGATGCGCTGTTCGGCGAGCCTTTTTGTCACAGCATCCCTCCAGGCAGTGCCTTCTCTCCTTTTCCCTAGCATGGCAGTCGAGTTTCCCCCTCGTCCTGTACGACTGCGAGTTCGAAAACCTTCAGTGGCTCTATGACCGAGAGGTGCAGGAGTTCAACGTTACACACCTACAGCAGCTCTGGGCCAACCACGCTGTCAAAACTCAAGTGCTGCGGAACATGTTACGAGGGCTAGATGCTGCTCCCGTGGCTACTGGAAAAAGTAAGGGATGGTTTTGTGGCAACACCTTGGAATTACGGAGGGATGGGGGTAACTGGGTTAAAAAAGAAATTGAAGCAAGGGGTAATTAAATAGATTGTTCAAACCACTGGTATTTTTTTCAATTATATCACAGGCCCAGGGAACAGCATGACCGTCCTCTGGGGAGATACAAAGCCTCCGCTCTGCAGCCAGGTCAGCGGCTTCGTGGAAGGCGTCAAAGCCCGCACCTACAAGCCCTTACTGGCCCGCCCCAAGTGCGAGGGGCTGGAGGCCCGCATCCGCCACTTTGTGCGGAGGGGCCGCATCGAAACCCCCCGCGGCCTGGAGGTGGGGGAGGACGGAGACGAGCAGCCCCCCGAGACCAAGAGGAGCCACCGCGGCGATGCCCCGGGGAGCGGCGGTGCTGCAGAGCAGCCTCCCAAGCGGGTCTGCGTAGACATCGAGTGATGGTGACAGGTCACCTCAGTGGGAGAAGGGCAGCTTGCTGCCTTTTTTTTTTTTAATTGAAAAAAAAAAATGCAGTTTTCCAGTGCTATTTTTATAAACGTCAAGAAATCCTGCAGAGCGCTGCTGTGTCCCGGCCTGGGAGGGGATGGGGGGTGCGCAGCCCCCTCAGAGCCGCTCGCCCTGCTGTGGGGCGGCCCTGGGGCTTGGGCACCGGGCTATTCTGGGCTGAGGCAGCCAGGGCCCACCCTCCTGCTCAGCCTCCCCACAAGGCCCACACACGCCCCCCGGTACCTGACAGGGCCCAGCAGCTCCCGTCCTCCCGCCGCGACCGTTACCGGCCGCCAACCGTCGCCGGCGTTTAAACAGCCGGACAGGGGCGGGGCCCTCCCCCGAGGCCCGCCTTTCGCGGCGGCGCCATTGGGCGGTGTGGGTGTCGCTCGGTTGGGTGCCCCCTTTCGATTGGGCAGGCGGGCTGAAGCACCGCCTCCGCGCCGCCGCCATTGGCCGGAAGGAGAAAGAGGGGAAGGAGGAAGGAAGATGGCGGCGGCGAGCGGCGGTGGGCTGCGGCGGTGGTGGCGGCCCGCCGCGGGCCTGGGCCGGGCGGTGCGCACCGTCTGCGGCAGCGGGCGAGCGGCGGCGGGGGAGGCGCTGCGGGCCGAGCAGCTGGCGGAGCGGCTGCGGGCGCGGAAGAGCGAGGAGGAGAAGCGAGAGGTGAGCGATGCCGCGGCCCGGCCGGGCCCTGAGGGACGGGACTACATCTCCCAGCGTGCACCGCGCCGCCGGGGCGCACACGTGGAGCGGGGCCGGGCGGCGGGTCCCTCGCCGCGGCTGCCTCGCCCTGCCCGGTCCGGGCGCTCCCCCGGCCCGGCAGCGGGTGGGACGGGCAGCCGGCGGCGGGGGCGGGCAGGCGTTACCGTCGTGCCCGCGGGTTTTCCTTCCCCGCCTCGCCCGGGCAGCGGGGGAGGATCTGGAGCGGGATTTGTGGGTGGCCACCCCTGCGTGGGGCTAAGCGGGGTCCCACCGAGCTGCGTGGCGCGGTGGGGTCGCGGGGACAGCGCCCGGCCTTCGTAGCCACTGCGTGCGTTGCAGTCCTCCTCAGAAACACCGCTGTGAGGCGAGGAGCGGGAGCCGATGGAGGGCGAGTGAGTTGCTGAGGGTCACGCAGGAGCTTCGTGCGAAAGCCAAGAGCCGTTTATCCTCCACCGGCGGCGTTTTGTTCTCTCCTCAGATCCCCAAAGACCCGGCGCAGAGACGGGTCCGGGAACTCGCCATGCTGAGCAAGCAGCTGCAGCAGGTTCACCCCAACGTCCTGGCCAAAGTGCTCAAGCAGGCAACCGTGTACCAGAACGAGGAGATTGTGGTGATCAACAAACCCTACGGCCTTCCCGTGCACGGTGAGGAAAAGCCGATGCCGTAGAGGGGGAAATGGAAATGGCTCCGTGGCGCTGACAGGGAATCCTCTGTCTCCGTCCTCCCTGCGCTGAGGTTTTCCTTCCCGGGGAGGGGTGCGGGGAGTTTGTCACCTTTAGATGACAGCCTTCGTCTCACGTTTTGGGGGTAATTTAAGGTACATGGGGAGGTGAACGTCTCCCCTCATTGCCTTGCCTGTGGGTTGCGCAGGCGGCCCCGGGATCAAGAATTGTATCGCTGACGTGCTGCCGATTTTGGCCAAGATGTTGGAGAACATGAAAGCCGAACCCCTCCACCTCTGCCACCGGCTGGACAAAGAGACCACGGGCGTGATGGTGCTGGCGCGGAACAAGGAGGTGGCGGAGAGGATCCGGCTTCTCTTCAAAACTCGTCAGGTGGAGAAGATCTACTGGTAGGAAAGGTTTGGGTGGAGAAGCGGCTTCGAAGGGCCCGTAGAGTTTGAAGAAGGGACGTGGGGCTTTGCGGAAGTGTTTGCTTATCTTCGCTCAAGCGTCTTTGTATGGAGCTGGGTCCCGGGGAGAGGGGATGAGGGGAGGGTTCCCTCCCTGCTGACGCACCCCGCAGACCTCTGGTTTCCCTCCCCAGGGCAATTAGCCTGGGGGACCCAGACCCCACCGAGGGCATCGTGGAGATCCCCATCGTGGAGAAGGAGGTGCGGAGCCACCAGTCGCACTACAAGGTGAGCGGGATGTCCTCTCGGCCGCCATTCCGGCCTCACGCTCCCCCTCCCCGGCACCCCCCTCCTGCCTTCCCGCCGGCTCACCGTCTCGCCACCATTCAGATGACACTGGCCCCCAACTATCGCCTGTCTCCTGAGGACGGGAAGGTGGTGAAAATCCGCAAGAACCGCAATGCTGAAAGCGCCGTGACGCGGTACCGCCTTCTGGCTAGCTCTTCCGCCTGCTCTCTGCTGGAGCTCCAGCCCATCACGGGTGAGGCCTGGCCGGGTGTCCCCAGGATTGCGTCGGCTGCGGGATCCGCCCCAGCTGCGCTTTCTGTGCGGCTCCGCAGCCGAGAGCAGCGCTGGGAGCGGGAACTCATCGTTAGACCTGATTTGAAATCATTTTTGGGCCAAAGCTCTGGGAACAAGCCACCCCGGGGCGATGGTTTGCTGCCAGGCTGCTCTCTGGCTGCCGGCGATTTCGGCTCGGCGTTATGCGTCGCCGGGGTGGCAGGTGGGAGCCGAGGCCTGGCACGGCCGGTTGTCACGTTTCTCCTCTTTCCCTTCCCTCCTCAGGGGTGAAACACCAGATCCGGGTTCACCTGGCCTATGGGTTGGGGTGCCCCATCCTGGGGGATCACAAATACTCGCACTGGAGCAAGCTGGCACCCCAGGTAAGGCATCGGGGGGGCAGGCAGAGCCGGATCCAGGGCCGGGCAGCTCCTTTGCGTCCCCCAGCTCCCCCTGGGCCGGGGTTTTCAAGTCCCAGCTGAAGAGATGGGGTTGTGCAAGGGATGTTTTCTGTCCTCCTTGCAGAAGCTTCCTGAAATCACCTTGAAGAGGCTGAAGCTGGAGCAGAGCAAGGCTCGCCACCTCCCCCTCCACCTCCACGCCCACCGGCTCTCCCTGCCCCTGGGCGAGCGGATAGACCTCATCTGCAAGCCACCCCTCTTCTTCCAAAAGACTCTGAAAAAGCTGGGCCTGGACCTTGCTAATGACTAACGAGGCAGGAGGGGAGCAGTACCGTCTATCTCCGCATCTCCAGCACGTGGTGGCGCTGGGTCCGGCCGCTCTGTGGCGGTGTCTGCCTTGGAGCCAGTGGTGTGACGAAGTCTACGGTCTCTGCCGCTTGCCAGAGACCTCCTGTGTTGGTACCAGCGTTGCCGCCTTCGAACCAGGTACCTGCGCGTGCTTCTTGCCCTGATTTGGTGCAGAAAAGAGGTTGGACGCGCTGAAGAGCCTCTTGTTCGGACAGACGAGGCGGGGGAGAAACTGGGCTTTGCCCGATGTGTGTTTCGAACCTGTCTCTGCGCAATAAAAGATCCGGTTCCTGCCGAGGTGAAGGGTTGCGTGTCTGTCTGTGCTCAGGCCGGGTGGATCTCGGTCCCTGGGCAGGTTTGATCGCACCTGGGTGCAGTCCCTCCCGATTTGAGGGCCGTCGCTCGTCCCTCCAGAGCTGTTTAGCAGTCTCTCCCTCCTATCCTGGCGCTCTGCGCTCAAATTTGGAGACTCCCTTCATTCAAAAATCCATCGAAAGTGCAATTTGGCAGCGGCTGTGGGGTTTTCTTGCTGTGCCGAGAGACTGCGCGGGGAGTTCCTCTGCTTGGCTTGGCCGAGCAGCTCCGGGACTCCCTCCGCTCTGCGCTGCCAGAGGTGTCGGCGTGGGTTTTTGGGGAGCGACTACGCTGCCAGGAGAGTCTTTCCTATCCTACCGCCCCTTCTGATTTCCCTGTTGCTTATTCCTAGACCCCGTTGTCGGGATCCCTCTCCCTTGGGAGCTTGCCTTGGAGCCAGGTTCCTTCCCCTGTGCCCCAGAGGGAGGCGAGCGGAGAGGTTGAAAAGCTGGCGAAGCGTAGCTGATGTTCTGCCTCAAAATAGCAGCCACCAGCGTTTGGTGTCTCTTGGCCTGTCCCCAAAAGCTCGGGGCTGGGCGGCAGGACTTTCTCCAGCCCCTCCGGCTGGTTTGGGTGCAGGAAAGGCCCCTTTGTACCCCACGGGGTCACCGTGTACCTGGCTGGGGCTTTTCGGTAGGGTAATGCCCTGTCCCCTGCCTCCCCGCTCCTCACACGGGGCGAAAATAGCTGGGGAGCCCCACGCCCCTCGAATGTGCCACCAGAAATACATCCGCTTATGAGAGAGGGGCGTAAAACCACGAGGAGCCGGGGAGCGGCTGCGGCTGGGCGGGAACGCCGCCTTCCCAGCCCGGTGCTGCGGCTGCTGGGGTTTTTCTTCTATTTTGGGGCGTGCTATTTGCAAAAAGGCTTCCCCCTGTAATTACCGGTCGATTTAACGGGCCGTCTAAGCTGTCATTTACAGCCGCCCGGTACGGAGCGCTTGGCAAGCGATGCCTTCAGCCCTACAAAGTCGCTCCTCGAGCCGGTCCCGCCTCAGACGACACCAGAGCCCCCGGGCAGCAGCAGCAGTCACCGTCGTCTCCTCTTCCTCGGCAGAAAAATGTCCCTCTCGCACACGGCCGCCGAGTACATGCTCTCCGACGCTCTCCTCCCGGATCCCAGCGGTTCCCGAGCCAAGGGCCTGCGGCTGGAGCTGCCGAGCGATCGCCTGCTGAAGTTTGTCACCGTGGGGCTGCCCCTCTTCCTCGTCTCGCTGGCTTTCGCCTGGGAGTTCTCCGCCGGTGAGTCGCGGCTTTTGCAACAGGGATCTCCGGGTCGCGGGCGATTGCCGGCAGCGGTTCGGCTGTCGCTGCGAAACCCTCATCTTCGCACCGGTGCGATCCGAGGCGGAGCAGCCTGGAAATCCTGTTTTAGGAACTGTTCTTTCTCGGGGATATGTATTGATTGTTTTTTAATGGATCATTGGTCGCTGGGAAAGCCCGGGAACGGCCGTCCTAAACCCCAGGACCGGTGGTGAATCAGTGCCCCGCCTCGGCTGCTCGCCCCCAGCACCTTTGGGTGCCGCAGGGTTGTTTCCGAGGAGGAGGAGGCTCAGGGTATATGTCCCGCAGGGGCTTGTGAGGGCAGCACAGAGGGTTCCATTGATGGTGTGTCGCAACCTCAGGCTAAATCTGGCCTCGGACGCCGTCCTGCTGCTGCCCCGAGGGTTTGGTTTGACTCCGGTTTCTGGCCGGTCTCGAATTCCCCCCACCGCGTACCCACGGCTGTGCTCAAAGGGTTTGTGTTCAGGAAGCGACGGAAAAGTCCTGGAAAACACAGCGGTGGGGAAGGACAGCTACAAAATGAGTGTGAAAAAGGCTTTCTGAAGTCAAAGTTATGCCTTAGATGTAATCCCTGTCCTGTAACGCGTTGGCACCTGGCTGCGGAGCGCTCGCCCGTGCTCCGCGGCTGAGGCTCACCCTTCCTCTCGCCCCAGGCTCGCAGATCAGCTGCTTCTCTCCCACCAACTTCACGGGGAAGCAGTCCGCCTACGTCGACACGGCTTGCTGGGAATCCCTCGTCCACCACGGCTTCGACGCCGAGGGACACGCCGTCACCAAATCCCTCTGGGCTCTCAAGGTATGGGTCAAGGTCACGTCTGGGTGCCCTCAGGTCCCACCTGGGTGCGCAGCAGAGGTGAAGCAACTCCGCGCCGCTCGACGCCCGCTTGTCTCCCTTACCCAGGTCTTCCCCTACTCGCTGCTGGTGGTGGCGGTGCTCATGTACCTGCCCTACCTGCTGTGGCGTTACGCGGCCGCCCCCGCCCTCCACTCCGACCTCCTCTTCATCATCGACGAGCTGGACAAATCCTACAACCGCTCCGTGCGCCTGGTGCAGCACATGAGGAAGGTCCAGCAGGCCAGCGCCGAGCCGGAGCGGTTCTGGGAGGAGTATGAGAGGTGAGGCCGCTGGGCAGCCTCGGCTGCTCACCGCCACCCTCCAGAGCCCCTCCACGTGGCCTTGTGGCTGTGGCCACGGTCAGGGCGGACTTCGGTGAGGCGATTCGGTTTGGGGGGTGGCTCTAAGTCCCCGCTGTGTCCCCTCTGCCCCCAGGGCCCGCCGGGAGAGGTATTTTGAGTTCCCGTTGCTGGAGCGCTACCTCACCTGCAAGCAGCACGCCCACTCCCTGGTGTTCATCTACATCCTGAGGAACCTGCTGCTGCTCTTGTTCTTGGCTGCCACCTGCCTCTACCTGGTCTTCCTCCACCTCAACATCTTCTTCCAGGACGAGTTCAGCTGCTCCATCAAAACGGGGCTGCTCCAGGCGGAGCCCCACGTCCCCCCGCTCATCCCCTGCAAGCTGGTCTTCTTCTCCGTCTTCCAGCTCATCAGCCTCTCGGTCGGCGGCGTCTACGTCCTCCTCGTACCCGTCGTCATCTACAACGCCCTGCAGCTCGGCCAGTGGGACAAGGGGCTGCTCTCCGTCTACGAGATGCTGCCCGCCTTCGATCTCCTCAGCCGCAAGATGCTCACCTGCCCCGTCAATGACCTCAACGTCATCCTCCTCTTCCTCCGGGCCAACATCTCCGAGCTGACCTCCTTCGGCCGCCTCAACGCCGTGAGCGCCTTGAGGGAAGCCACCGCCAACAAGCAGGACATCGATACCGTCGTCGACTTCATGACGCTGCTGGCCGGGCTGGAGACCACCAAGCCCAAACGCCCCGAGGCCGACGGCGGCGCGCCCCTCTCCAACGGCGGGGCTCTAGGTAGGCTGTTTCGGTAGAGAAGACTTCTTCGCTCTCCTCTCAGCTCCCGCGTTGCCAGATCCCACCCTGGGGGTGAGGCTGGATCCGTCCGCTGTGGCCCTAAACCCTTTGCCAAGACCTTCGGGTTTTTGGGGGGTTGCCGGGAGGGCCGGCGGCTCCGTTTACAGCCAAGGATGGGATCTGGCAGCCGGGACGTGATGCTGCCGCGAGCCCACGCGTGGGCAGGAGTTGCTATAGGAACAGAAAGCAGAGAGCTCGCGGCTTAAACCCGAGCTCTGGGCAAATCGGGGGGCTGGGGGGTCCCTGTTTTTGGCAGAGAGCGCAGCCCAGCCTGTCGGGAGTGGGGTTGGGAGCTTTAAATCCTGGGGGGCTGATGCCAAGGTTGCCGTGCCTGCCCCCTTCTCCCGTTGCACGGCGCTGTTGGGCGCAGCGGGGCTGCGTGGGGAGACGGAGACGGGTCTCCGAGGTAGAGCCGCATCCCCCGGGGCCTGCACGCACCCTTCCCGGGCACCGCTGCTCCCTCTGCCCCGCGCTTTGGGTTTTGGGGAGCCGGGGGCGCCTCCGTTGCGGTCTCACGGGGATCCCCAACCCGCGCAGCAGCGCTTTCTAGGCTCTGCGAGACAGCTCGTCCCTGGCAGGGCAGGAGCCAGGACGCCCGGGCTCCTTTCCTGGCCCTGAATACAGCCTCAGGGCTGTGGTTTTAAAAAAACCACTCAGATCGAGCTGTATTTAGCATCCTCGTTGGCATGGCAACCGCGGGGCTAGCACAACGGGCTCTCGGGCTAGTCGCACGCTAGTGGACAAAGCCCAAGATCCCAGTTTGCGATCGCCCAGTTAATGAACTTCCTCCTCTTCCCCCCTTGCCCAGAAACGAAGCCTGGAGCGGAAGCGGCGGGAAAAGCCTCCCGGGAGTCGCTGGGCTCTGCCTGATCCCAAGAGCAGGCGGGGCGGCTGGGATCCCCGGATCCCGCCTGATCCGATTCCTCCTCGCCGGCGCCGCTCGAGCACATTAAACTCTGGTTTTGAGTCACCCTGCCGGGGTGACGTCCGTAAGGCAACGGCGGCCGCCGGGCTGAGCTCACCTGCTCTCTTCCTGCATTTGGGGTTCCCCTTCTCACGCACGTTTTTCCGGCAAAAAAGGGTTAAACAATCGATTTTTTTTTTGTGCAGAGACTCTCAGGTGCCTTATTCCGAGCGCTGGGTGCCACGTTGCGCCTCTTCCACACAAAGTTCCCTGCTGTTACGGCAGGAGGGGGGGGGAATGGGGGACTAAGGGACGCTCCTCTGAAGGGAAAAAAAGGATCCAAGAATAAAACGAGCTGATTCATTAATATTTATTAACGCGGGGAGGTGGAAGGCACTCACTACGGCTACAAAGCTCACGCCCTCTGCAGCTCCGTGTCCCAGCCGCAGCCTTAGCGTCTGGATGTGGGGTTTTTTTTGGCAGGGCTCGTCCCTCCCCACCCCGCAGATGGGGGCTGGTCCCTGGATCCTGCGAGCACCCTGCCGCGGGGGGCAGCAGTCCGTGCCCCGAGAGGTGGGGTGTCCCGGGGGGGCCGGGACCAGCTCCGCAGGCAGGGAGGAGCAGCAGTGAGCGGTTATACTCTCATCACTGTGTCCTGCTGCTTGGCTTAACATAATTTTTCATAAACTTCATTTTAAATTGGCTTTTTTTTTTTCCTTCTTTCCCCCTGCAGCCTTGACTTCAGGCCAAAGAGGAGCTGGAAAGTTTAATTAGTACGACAGTAATCAAGCCAGCCACCTCCCCGCAGCGGAAAGGCGCGGTGCCAGCAGCCCTGAGCCGCTTTGCGAGAGGTCTGAGCTTCCTCCACCATCCCCCCCGCCTAAATCCCCCGGGAGAAGCAGGAGCCGGGGCGGAGCAGCAGCTCCCTCCCTCCGGCTGTTTTGGGGTGCCCCGGGGTTTCCCCAGCAGGCAGGGCGTCCAGGAGGAAGGGGGGTGCAGGCAGACCCTGGGCGTTGTAGAGGGCGCAGGACTCGTACTCGCAGGGCCACTCGGCCCAGGCGTAGCGCAAGCCCAGCACCAGCGTCCCGCAGCCGGCCAGGGCCAGCGTCACCGTGCGGGACTCCACCGCCACCACGGGTGCCGGCAGCCACCCGCACGGGGACGCCTGGCTGGAGCAGCAGACCTGGGCGGGGGAGAAACCCCCCGTCACGATGGGCTTCCCTCTCCCAGCCCCGGGGGGAAGCTTTTCCCCCCTCCTCACCTCGAAGGCCCACGTGTCCCTGCGCCGGCAGACGAGCTCCTGGCTGTAGGTGACGTTCAGCAGGCCCCTGGTCACCTCCAGGACGGCCCGGGTGGGGAACGGCCCCTGGAAAACCAGCTCTTTCTCCCCGTACGCCACGGCCCTGGCGCCCAGGTGCAGCCGGTGGGCCACGTTCTGCTTGTCCCGGGGGTGGATGCTGCCGAGGAAGAGGAGGGAGGCGGGGGGTTGGCGTCCGACAGCTTCGTCTCGACGCCCTCGCCCCCGCCGCCCGGGACTCGCCTGCCGTAGGGAGAGCGCTCGTCGCCCAGATCCATCGCCACGGCCATGAAGGTGCCGGGCATCCTGGCGTTGGGGACGACCCCCAGGTCGGCTGTTTGGTGCCAGCGGAGGCGGGCGAAGCTGTCGTCCGGGCTCTGCCGGCGATAGGTGGACAACTGCAGGGCAGAAGCAGGGGGGAAGCCGCTCAGCCGTCGCTCCCGCAACCGGCCGCTGCCGTCCCTGCCCGGCATTCGGCACGCGGGCAGGGCCTGTCCGTGCGTTTCCAGCATCCTCTCCCTCCCCTGGGCTTGGAATCGGCCTCCGGGGTGCGAAAGGATGGGAAAAACCTCCCCGAGCATCATGATGCTGTCCCCACGGGAGGGTGGGGGTCCCGCCCCTCGCCCCCCCTCACCTGCACGAAGCCGAACGGGAGGAGCGGCTCCGTCTGCCCGGCCGATCCGGCGTGGAAAGCCCGGCGCCAGTCGGCGATGAGCGCGGGGAAGGTGCAGTTGTACCGGTCCGTGTGCAGGAAGGCGTTGGCCTCACCTGTCCCCGAAAGCGAGGGGCCGGTGAGAGCCCGGTGCGATAGCGGGGGGCTGCTCCGTGCTGGGGAGGGGGGGGGAAATGGGGGGGCTTACCCTGGTACCAAGCGACACCCCGCAGCGTCATGTTGAGCAGCGGGTGGATCATGGCGTTCCAGAGCACGGAGGGCGTTTGCGGGCCGGAGAGATGCCGGTGCGGGGAGATGCTGGAAGACAAAGCCGGGCTTAAGGGGGTGCAAAACACAAGGCCAGGCCTGAAGCCGGGGCTTCGGGAGCCAGGCTTGCGCGGTTAAAGCAAGCGCCGCGCAAAAGGGGAGCCCTGGGGTCCCCCTCTTCTCCCCGCCGCCCCCTTTACCCGCCGAGGTGTGCCCTGCGCTCTCGGCACGGGAGGGGATTTTACCCAGAGCGGGTAAAACGACGCACGGAGGGGACAGCCAGGCTCCGGGGATGCTTTGGGAGAGGAGGAGGGCTGGAGGATGCCCCCCGAGAGCGGTGGGGGTGAGGATGCCCCCCGAAAGCAGCGTGGCACAGGGCAGGAGGCGTTTCCACTGCATCCTCTCTCACCTCCCCGCGTCCTCCGGGAGCCCGCACGCCCGCAGAGCCCGTCGGGAGGACCAGGCCTCGATGGGGGTGCCCCCCCAGGCCGCCTCCACCAGCCCGACGGGGTACCGCAGAGCCTCGTAGAGGTAGCGCCCCAGCAGCCAGCAGACGGCCGAGAAGTAGGTGAAATTCCCGTGGCCCAGGTTTTCTGTTCAAGAAACAGCGGGCTGCAAAGGGGAAAAAAAGGGGGGGAAAAAAGCCATTTCCAGGCTTTTTTTTTTGGAGGCACGTTGCACTCACCGGCTGTCGGGATGGACCACGGCAAGTCGATTCGCTCCAGGTCCTCCAGCTCCACGTCGGAGCGGGCGGGCGCCGCGGCAAAGACGCGGACGTAGGGGTAGCGAGCGGCGGCGGCGAGCTCCCGGCTGGCGTTGGCGATCTAGGGAAGGGTCGGGAGCGCGCGAGGCACTTCCCCGCCTGGTTCCTGCCCGAGCCGGCAGGATCAGGCTGTGCCGCGGGGGCTCACCTGCAAGACCGTCATTGCCATGTTGCTCTGCCCGCTGCAAAGCCACACGTCCCCAAAGTAGACGTCCCGCAGCGTCACGTTCTCCGAGCCCTGCCTGGCCGTCAGCGCGTAGGGACCGCCCCGATCCATAGGGTCCAGGACGGTTGTCCACGTCCCAGAAGGTCCTGGAAGAAGAGGATGGTGCTTATCACTCACGACGCCTACCAAGACCTCAAGACCTTCGCAAAGAGGTTGGATGAGTGGCCAACAACCGGCGGGGATGGACAAGGCAACGTGGGGAAGCTTCCCCACTGCGGAGCCGGGCTGGGGAAACGGATTTTGGAAGCTCTCTGCCATCAGAGGGTCTCTCCTCCTGCAGGAACTTAGGGGTTAAAAAGAAAATCTCGAAGACAAATGTGTGTCAGAGCAGAAGCTGCTGGGAGGAACCGGGATTACAGGAGCAGCTTGGTGTGTGTGACACCGAGATGTCTCCAGCTAATTTTAGAGGCGCCGAATCGAGGCGTAAAGATATTCTGCTGGAGCTTAGCGTGGATTTTCTGGCCCGGCTGGGGCCGGATCCTGCAGATCTCCCGGTAGCGGCGGGCTGCTGCTTTCTCACAAGACGCCTCCGGGCTGTCCAGCCTGCGGAGGAGCCCTTGAGGCAGCAGTTTCACCCCCCCAGAGGTGACGAGCAGCTCCCCGACTCACTAGGCAGGGAATGGGGCCACCAGCTGAGATCTGAGATGCCTCCGAGCCCCCCCAGCCTCAAGGAAGGCTCTGCCTGCAGAGGCGACATCCTTCGGGGCTTCGAGATCCCCAGCAGGATCCTCCGAGGGGGGATACAGCAAAAAAAGAAGCCAAGAGCGCTCCGGAGACTTCCCCGGAGATGGTTTTGACAGGGAGAGGAGCTAAA
Organism: Phoenicopterus ruber ruber; assembly: GCA_009819775.1. Classification (NCBI taxonomy): domain Eukaryota; kingdom Metazoa; phylum Chordata; class Aves; order Phoenicopteriformes; family Phoenicopteridae; genus Phoenicopterus; species Phoenicopterus ruber. The sequence goes on along the minus strand of CM020237.1, from coordinate 294,967 downwards.
CCCCCCTCCTTTCCCCTCCGCAGCCTCATCCTTCGGCTCAAGCCTATGCGGTGCCACCCACTCCAGCAGCAGCTCGGCTCCCGCTCGGCGCCTACGGGATCCCGCTGGTGGGAAACCGAAGTGAGCAAAGGCTGGCGTTGGCGAGGAGGGGGACGGCTGAACCCCCCCCTCCCCAGACCTCCTGGCGCAGGGGAAAGCACGGCCCCAGGGGTGCGTGAGCTGGACGTGTCCCCGTCACCGTCACCTCTGGAGCCCCAGGGCAGCGGTGGGACAAACCTGGGGGTGACGGGGCTGCGGACAGCAGCTCCCGCCCCACCGGCTTGAGCTCGGACACGCTCCTCGGCCACCAAAACCGCCAGCCCCAGTCGCCCGGCGAAGGTCCGGGACCAACCTTTAACTCGCGCCGTCTTCTTCATGACGATGACGCCACCGTCCCCGGAGAGAGCCACGGTCACGGCGGCCCCCGGCTCCCCGTGGCCCCACACCACGGCCCCCGCCGGCTCCTTCTGCAACACCATGTGGTCGCCGTAGTAGGACGCGAAGCCGAGCATCGCCCCTAGGATCAACACACAGCGCGACCATCGTCTCCGAGAGGCAAAAAGCAACGAGAAAAATCCCCTGCACGGCCTCCGACTCCCTTTTAAACACAGATTATTTTAGATCCTGCTTTAATTTACAGCTTCCTTCAGTCCTGGTCAACCGTAAGGGGGTTAAAATCACCAAGGAGCTGAGGAAGCGGCACGATTTGAAGTCCCCAGGAGAGGGAAGTCACCTCCCAAAGCACTGGAGCTTGTGTTACACAGAGTTTGGATACAGATTCCGGTAAACATTCTTCAAACAACAGCATGGGGGCATCTCTGCCAGCCCAGCCTTGCTAACAAATATACTCTGATGTATTTTTTTCCTTGCAAAAAAAGTTTGGCGAGCGGTGGGATGGGAATCGTCAGGCATGTGGAGCAGGGAGGGAAGCAGCGGTCTCAGCCCTGGCACCCCCCCAAAAGGCCCGTTTTTGGGGTGTGAAAATAAAACCACGCTTGAAAGGGAGTTGGGGCAACGTTTGCAGGGCGGGGAGAGGCGATCTGGGCGGCGATCCCCGTCGCAGCGATCAAACTGGGGCTCGCGGAGCCCCGTCTCCTCCGCAGCTCGTCCCAGGCTGGGTTTAACGAAGGAAGAAACGATGTCCTCGGCCTCTCTGAAATCAGCCGCATCGCCGGCCCCACCGTCTCATGTGACGAGGCTCCGGGAAGGACGAGTTACATAAAAAATCGAGTCGGAGGAGAAGAAAAAAAAAAAAGAAAACCAACCCGAGACGCCGAGGAAGAGACTGGAGGCTATAAAAAGCAGCTGGGAGGAGGGAAGGGAGGAGAGCCCACGAGATGCCGCCGAGGAGCCGCATGCGACTCCCGCCTTACGTAAAGCATCGTCCCACGGCGGCAGCGATGTGCCAAGGGCATCGAAGAGGGGCTGGGGGGTGCAAAGGGCGTCGAAGAGGGGCTGGGGGGGTGCAAAGGGCGTCGAAGAGGGGCTGGGGGGTGCAAAGGGTGTCGAAGAGGGGCTGGGGGGGGTACAAAGGGTGTCGAAGAGGGGCTGGAGGGGTGCAAAGGGTGTCGAAGAGGGGCTGGGGGTGCAAAGGGCGTCGAAGAGGGGCTGGGGGGGGTACAAAGGGTGTCGAAGAGGGGCTGGGGGGGGGTACAAAGGGTGTCGAAGAGGGGCTGGGGGGTGCAAAGGGTGTCGAAGAGGGGCTGGGGGGTGCAAAAGGTGTCGAAGAGGGGCTGGGGGGGTGCAAAGGGCCCTGAAGCGGGGCTCGGGGTGGTGCCAACGGCATCGAAGTGGATTTGGGGGGGTACCAAGGGCTTCAAAGCAGGGGTCCAGGGGATACCAAGGGCATCAAGGTGGGGCTCAGGGGGTGCCACGGGCATCGAAGCGGGGCTCCCGGGCTGCAAAGGGCCCCGAAGCGGGGCTCGGGGGGTGCAAGGAGCATCGCAGCGGGGCTGAGGGCAACGCCAAGGGCTTCAAGGCGGGGTCAGGGGGTGCCACGGGCCCCGAAGCGGGGCTGCGGGCGCGGAGCCAGCCCCCCCCAGCCCTTTACCTGCCGCCACCGGAGCCAGCGCCAGCAGCGCCCACGCCGCCATCGCGGGGGGCGACCGCGGGGCGCGAGGGCGCCGGGACCCCGCTGCCCGCCAGGCCCCGCCCCCGCCGCCAGGCTACGTCCTCGTGGGCGTGGCCAGCACCTGTGGGCGTGGCCTGTGCACGCGCCGCCGGGGGCGGGGCGGTTGCCAAGCGACAGCGTCCTCACCACAGCCAGAGGCGCCGGCGCGGCCTGGCCGGGTCGGAGGGGAGAGGCCGGGGGCAGGGGCCGGGGCCGGGGCCGGGGGCGCGGGGCCGAGGGAAGGGGGTGCGGGCCGGCGTGCGGGGGCCCGGGGGCAACCGGAGAGAACCGGGGCCCTCCGCGACCGCTCGCCCCGCCCCGCCCGGGCAGCGGCCGCGCACGCGCAGCTAGAGGCGGCCGCGCGCAGGCGCGGCGGGCGGGGAGGGGAGCGCCCCCTAGCGGCGGCGCTGTCTCCCACCCTCCCCCATCCCTCGGGTCGCGGGTTCGAGTCCCGGCGCTGCCCGGTCCGGACCGCGGGGGTGCGGGTCGCGGCTGACCCCGGCTGTGCCGCTGCAGGGTCCCGGGAGAGGCGGCCATGTCCACCTCCTCCTCCAGCAGCACCGTGCGGCTGCCCGCTGGCTTCCGAAACCTGCTGGAGGGGCTGGCACTGGAGGTGCTGCGGGCGCAGCCCACGGACGTGGTGGCCTTTGCTGCTCAGCACTTCCAAACGCTGCTGGAGCAGAGAGAGGGTGAGTGGCCCGGCCCAGCAGCACCCATCCCTGCACCTCCAACCCCTGCCCCACGCGGCATTGCCTGACCATCCTGCGTGGCATTGCGCCTGCCGCGTGTGCCCATCACCCAGGGCGTCAGGCCTGCCCATGTACCCGTCACCCAGGGCATCAGGCCTGCCCCATATGCCCATTGCCCATGGTGGCATGCCTGCCCTGTGCGCCCATTGCTCAGGGCACCACACCTGCCCCGTGTGCCCATCGCCCATGGTGCCAGGTCTTCCCCTTGTGCCCATCACCCATGGTGTCAGGTCTTCCCCCTTGCGCCCATCACCCAGGGCATCAGGCCTACCCCATGTGTCCATCACTCAGGGCGTCAGGCCTCCCCATTGTGCCCATCCTGTGTGGTGTCATGTCTGCCCTGTTTGCCCATTGCCCGGGGCATCGCACCTGCCCCTTGTGCCCATCACTCAGGGCGTCAGGCCTGCCCCTTGTGCCCATCATTCAGGGCATCAGGCCTGCCCCGTGTGCCCATCGCCCATGGCGTCGTGCCTGCCCCGTGTGCCCATGGCTCAGGGCACCGCACCTGCCCCTTGTGCCCATCCCGGGGGCCTTTGCACCTTGCCCAACCCTTGAGCCACCAGCCCTGCCCCGCGTGCCCATCCCCGGGGTGTCAGGCCTGCCCCGCACGCCCATCGCACGTGGCATCAAGCCTCCTCCTTCCCCAGTCAGCTCGGCCGACCCGGCGGTGTGGGGAGCCCGGCTGGAGGACGAGCGTCTCACCCAGCCCCCTTCCCAGGTAGGCTGCCCGCCCTGCCCACCCCTCCGGTCCCCTCCGGAGAATTTGGGGTGCCCGGGGGGCGACGGGCTGGGGCCCCGCACCCACCCTGGCCCCGCTGCCCTCGTCCCACACCCCCGCAATTTTAGGTTTTCCTGCTTTTCCTCCAGGAGCCGGAGGAGGCCAAGGAGAAGGAGGCCAAGGAGAAGGAGGAGGACAAGGCAGGGGAGCAGGCAGGCAGCGTTGCGTCCACGAACACGGTGAGAGACACAGCGCCCGCACCCAAAACCCGGCTATTTGAGCCCAAACCGGCGTCGGGGGTAGCTGACGGCGCCCGTCAGCACCGACACGCCACGATTCCTCCCCCAAAACCCTCCCCGCGATGCAGCAGAGAGGAGCAAGCCCGCGGCCGAAGGGGAGCGCGCCCCCATAACCCGCTTTAAGAGGGACGCCTCCCCGGGGGGCCGACCCGAGCGCTCGCCCCAAATCCCCCATTTGGCAACATCCGAACCCAAAACGAGGTGTCACGACTCCAAAAAAAAAAACCCCCGCCTCGATTTCCCCACCAGGCTCCTGCCCTTCTCTCGGGGGCGGGCGGTGATCTCCCGTCCCACCCCCGCGGCGCTTTTTTAATGAGTATTTTTATTAATGAGGTCCCCGCCGTTATTAGTGACTCTCACCTGAGATTTCTCCCCTAAAAAAGCCCGGGTTTAGGAGCCGGGCTGAGCTCAAGATGATATTTTAAGGCTCTATATTTAGGCCCCGGCGTCCCTGGGGGTTGTCAGAAATTTAATAGCGTCCCCGCGTGAAGGAGGGACGTGACATTGCTCCTCTCCCCCCCCCCCCCCAGGAGCAGAGGTGCCTCCCCGGCATTTTGGGGAGCGCAGGGGGGTCCCCCCATTCCATTCCATTCCATTCCATTCCATTCCAACCAGTGAAATTTGTGTTTTCCCACCCGGAGTGGTTTCAAAATCCCAGCCGGCGCTGAAAAAAAAAAAAAAGAGGTGACGGGGTTTGCGTTGAAACCGGCTGCTCTTTTTTGGGGGGGTGGGACTGAACCCCCCACCCATGCTCACCCCGCTTTCACCCCCCCCTTCCTGTTTTTCCCCGGGGGGAGCCGGCCATCTGCGGCGTGCGGCGCTCGCCCACGGTGGCACGGGGCACGGCGGCGGCTCCCCCGGGAAAAACAGGAAGGACGGATGGGGAGGGGGGGGGAAGCTGGCGGGGACCCCACGCCGGGGCCGATGCCAACCGGCTACGCCTTGACCCCCCCCCGGCACCGCCTCGCCGGCTGCCGGCTCCCGCTTCGGCAGCCGGCAGCGCTGCCCGTCCAGGGCACCTTTCCAGCATCAAATTCCCTTTTTTTTTTTTCCTCCTTTAAGGATTTTTTAACACCTCGGTGCCACCATCTCAAACCACGACGGCGGGACGTCTCCAGCGGGTCTTGCCACCCGCGGTGCCCGTCCCCCCCCCTTCCAAAATACGAGTTATTTGAGCGGGATTCAGATTTAGGAGATGCTGGAGCCCCTGGAAAAGCATCGCCCCAACATTCCTTCCCCCCCTTCCGTGTTGCGCCCCGGGGTGGGTTGTTTTCTCGGCTGAAGGGGCTCGGGGAGGAAAAACGCAGAGCCTGGAACGGGCTCAAAAACCACCGTTAATGATTAGAAATGTTCTGGCATTTCGCGTCCCTCCTCCGCAGCCGCAGCCTGCGGGAGACGCCGGCGCTCGGCGGCTCTGCCAGGACCGGGGGGCCGCGGCCGGAGCAGGTTTCGGGGAGGGGGTGCCGTCCATTCGTGCATTGAAACTGCTCCCAAACCCCCCGGTTTTGTGCGTTTTGGGGGGTTTACTGGTACCAGGATGATCGTCCCAGCGTTTTGCATCCTAGTTTTGGGGCTAATTTTCCCAGATCCTTGGTGCACGATGCACCCCTAAAACCCTCTCTGCTTGACTCCCCCAAAACCACCCCGTCTTCCCTCGCTGGATCGGGCAGCGATGGATCCGGAGGGCCTAAAAAGTAGGGAAAGGGATCGTTTTGGTCTAAAAATCCCGGCGGAGCGGCCGAGGCTTCGCCTGGAAGCTGGAGCGGGGTTTTCTGGAGCAGAGCTATCTCCCCCCCCGCCGCGCTGGTGGGAAGAGGTGGCGGTGGAAAAGCGGCTCCGGCGGGGAGAGCCGGGCGCCGGCGGCTGGCGGGGGAACCGAGGGACGCTCGGGGAGCACCCGCCTCCCCGGGTGCGGGGTTTGGGTGCCGGGGTGCTGCCCCAGGGTGGTTGACCCCCATCAGTCAGCGAAGCACGGGTTGGGGGGCAGCAGGGGTGACGTGGGGTGGGATGGGGTGGGATGGGATGGGATGGGATGAGGTGGGGTGGGATGGGGTGGGGCTGGGTGGGGAGCAGGGTAGTTTGGGTGCCCGGAGGAGCTGGGGGTGTTGGGGGACAGGAGATGCCACCACCTGCACCTGGCTGGAGTGGCCTCGGGGACAGAAATGGAGACAGGGATGGGGATGGGAACAGGGAAGGGGACAGGGACAGGGCTGATGGTAGGGACAGGGCTGAGGACAGGGATGACGATGATGATGGGGATGATGACAGGGACAGGGATGGGGACAAAGATGGTGGGGTTGAGGCTGGGGTTGGCATGGGCATGGGGACAAGGATGGGGACAGAGATGATGGGGTTGAAATTGGGGATGGGGACGGGGATGGGGACAGAGATGATGGGGTTGAAATTGGGAATGGGGACGGGGATGGGGACAGAGATGATGGGGTTGAAATTGGGAATGGGGACAGGGATGGGGACAGAGATGATGGGGTTGAAGTTGGGGATGGGGACAGATGGGGAAGGCGAGGGGGATGGGGACAGGGATGGGGATGATGATGAGGATGGGGACAGGGACGGTGGTGGGGATGGGGACGGGGATGGTGGTGGAGGGGACGGGGATGAGGACAGGGATGGGACGGTGACAGGGCTGGTGGCAGCAGCGGGGACAGTGCCAGGAACGCGGAGGGTGGTGTCAATGGGACAGGGATGGCGCCGGTGCCGGTGCCGGCGCAGAGGAAGGTCGGTGCCGCCAGCCCTGCGCGCGAGCCCGGCCGGGCAGAGCCGTCGAGGCCCGACTGCGCCGGCGGGCCGGGGGGTGCCGGTGCCCGACCGGGGGGGCCACGCCGCGTTTCGGGGGCCGGCCGGAGCCGGCATCGGCGCGCGGAGCCCACGGGCGACTTGTGCGGTTGCTTAGCAACTCCCAAACCCGGATTAGAGGCGAGCGAGGCGGGCAATGCGGGGGGCTGCGGGCTGCAGCCCCCCGCACCGCCCCGGGGGTCCCCCCTCTTTCCCGGGGTCCCCACGTCTCGCCCCGCCGGCCCCAGCACCTCGGCGTGGTCCGAGGGCGAAAGGGGGGTCCCCAGGTAGCACCGAGGGCTGGAGAGTGGCTGAGTTGGCAGGTCTGGCTGGAAAACACCCCAAATTTGGGGGGGTGGGATGCTCCTGCGAGCGGGGAAGGGACCCCCCAGACCCCAAAAGCAGAGCCCCCTCCTCTGCGTGGAGCCGGCGTTTGGGCGCATCACCCCTGGGCTTCAGCGGGTGCTCGGTGGGATGCGGTGTCCCGCCATGCCCACCCTTCCTCGCCGTCCTCATCCTCGCCATCCTCATCCTCGCCATCCTCATCCTCGCCCTCCTTCGGGACCAAGCCCTAAGTAGGTCGTGAAGGTTTTGCCCCCCGCGCAAACAAACCGAGGGGGGCACCCCCCCCCCCCCCAGCATTGCTGCGGGCCGAGCACCACCCCCCCCCCCCCAAAATAACCCCGTCGCCCCCGTTTGCTACAGCTGCTCCCCCCCAAATCGCTGCAAGTTTCGGCACGGCCCTCTTGGACCCGCCACGCCGAAGGGCGAAACCCGAAAGCGCCGTTAAACGTTTGACCGCGTCCTCCGCGTGTGATTTTTTTGCGTTACACAAAACTCGGGCGCGAGCTGCCGGCTCCTTTAAGCGTTGGGAGGGAGTCGGAGGCTGCGAAATAAAATTGGAGGAGGCTAAAAAAAAAAAAAAAAAAAGAGAGAGAGAAGGGAAAAAAAAAAAAAAATAAGAAACACCCCCCCCCCTAAAAAAAAAAAAAGCCTGGCGGGGTGTAGGGCTGATAGGCTCGCCCGGAGGAAAGCGCATTACGTAGGCAAGCGGCTCCGCTCAACTTGCCACCTGCGCCGGGAGAGCCGCCGGGGAAGCGAGACCCTGCCGGAGCCCCTCGCCCGCCGCTGGCCGCCCACCCGTCCTCCGCCATGGACTGCTGCAACGTAGGTGCCCCTTCCCCGCCGCTCGCTTCTCTCCTCTGCGTTTATTATCGTTATTAATGTTATTGCCCCCCCCCCCCCCGCCATCACCGGAGCGGGGTACGGGGGCGGCGGAGGGGATTTGGGGTGCTGAGGGAGGCGGGGGGGTACGCGCAGGGGGGGGGTGATGCCGCGGTGGGTGCTGCACCCGAGCGCTCGACCAACTCCGCGTGCCCCCCACCCGGCGCTGCTGCAGCCCCCAGGCCCATACACCCCCCCCCCAAACCCCCCCCCCTGCTCCCCGTTTCGCACCGGTTCAGGATCCGTCCCGCCGGGGCCGGCAGCCACCCCGCACCCTGGCCAGGACAGTCCCCCCCGTCCCCAAATCCAGCAGCCAGACAGGGGGTTCTGCTCCCCCCCCCCCCAAATTACTCTCCAGGCAGGAGCGGAGGTTGCTTATGGATAAAGGGATAAATCGGGGCGAGCAGGGGGCTGCACCCTCCGTCCTCGCACCCCTCGCCGCCCGGCCGCCAGCCGGCTTGGGGAGCTGATCCGGCGGGAAACCACATCCTTTTTCCCCCTTTCTCCCGTTTCCCCCCCTTTTTTCCCTCCCTTTTCCCCCCCTTTTCCCCCTTTTCCCCGCTCCTGCTCAGCCGGCAGCACGGAGACAAGCGCCCATCCGCCTCCTGGGCGCCTCCAGAGAGGCGAAGCCCACCCTGGATATAGGATTTATCCCCCTGGATATAGAATTTCTTCCCTGAATACAGGATCCCCCCCCCCCCCATATATAGGATTTCTCCCTCTGAATAGAGGATTTCTCCCCTGCACATAGGATTTCTCCCCCTGGGTGTACGGTTCCCCCCTCTGCATATAGGATTTCTCCCCTAGATACAGGTTTTCACCCCCTGCATATAGGATTTCTCTCCCTGCATATAGGATTTCTCTCCCTGCGTATAGGATTTCTCCCCTGGATATAGGATTTCTCCCCTGGATATAGGATTTCTGCTCTGGATATAGAATTTCTCCCCTGGATATAGGATATGACCCCCCCCCGTATATAGGTTTTCTCCCCTCAATATAGGATTTCTCCCCTGGATATAGGTTCCCCCCCCCTGTATAGGATTTCTCCCCTGAATATAGGATTTCTCTCCTAGATATAGGGTTTCCTCCCCCTGGATATAGGATTTCTCCCTTGGATATAGGTTTCTTCTCCCTGGATATAGGATTTCTCCCTTGGATATAGGTTTCTTCTCCCTGGATATAGGATTTCTCCCTTGGATATAGGTTTCCTCCCCCTGGATATAGGATTTCTCCCTTGGATATAGGTTTCCTCCCCCATATATAGGATTTCTCCCCTGAATATAGGATTTCTCTCCTGGCTATAGGATTTCCTCCCCCCCCCAGATATAGGATTTCTCCCCTGGCTATAGGATTTCCAGCTCCGGCTATAACATTTCCACCCTGGCCATATCATTTCCACCTCGGACCCGTCACTTAAGCCGCCGCCGCTCTTCTGCTCCCCTCACCTTTCCCGGCGGCGAAACAACCCGAGGAACTTTGCGGAGCCGTGGCGCGCTCCAAGGGGAAGAGCATCCCCCCCCCCCCCCCCAATCTGCAGCTTCCAAATACCCCCCCCCCCCCAAAAAAAACCCCTCCTTTAAGTCCTCAACGCACGCCCGGGGTGATGCGAAGGGTGCACCCGCACCGCTGCCGACACCGGAGCAGCCGCCGCCGGCTCGTTCCCATCTCATTTGCTTTTCCCGTGGTTTTTTTTTCCCCCCTTGGCCTCGGCGCCGAGTCCAACCGCTCCGGCGGGATGCGGCGGGAGGGGGGTGGGCTGCGGTGATTTATCCCTGGGGGGGGGGGCTTTTCCCCGCCGTCTCCGGCATCGCTCCCTTCCCAAATTTCCCGGTGTTTTCGGCCAAAGCCCTCAGCAGGGATGCGGGAGGATGCAACAGGCTGCGAGGGAAGGGGAAACTGAGGCACGGCCAGCGCGGCGTGACCCCCTGTGCCGAAACGCGCCCCCACCAACCCCGTCCTCTGCGCCCATGGGTGCTCCTCTCCCCGTACCGCGCCCCTCGGGAAGCAGGATCCGGCCCCAGCAGCAGGGGGATTGCAGCCGGGTGCTCCGGGGGGGGCGGAATTAGGGATGAGCAGGGGGTGAAGCACCTTCCCCGCCGCACCTTCGGTTGCGAATCCCCCGAGACACCTGCAAAGGACCGTGATTTTTAGCAAAGAACCTGAATTTTTAGCAAAGAACCCGAATTTTTAGCAAAGAACCCGAATTTTTAGCAAAGAACTCTGATTTTTTTGCAAAGAACCCAATTTTTTTTAGCAAAAAGTCCCCTAATTTTTAGCAAGGAACCCAAATTTTTCGTAAAGGACCCTAATTTTTTAGCAAAGGCCCCTAATTTTTAGTGAAGAACCCAAATTTTTAGTGAAGAACCCAACTTTTTAGCAAAAAGAACCCTAATTTCTTAGCAAAGGACCCTAATCTTTAGGAAAGAACCCCGATTTTTTTAGCAAAGGACCTTAATTTTTAGCAAAGAACCCTGATTTCTTAGCAAAGGACCCTGATTTTTTAGCGAAGGACCCTAATTTTTAGCAAAGAACCCTGATTTTTTTAGCAAAGGACCCTAATTTTTAGCACAGGGGCTAATTTAGGACCTTATTTAACGGATTAAATTGGGGGGGGGGCCCTTTTTGGGGTGCCACCGGCTGTAACCCTCCCGTTGCCGCCGGCAGGAGGGAGCCTGCACGAAGCTGGACGAGGACATCCTGGACATCCCCTTGGACGATCCCGACGCCAACGCGGCGGCCGCCAAGATCCAGGCGAGTTTCCGCGGCCATATGACCCGCAAGAAGATCAAAGGGGGGGAGATCGATCGGAAAACCAAGGACACCGAGTGCGCCAACAGCACCCGCGGCGGCGACCTCCGCAACGGCGACTAGGTACGCCCCAAATCTCCCTCATCCCGCCCCAAAAATCGCCTCGTTTTCACAAGGACACTGCTCCGAGCATCCTTCCCCGTGTCGATTCGGGATGGAGCATCCTTCCCTGTGTCGATTCGGGATGGAGCGTCCTTCCCCACTTCGATTTGGGATGGAGCGTCCTTCCCCACTTTGATTTGGGATGGAGCGTCCTTCCCTGTGTTGATTCGGGATGGAGTGTCCTTCCCCACTTTGATTTGGGATGGACCATCCGTCCCCGTGTTGATTTGGGATGGAGTATCCATCTCCACATCGATTTGGGATGGAGTGTCCTTCCCCACACCAATTTGGGATGGAGCATCCTTCCCTGCTTTGATTTGGGATGGAGTGTCCATCTCCACACCGATTTGGGATGGAGTGTCCTTCCCCACACCAATTTGGGATGGAGCATCCTTCCCCACATCGATTCGGGATGGAGCATCCTTCCCTGCATCGATTTGGGATGGAGCATCCTTCCCTGTGTCGATTTGGGATGGAGTGTCCATCTCCACATCGATTTGGGATGGAGTGTCCATCTCCACACCGATTTGGGATGGAGTGTCCTTCCCCACACCAATTCGGGATGGAGCCTCCTTCCCCGCATCGATTCGGGATGGAGAAGGGGATTTTCTTCCCAGGAGGCGAAGGCGCGCAGGCAGGCAGCAGGCAGGCAGCAGGCAGGCAGCCCCTGCCTGCCCTAATTTTGGGAGCGCGCCGTAGTAGTTAGCACGGGAAGGCGCAGCCCTAGATTTGAATCGCATTTCTCCCTTAGCAACACCGCCCCGAACGCCTCGCCTCGGCACAGGCTATTTTTAAAAGCCTGTGTCACAGTCTCCTGGCAGGAAAAGGTAAATTTAAAAGCGCCCACGGTGGCGAGGCCGCGTGGCATCGGGGCCCGGGGGGTGCCGTGCCCCGTGGCGCGGCGCGGCGTGGCGTGGCGTGGCGCGGTGTGCCGGCACGGTGAGCGGGGAGCGGCCCCGGCTACGGGGGGGTCGGTGTGGGGCTGGCGGCGGGGAGGACGTGCTGCCGGCTGGGCCGCGCGCGCGTGGGGCCGGCGGGGAGGGAACCGGGAGGCAGCGGGGCTGCGGCGGGGATGCAGTGGGGCTGCAGTGGGGATGCAGTGAAGGTGCAGTGGGGTTGCAGTGCGGATGCAGTGGGGATGCAGTGGGGATGAACTAAGGATGCCATGGGGATGCAGCAGGGATGCAGTGGGGATACAGTGAAGGTGCAGCGGGGATACAGTGCGGATGCAGTGGGGATGAACTGAGGATGAACTAAGGATGCCGTAGGGATGCAGCGGGGATGCAGTGGGGATGCAGTGAAGGTGCAGTGGGGCTGCAGTGGGATGCCGTGGGGCCGCAGTGAGGGTGCAGCAGGGATACAGTGGGGATGCAGTGGGGATGAACTGAGGCAGCAGTGAGGGTGCAGCAGGGATGCAGTGGGGATGCAGTGGGGATGAACTGGGGATGCAGTGGGGATGCAGTGAGAATTCAGTGGGGCTGCAGCGAGGGTGCAGCGGGGATGCAGTGGGGATGCAGTGGGGATGCAGTGAGAATTCAGTGGGGCTGCAGCGAGGGTGCAGCGGGGATGCAGTGGGGATGAACTGGGGATGCAGTGGGGATACAGTGAGGGTGCACTGGAGAAGCGATGGGGATGCAGGGGAGATGCAGTGAGGGTGCAGTGGGGATGCAGAGGGGAAGCACTGGGGATGCAGTGGGGATGCCATGGGGATGCAGTGGGGGAGCAGTGGGGATGCCGTGGGGATGCTGTGGGGATGCAGTGGAGGTGCAGTGGGGATGCAGTGGGGGTGCAGTGGGGATGCAGTGGGGATGCAGTGGGGGTGCAGTGGGGGTGCAGTGGGGATGCAGTGGGGGTGCAGCTGCCCATCGCAGGGGCTGTGCCCTCGTTGGGGCTGCCTCGCTAGGGGGGCTGAGCAGGCTCGTGCCCTGGGTCCCCCCCGGGTCCTCTGCCCTGGGGCGCAGGCTGGGTGTCCCCTCCCCCCCGACGGCTCCCGGCTGCTGGGCGAGGGCAGGGCGAGGGCAGGGTGCAGGCAGCAGCGGGAGGCAGGAGCGGGGTGCAGGAGCAGGGTGCGGGCAAGGTGCAGGCAGGTTGTGGGCGGGCTGCAAGTAGGGCACGGGCAGGGTGGGGGCAGGGGAGGGGGAGGGCACGGAGAGGGTGCAAGCTGCAGGAGCAGGGCGTGGGCAGGGTGCAAAGAGGGCAGGGGCAGGGTGCGGGCAGGGAGTAGGCAGGGGTGCGGGCAGGGTGTAGGCAGGGGGGCGGGCAGGGAGGGGATGGGGCATGGAGAGGGTGCAGGATGCAGCAGCAGGGTGCAGGCAGGGTGCAGGTTGCAGCAGCTGGATGCAGAGGCAGGGTGCAGGCAGGGTGCGGGCAGAGCACAGGCAGGGTGCAGGTTGCAGCAGCTGGATGCAGCAGCTGGATGCAGGAGCAGGGCTCAGGCAGGGCGTGGGCAGGGCGTGGGCAGGGCACAGGCAGGGTGCAGGCAGGGCTCAGGCAGGGCTCAGGCAGGGCACGGGCAGGGCGCAGGCAGGGCGCGGGCAGGGCGCAGGCAGGGCTCAGGCAGGGCTCAGGCAGGGCGCGGGCAGGGCGCAGGCAGGGCACAGGCAGGGCGCAGGCAGGGCGCAGGCAGGGCGCAGGCAGGGCGCGGGCAGGGCTCAGGCAGGGCACAGGCAGGGTGCAGGCAGGGCGCAGGCAGGGCTCAGGCAGGGCTCAGGCAGGGCTCGGGCAGGGCGCAGGCAGGGCTCAGGCAGGGCACAGGCAGGGCTCGGGCAGGGCGCAGGCAGGGCTCAGGCAGGGCGCAGGCAGGGCTCAGGCAGGGCACAGGCAGGGTGCAGGCAGGGCGCAGGTTGCAGCAGCTGGATGCAGCAGCTGGATGCAGGAGCAGGGCGCAGGCAGGGTGCAGGCAGGGAGCAGGCAGGGCACAGGCAGGGCACAGGCAGGGCGCAGGCAGGGGGCAGGCAGGGTGCAGGCAGGGCGCAGGTTGCAGCAGCTGGATGCAGCAGCTGGATGCAGGAGCAGGGTGCAGGCAGGGCTCAGGCAGGGCGCAGGCAGGGCGCAGGCAGTGCGCAGGCAGGGTGCAGGCAGGGCGCGGGCAGGGCGCAGGCCCAGGGCTGACCGCTCTCTCCTTGCTTGCAGGGGCCGCCAGGCGCTCGCCGGACGCCGTCGCCGCCGAGCCCCCGCCGCCCGCCGAGGCCCGGGAGCCCCCGCTTCGCCCCGCCGCCCCCCGCATGCGCCCCCCGGGGCCCCCCCCGCCGCCGGGCCCCGCCCCCGGCTGCCCCCCCCCGCCCCGGCCCCCCCCGGCCCCAATAAACGTCCCTGCCAGAGGCCCGGCCTGTCCTTGGCGCCTTTCGATGTCACCGGTGAGGTCACAGCGGTGCGGAGGTGGGACGGTCACGGGGCGGGCGATGCCCAGCGGTGACGTCACACGTGCATGCGTGATGTCACCGGCGGGCGTGCGATGGCTGGTGTGACATCGTACAGGCACGGGTGACATCGTACAGGCACGGGTGACATCACCGCAGGGCGTGCGATGGCTGGCGTGGCATCACGCAAGCGTGCGCGGCACGGCGTGTCGTGGTGGGAGACAGCGCGTGTGATGCTCTGCAGCCAGGAGCTGGGTGGCGTGACGTCACTGCCGGACGTGTGACGTCACTGCTGGACATGCGACGGCTGGCGTGACGTCATACAGGCGCGCGTGACGTCACTGCCAGACGTGATCGTGGGTGCGACGTCATACAGGCGTGTGTCACGTCACTACTGGCTGGGTGATGGTGGGCGTGACATCACGCAGGCGCGTACGACATCACTGACGGACATGTGACAGCCAGCGTGACTTCATAAGGGCACGAGTCGGACGCTGTGACGCCACACGCTCGTTGTGACATCATACCGCCTGGCTCAGGACGCGGCAGGGCGTGACATCACGGTGACCGACAAGCGCTGGGTCTTGGGGTGTGACAACCCGCGCCGTGACGCCACCCCAAGGACCCTGGCCGGTGCGACGTGACTTCGTCACCCAGCCGCCGTGACATCACCCAGCCGCCGTGACATCACCCAGCCGCTGTGACATCACCCGGCGGGACCCACAACCCCCCTAAACCCCCACAAACTCACCCCAAACCGCGGCGCCGGACGGCACGGCCAGCTTTTAATCAGAAAACCCCTAAAAAACGTGCGCCCCCCCCCCCCCCCGCCCCCCGCTTTTACCGCTCCTTTATGACCCCCCCATTTCGACTGAGATATAAAGCGAGATATATATATATATATAAAAAAAACCCAAGAGGACCCCCCCCGGGCGGGGCCGGGGCTATTTTGGGGTGTTATATTTACGGGGAGACTCGGCCCCCCCAAACCCGGGGAGCCCCCCCAAACCCGGGGAGCCCCCACACCCATTAAACAACCCCACGACGAGTCCAGCTGCTCGAGGCGTCTTTTAAAAAGAAAAAAAAAAAAAACCCAAAAAGGTAAAAAAACACCCCAGAAAACGGGGGGGGAGGGGTGTTGCAGGCACCCCCTTTTTTTGGGGGGGTGGGGGGCTCACACCAAGGAGCCAGCCCGGCTCTGCGCCGGCACCATGACGGGGACGGCGCCCGCCCGTGCCAAGCCGGAGGGGGGCAACGCCGCCGGGGGGGCGGCGGGATCCTGGCGGCGCCGGGGGGCCCCGTTAACGGCGGGGGGCGAGAGGCCGGGGGGGCGCCCCCCGCCGCGGGGGGGGGGTCCCCGATAGCTGCCGGTGGCGGTGAGGATGGAGGCGGTGTCGGAGGGGGGGTTGGCCCCGTAGGTTTTCTCCCGGGTGCCGGCGACGGAGGACAAGGTGCTGGTTTTGGAGATGGTGTCGGAAGCCGGGCTCCTCGCCCACGAGGGGGTTTTGGGGGCCACGGCGTCTTCCCTGCCGAGAGGGGACAGCGTCGGAGAGATCCGCGCCGGCCCCGGCAAACCCCTCCCCGGCATCCCCCCCCTCAGCAACGGGGCCCCCGAGGTTGCGCGGAGCTGCGGGACCCCAAAACAGGGGTGCAGGAGGGAAAGGGGGGGAAGCAGAGGTGGAAAAATGCCCTTGTTACCTCTGAAACCTAATGATGACTGGCCAGAGATGGAAACAGCCCCCTCCCGTTAACTCTGAAACCTAGTGGTGACTGGCTAGAGATGGAAACCTCCCCGTCCCGTTAACTCTGAAGCCTAGTGATAACTGGCCAGAGATGGAAACAGCCCCCTCCCGTTAACTCTGAAACCTAGTGATCACTGGCCAGAGATGGAAACCTCCTTCCCCCCTCTGTTAACCCTGAAACCTAGCGATGACTGGGCAGAGATTGAACCCTCCTCCCCCCACCCTGTTAACTCCGAAACCTAATGATGACTGGCCAGAGGTGGAAACCTCCTCCTCCCCCGTTAACCCTGAAACCCAGTGATGACAAGTTGAACCTCCTCCATGGGAGGGACACCTCACTTGATCTCGTTGGCCACCTCCTCCTGGCCATCACGTTTCCTCCTCCGGTAGCCGATGACCTGCCGGGCGAAGATGATGATGGTGGCGAGGACGCCCAGGGAGCCCAGCACGGCGCCGGCGATGACTGCTTTGGTGCTAGCTGCCGGAGGGAGACAGAAACGCAGCGGGGGGGAGTTTGCCTCCCCCCGTATTCCCACGGGGACCCCGCGGGGACCTCGCGGGGACCGTGTCCGTCCCCCCCCCCGCTCCCCGGCCCTGCGGACACGTACTCACTTGAGTGCACCTCCAGGACGACGCTGCACTCGGCCGAACCCGCTCGGTTTTCGGCCGTGCAGACGTAGACGCCCGACATGTCCAGGGAGAGGTTGGTCAGCTTGAGGGTGCCCCTGGCCCGGTCTGCGGGCGAGAAATTCGGGTGCTGCCCCGCGGCCGCCCTCCCGGCCCCCCTCCGCCTTGTGCCGGGAGCGGGCAGAGCCGAGGGGACGCTCCCCTGCCTGCTCGCACAGCGAGGCCAGGAACGGGCAGAGTTAAGGGGGCCGAAGCCAAAAGCCTCCCCCAGCTGAAGCTTCTCGGGATCCCCCAGGCCCCCCCCCCCCCGCCCCCCGGCTCCGTCCCCCCCCGGTGCCACCTTACCCTGGGCGGGGGGGAAGAAGACCTGGAGGGTGGGGGCCGTGCGCTGCCACTGGTACGCGGGCGAGGGCTTCCCCTTCTCGGAGGCGCAGCTCAGCGTCACGTTGGCTCCCACGGCGGGGCTGCCGTGCAGCTGGCAGGCGGGGGCGGCCGGCGGCACTGCGGGCGCCCACGTGAGTCCCGAGGGGACGCGGTGGCGGGGTGGCAGGGAGCCGGGGTGACCAGCGGAGCCTTACCCAGGACGGTGAGGTTGATGACGCCGACGTTCTTGCCCGTGCTGGTGACGTCGTCCACCACGTTGACGGTGCACATGTACTGGCCCGAGTCGCGCTCCCGGGTGGCGTTGATGAACACCGAGATGTTGTGGGTGAGGACGGGGTACAGGAACCCCACGCGGGGCTTCAGCTCCGTCTCCTCCACCTTCACCACCCCGTCCAGGTAGGTCAGGATCTGCACGGGGGAAAACGCCCGCTCGGTCGCCTCCGCACGGTGTGGCAGGAGGGGAAACCCCCCCAAACCCCCGGATTCGTGGAGGAGCGGTTGCTGCATGAGCCGCCTCCGTCCTCACCTGCCCTGAGCATCCACGGCATGGCAACCGTGGGCATCTCCCCACCGTGGGCACCACAAGCACCCCGCTGTCCTGGGCACCATGAGCAACTGCCCCATCATGAGCATCTCCCCGTGGTGGGCACCTCCACAACGCGCGTACCATGGGCACCTCCGAATCGTGGGCACCTTCCCATCGTGGGCACCACAAGCATCCCACCATTGTGGGCATCTCCCCATCATGGGCACCTCCCCATCGTGGGCACCTCCCCATCATGGGCACCACAAGCATCCCACCATCGTGGGCATCTCCCCATCATGGGCACCTCCCCATTGTGGGCACCTCCCCATCATGGGCACCACAAGCATCCCACCATCGTGGGCATCTCCCCATCATGGGCACCTCCCCATCGTGGGCACCACGAGCATCCCCCCATCGAGGCCATCTCCCCATCGTGGGCACCACAAGCACCTCCCTATAGCAGGCACCGTGAGTATGCCCCCGTTGCGGGCACCGCCCCATCACAGGCATCTCCCCGTTGTAGGCACCACAGGCATGACCTCATCGTGGGCATCTACACATCACCGTCACCACGAGCACCCCCCCATCAAAAGAACCTCCCCATTGTGAGCACCATGAGCTTGCCTCCATCATGGGCACTTCCCCATTGCGGGCACCACGGGCACCACCCCATGGTGGGCACCATGAGCTTCACCCCATCGTGGGTATCTCCCCATGGTGGGTACCACAAGCATCTCCCCCATTGTGGGCAGCATTAGCTTTCCCCCATCATAGGCACCTCCCTACCATGGGCACCACAAGCACCTCCCCACTGCAGGCACAACGGGCATCTACCCATCATAGGTACCATGGGCACCTTCCCACTGTGGGCACCTCCCCATCGTGGGCACCATGAGCATCTCCCCACTGTGGGCATCTCCCCACCGTGGGCACCATGAGCTTCCCCCCATCATGGGCACCACCTCATCATGGGCACCTCCCCATGGTGGGAACCATGAGCTTCACCCCATCGTGGGCACCTCCCTACCATGGACACCACAAGCGTCCCCCCACCATGGGCACCAGAAGCACCTCCCCACTGCAGGCACAACGGGCATCTACCCATCATAGGTACCATGGGCACCTCCCCACGGTGGACATCTCCCCATCATGGGCACCACGAGCATCTCCTCATGGTGGGCATGTCCCCATCATGGGCACCATGAGCTTCCCCTCATCATGGGCATCTCCCCATTGTGGCCATTATGAGGTTCCCCCCATCATGGGCACCTCCCCGTTGTGGGCACCATGAGGTTCCCCCCATCATGGACACCTTCCCACTGTGGGCACATCCCCATCATGGGCACCATGAGCATCTCCCCATCATGGGCACCACTCCATGGTGGGCATGTCCCCATCATGGGCACCATGAGCTTCCCCTCGTCATGGGCATCTCCCCATCATGGGCACCATGAGGTTCCCCCCATCATGGGCATCTCCCCACTGTGGGCATCTCCCCACCGTGGGCACCATGAACATCCCCCCCATCATGGGCACCACCTCATCATGGGCACCTCCCCATGGTGGGCACCATGAACTTCCCCTCATCGTGGGCACCACCTCATGGTGAGCACCATGAGCTTCCCCTCATCATGGGCACCTCCCCATGGTGGGCACCATGAGCTTCCCCCCATCATGGGCACCACCTCATCATGGGCACCACCCCATGGTGGGCACCTCCCCATGGTGGGCACCATGAGCTTCCCCCCATCATGGGCACCACCTCATCATGGGCACCACCCCATGGTGGGCACCATGAGCTTCACCCCATCGTGGGCACCTCCCCATGGTGAGCACCATGAGCTTCCCCTTATCATGGGCACCACCTCATGGTGGGCACCATGAGCTTCACCCCATCATGGGCACCTCCCCATTGTGGGCACCATGAGCTTCCCCCCATGGTGGGCACCTCCCCATGGTGGGCACCATGAGCTTCCCCTTATCATGGGCACCACCTCATGGTGGGCACCATGAGCTTCACCCCATCATGGGCACCTCCCCATTGTGGGCACCATGAGCTTCCCCCCATGGTGGGCACCTCCCCATGGTGGGCACCATGAGCTTTCCCCCATGGTGGGCACCTCCCCATGGTGAGCACCATGAGCTTCCCCTTATCATGGGCACCACCTCATGGTGGGCACCATGAGCTTCCCCTTATCATGGGCACCTCCCCATCGTGGGCACCATGAGCTTCCCCCCATGGTGGGCACCACCTCATCATGGGCACCACCCCATGTTGGGCACCTCCCCATGGTGGGCACCATGAGCTTCACCCCATCATGGGCACCTCCCCATGGTGAGCACCATGAGCTTCCCCCCATGGTGGGCACCACCTCATCATGGGCACCACCCCATGTTGGGCACCTCCCCATGGTGAGCACCATGAGCTTCACCCCATCATGGGCACCTCCCCATCGTGGGCACCATGAGCTTCCCCCCATGGTGGGCACCTCCCCATGGTGGGCACCACAACCGCCCCCCACCATGGCCACCTCCCCGCTTGCCCCCCTCCCCGCCTCTCACCTGGAAGGGGTCGGCATCCTCCTTATCCAGCAGCCAGGTGACGTAGGGCTTCTTCTGGGAGCGGCTGGTGTACCAGGCGGGCAGCACCGCTTGCTGCCCCTCCACGGAGAAGACCGAGCCCGTCCCCACGTGCACCTCCAGCACGGCCGAGACGACGTCTGCCCGCGGCCGGAGAAGGAAGAAAACGGGACGTGACTCAACCCCAGGTGCCATTTTTCCACCAAACCCCGCCGATTGTTGGCAAACCTCCCCGTTCCCAAGGGAAAACCCAACAATCCCGGGTTATCGCCGGGAGGTCGGGCCGGGAGGACATTCCTCCTCCTTCCCCGCCGCGGGAAGGGCTTTCCGGCCGCTCCGGAGGATGCAGGACAATGCCGTTCCCTCCCATCCCCGCTTCCCCCTCCTCGAGATGGGAAAACCTCCGGCCGAAAATCCCCCCCCTCCCAGGGGACCGACGCCTCTCCCAGGGGGCTCCAGCGGCCAGACCCCCCCCTTAGCTCAGTATTGGGGTACCCCCCCCCCCCCCCCGATCCTGCACCAGATCCTCCACCCTATTTTTGGGAGGGGGCCACCCGTACGCACCCCACAAACCCTCCCCCTCATCCCAGCAGCCCCCCCTTTTCGCTGCCAGCGCTAAACTGGGATTATTCGTGGGTGGCTTCTCCTGACCCCCCATCCCATCCCATCCCATCCATCCCATCCCATCCCATCCCATCCCACCCCATCCCAGACCCCCCATCCCGTGCCCCCCGCGCCCCGGCACCCCCCCAGGCCCCGCTGGGAGGAGGCGATGGGGCACAAGCGGGTACCACGGGCCGGAGGAGGATGCTCGGGCGAGGTCGGGTTTGCGCCGGGGTCTGGGTGGTTTTTTTATTTCCCGAGGGAATGCCACCGAGGACCCGCATCCTGGCGGCTCCATCCCAGCATCCCGCCCATCGATCCGTGTCCCCGGCTGGCCCCGGTCCTGCCAGCGCCCCGGGGATGCTCTGGATCGGGATGCGGGGCGCGGGGGGGGGGAAGGACGATGCTACCCTCGCTGCCAGCTGGGATTCGGGGAAAAATCCCTGGTTTTGAAGGATTTAGGGAGCCTCCGATGGCCTCGCCCTCCTCCCTAAGAACTCAGAGGTTTTAATTTGATTTTTCCAGGGTGGGAAGAGGAAAACAAGGCACTGGGGGGTATTTTTAGCCTCCTCCCTGCATCCGTTCACCCCCCCTCCTGGCAAGGCATCGGCGCGTTTTTCCGGACGGAGCCTTCCAGCTCCGGCCAGGAAACTCTGCTCCGGCCGATAAGTCTTCCCAGGAATCACACACAAACACACACACAAAAAAAATAAATTTATAGTCAAATTTCCCTTCTCTGGTGAAAAACCGGGAGAAACCAGCCCCGGTCTGGTGAGGATGCTTAAAAATAGCTCGGCCGGGCTAAGAACATAAACCCTTAAGTCCCGGAGAGGGGGGAAAAACCCACCGGCGGGCGACGGAGCCGGGAGCCGGGAGCGGGAAAAATAACCGGCGGTGCTGGGATTAGGGACGGTATCGAGCGGCGGTAGAGAATAAAATAGACGGCGCGGCAAAATAATGGGGATTGCGGCGGAACGGCGCGTCCCGCTGAAGATAATCGCGTTAAATTCGGGTCGTAGCTAAGAAAACGGACGCGATCGAACCGTTACGGTGCCATTTCTGGAGTAAAATAGGGAACAGGTAACGCGCGCTACGTAAGGATTACAAACAGGAGGATATTTTTATGAGAATATCGGTAATAGCGGTGACGAGAGCGGTCACGACAATAATACAGTTCATTAAATGCCGCCACAGGTCGTCAACATCCCCGACAGCCGGGAAAATCCAGGGGGTTTCGGCCCGGCTCCTCCGTCATTAAACAGGATTGTGTTAAATTTAGGTAATCTAGAAGAAAATAGGTGATATCTAATAATTATATGGTGATTTCTATAATAAAGGAGTTTATATTCCTAATTATTATATAACGTATATTACATATTATTATATTTTCTAAGAAAAAGGATAATAGCGTAATAATGATAATAGAATAATATCAGAATAATAACAATAATAGTGATGGTAGTGACGATGATTGCAATAATAATAATAATAATAATAAATTAATGATGCAAATGGCATCATGAAGCGATGCGACAGGTCCCAAACCTCCGTGCACCCCAAACAGCCGGGAAAAATCCAGGTTTTTCAGCCCGGCTCCTCCATCAGCATCATTTTGGGGGGCAAAAAAAAAAAAAAAAGGGTGACAGGCCAAAGGGCGCTGCCGGTCCCCCGGGGAAATCCCGGCTCCGGAGGGCCGGGGGTTTCCCGTCACACCCCTGGGCATGAAAACAGCCCCGTGTGTCTCAACCGCGGCAAACCCGCCGCAGGCCAAGCTCTCTGTGCTCTCGCCGGGGCGCGTTAACTCTGAAACCTAATGATGCCTATGTTAACAGCGTGCTGTGGCTGCGGTTTCGCGGCGACGGGAGAGCGCGGCTCCATCATCCCCCCTCCAGTGGATGGATCCGCGTCTGGAGGCTGCTCGCTTCCTAAAAATCCCCTTTTTCTGGCAGGATTCACCCCAAACTCCTCCTACCGGACAAATTTGGCCCCAAAAAGGGCTGGAGGAGCTGACGCTTGAGCTGCGGGCACGGGACCGAACCCTTTGGCATCAGCTCCAGCTTTAGCCACCTCGCCGCTTCAAATCCTCTAATGCTTTAACCAGATCGAAAAAATTAAGCCGCTCTCGGCGCTCATACGCGTATCGGCGGGGGCGGGGGGGGACCTGGGGACCTCCCGGCTGCTATTTGGGCTGAAAAACCTTGATTTTCATCCAGCTGCCCCGAGCTAAGCACCTGCCCGGGTGCTTTCCCTCCGCTCCAGCCCATCTGGCGGGATTTTTTCCCTCTGGAAAAAATACCTTTAAATTTACCTTGAAAAATATCTTTAATTTTTTAAAGATAAAGATTTTTTTTTTAAATCTGGCGGGATTTTTTTTCCCTATGGAAAAAATACCTTTAAATTTACCTTGAAAAATATCTTTAATTTTTTTTTCCCCGATGGAAAAAATTACCGTTAAATTTCCCTTTCAAACTACCTTTCCTTTTTTTCCCCTGGGGAACAAAATATCTTTACATTTACCTTTAAAAACACCTTTCAACTTTTATCCCCATGAAAAAAAGAAAAAAACCTTTAAATTTACCTTTCAATTTTTTTCCCGATGGGAAAAAAAAAAACCCCTTTAAACCCGCGCACCTACAGCAACCTCGATATTAAACCCCGCGCCCGTATTAAACACCTCACCCTCATCTAAAAGCCCATCGTTTCGCCCCAAAAAAGCGGCTTCCCGGCTCAAGGCTCAGCCTGACCCCCCCAAAAAAGCGTCGCCCCCCCCCCAAACCCCACCCGCCCCTATTGACCGGACGGGGAATTAGCGGCGGGAGGCGGCCGGGGTTTGATGACCCGGCTCGACAGGATTAAGGCGCTGGAGTCATGTGAAACCGAGACCCAAATTAAATCCCAAGAGACCGAGTTTGGGATTTAAAAGACGCAGCGGGAATCTGGCCGGAAAAAGGACCCCTAAAAACCTCGGAAAAAGGTCAAGGAGCAGCTCGGCGACGTGACGCAGCCACCCGGCTTTTTGTCGGTTATTTTGGGGGGGGATTTTTCTTTTTTTTTTTTCCTTCCCTTAACTCCGACTATTTATAAACGGGCAGATAGGAGATGCCGGGCTGCGGAGTGGCGTCCGTTGGGAAAATCCACGGCGGCTTTTCTCACGACCCCGGGGTGGGGGGGTGAGGGGGGGCAGAAAGCGCCGTATCCTCCGGAGAGGCCAAATTTGGGAAAAAAAAAATTAAATAAAATAATAATAATAATACGTGACTTCGCTATAGATAGAAACGCGCTTTAACCCCTGATGTGGGAGAAGGAGGCGGCGATGGGATGGGGATGGGGACGGGATGGGAATGGGGATGGGGACGGGATGGGAATGGGGACAGGGATGGGGATGGGGATGAAGACAAGGATGGGGATGGGGATGGGGATGGGGATGGGGACAGGGATGCCGAGCATCACCCCTCGTTTTGCTTTTCCCCATCACGATCCCATATGGACCCCAGAGGGTGGGGACGGGATGACTGAACACAAACCTAAAGGAAAAACACTCGTTTTAGGTTCAAAAGCGTCTTTTTGCTGCGTTTTTGTGCTCTTGGTCCCTACAGCAGCACGTCCCCGGAATCGGGCGCGACTTTTTTGGGGGGATCCATCACGACCCCGTGTAAATTAACGCCGTCGGGATGCGGCGAAGGAGCAGCCCGGTGGGATTTAAGGATGGAGCGACCCCCACGCCTCATCCCAACGCCCTTTAATTAACTTTTATCATGGAAAAAAAACCTTCAAGGAGGGAAAAGCAGCGGCCCCGGGAGCGGGGACCCCCACCCAGCGTCCCGCCGGGGAGGAAACGCCGCTGCCATTGTTTTGGGGCCGTTTCCTTTCCCCAAAGGCCTCTCCTTCGCCAGGAACGCCAAGGGATGTTTCCCTTCGGAGCAACCCTGGCCTTTCCGAAAAAAAAACTCAAGTAGAGTTGGAAATTAGGGGGGGGGAAGGAGGGGAAAAGCCCATGGACAGAGAGGGGTCGAGACCCGTCACCCCAAAACCAGCTGGGGTGACGTTAAAGCGCCGGCAAACAAGGGAGGCGGCAGGTTTTTATCACGGGGAAAAGAAAAAAAAAAACTGCTTTGTTTTCCGCCCGACGCCGTGCAGGGAGGCGAATTATCGGCTCCGACACATCGGGGTCCCTGGGGTCCCCGCTCCGGGGTGGCTCCCGCTTTGGGGGTGCTGGAAGGTGCCGTCCGGCAGCTCCAAGGAGCAAAGTGGCTTTTCCCAGCGGACCCAGATTTTCCCCTCTCAGGGGACCCCAAAGAGGGGACGGGGGCAGATTGGGCCCCCCCAGCACCCCCCTGCCTGCTGGGGTGGGGATCGGGGGCACGGAGAGGGGCCGGTGGGTGCTGTGCCCCCCCGGTACCCCTGGATCCTGCCCGGTGCCCCCCTAAAGCTCCCCAGGGTCCTGCCCGGTGGTCCTCCGCTCCCCTGCGTCTTGCTGGATGCCCCCCCCGTCCACTCCGTGTCCTGCCCGGTGCCCCCCCGCTTGCCCCGTGCCCCCCTCCGGTAGCCCTGGGTCCTGCCCGGTATGTCCCGGTACCGCTGGGTCCTGCTGGGTGTCCCCCCCGGTAACGTCGGGTCCTGCCCGGTGCCCCCCTAAAGCTCCCCAGGGTCCTGCCCGGTGCGCTCCGGTAGCCCTGGCTCCCGCCCCCTGCCCCTCCCGGTAGCCCTGGCTCCTGCCCGCTGCTCCCGCAGCTTCTACGTGTCTTGCCCGGTGCGCTCCGGTACCCCCTGGTCCTACCCGGTGCCCCCTCCCGTACCCCCGTGTCCTGCCCGGTGCCCCCCCCGGTACCCCCGTGCTCCGCCCGGTGAGCTCCGGTACCCCCGGGTGCTGCCCGGTGCGCTCCGCTACGCCCGGGTGCTGCACGGTGCTCCCCCCCGGTACCCCCATGCCCTGCCCGGTGCGCTCCGGTATCCCCGTGCCCTGCCCGGTGCGCTCCGGTACCCCCGGGTGCTGCCCGGTGCCCCCCGGCTCCCGCGCCCCCGGTGCCCCCGGTGCCCCCCGCGCCCCCCGGTGCCCCCCGCGCCCCCGGTACCCCCCGGGCTCACCCAGCAGCGCCGCCAGCGCCAGCGCGGCCCGCGGGAGCGCGCCCATGGCCGGAGCCGCCGCCGCAGCAGGTGCCGGGGCCGCGCCGGGGGGGGGGGAGGGTGGGAACCGGGAGGGGGGGGCCCCGCCCCGCAGGTGGGGGCGGGGCCGAGGGGCGGGGCCCGGCGGAGGGGCGGGGCCTCTCCGCACCCCACCCCACGGGGGGTGTCCCAGCCCTCGGCAGTGCCCCCCCCCCCCGCCCCGGGGGGTCCAACCAGCCCCCCCAGCCGTGAATACCAGCCCCGCACCAGCAAACCTGCAATAACTAATTAATTATTGGGGTTATTATTAATTAATTATGACATTAGGGTTATAAGGGGGGGGGGGGCGCACAATGCGGCAGCCCAGTGTCACCCCCCCGGGGGGTGCAGGGACCCCCAACCCCTCCGCAGCCACACGGCTCCGGCCTCCCCCACCCACGGCCTTGGGAGAAACACCTTAATCCTCAAAACCCCGTTAAACCCCCGCCCCCGAAAGGGCATCGCGGCCCCTCGGGACGGAGCTCCCCGACTTCAGGGAGCCCCGGGATGATCCTTCCCGGCTCGGCCGAGGTTATCCCGGCCCTCGATCCAGCCAGGGTCAGACCTCGAAGCAGGAGCAGAGATTAGACGCTGGCGGAGGAGGAGGAAGGGGGGGAGGAATTAATCCCTTCTCGCCCTCGCCTCCCCCCGTAAATCCAGCCTGGCCGCCGGGATTGCAGGATCCAGCCTCAGGGAGCGAGGAGGCTCCCGGCCGGATCCCACCGGGATCTCACCTTTTCCCTGCCGGCACTCTCACCTCCTGGTCCAGCCGACGCTTCTCCCGGCAGAGCAACTCACCCTATTTCGGGGCGATTCACCCTATTTCAAGCACTGGGAGTGGGGAGGGCCACCTCCTCCTCTTCCTCGCTCCACCACCTCAGGGCTGCACCGCGGCCGAAGGCGACGCCGACCTCCAGCCGGACAGCGGTCCGCGCGTTTGCAAAGATTCCGGGCATCTCCGTGGGGAAGAAAACCGGCTCCAGCGGTGCCCACCCCCCCCCCCCCCCCCGTAAAACAAACAACTTAAACGTCTCTCGCCGGAACGACCCCTGGAGCGAAACATCCCAGGAGGAGACGCCCGCGGACCCCAAAATCCCCCTCTTCGAGGAGGAGAAACATTTGCCGAGGCCCGTACGTGTTTGCTTGATTTTATTAGGACCGACACATTCATCGTATGTCACAACTTCACCGATCGATGAGCTTCAGAAAATAAAAAAAAACCAAAAACCAACCGAAACCGCCAGCGCCAGCCAGCAACATAATGGGGCTTATATAGTAACACGTCCGAAAAGGCATTAAATGCGTCCTCCCCCGTCCCCGTGTCCCCCCCCCGTCCCCGCGTGTCCCCCCCCCCAAACCCCCCATCCCCCTTCTCACAGCTTTGATTGTATCCGTAAGCATGGTTCGACAAAAAAATGTTTCCCAGCTGCCAGGTTCTTCTCACAAAGAGGCTAACTAGAACTCAAAAAAAAAAAAACAAACCAAAACACAAACCAAAAACAAACAAACAAACAAACAAAAAACCCAAAATAAAAAGAAAAATAAAAAGGCCAGGAATTATTTTAATGTTAAAAAATAAAATAAAATAAAAGCGGATATGGCAACGCTACTAGTAAAGTGGAATACGTCACAGAAACCAAAGTCTTTTTGCAGGCAACACTGTTCGGAGAGAGGAGAACACTTGATGGGTGAAAAAAGTGAAGTTCTAAATTATATACAATAGTATCTAAGGGTGGCTTTGAAAAACAGTCTCCTTTAACGTGATTCAAGGTTTAACTTGCCGTTATCTATTGCTTATTTATTCAGATCCGTAATAACACTTAAGAGAGAGACGGATGCGTAAAAATGAGACACCGTGGAATAAAGAAAAACCAAAAAAAACCCAGCTTTTCGTATGAAAACGCCACGTGTACACGCTTGTCCGATGTGGAATGTACCTACAGTCGTTTCACGGGCCGGGGCTTCTCCTCGCCGCGCCGCTCCGGTAGGAAAACCGGCCGGTCTGTCCGGCAGGAGGGCCGGGACATGCTCGCTTGCCGGGGACGAGCTCGCGGGAAGCGCCCCGCAAGCCTCTTATCTCCCCAAAACTCGTTTCCAGGCGGAAAAGTCCGACTTGCCCGGCCGTGAACGGACAGGATCCGAAAGCGTCTGGTAGCGAGATGGAAAAAAGGGGCAGACGGCCCTAATCCTTATGAAGGACGAGACTCAGTTGTTAAATTTTAAGGGGTATCCGATGGCTTTTTCCAGGCACTCTACCAAAGAGCCGGCGGAAAGAAAATCCCTCTCCACTTCCACAAATTTGATGTAGATGGATTTGGGCGACACGCCGGGCTCTACGACGCAGTTCTGAGATAAAAAGGCGTTGATCCCGACCCAATCTTTGCTGAAGGTTTTGGTGTTCGCCTGAAAGTGTAAAAACAGGCACTGCTGGAGAGTCCGGACCTCGGCGATGCCGAGGTAACAGTAGATAATCCGGGCGGATTCCACGTCCACCCGGAGGGAGGCTTGCGGCGAAGGGACCTCCAGCTCCCCTTGAGTCTCATTGCCGGGATCGGGCCCCCTGTGCTCGGCCAGAGGGGAGGGGGGTTTCTCGTGGCACTCTTCGTAGCCGATGGCGTACAAGCCGGGGCTTTTGGGGATCCCTCCCGGTAATAAATACTGAACGACGTTTCCTCCGGTGGGTTTGGAGTGAGCGATGGGTATCCAGTCGATCTCCATGTGGAGCTCGAGGCACCTGGCTTCGCTGATGGTGATCTCCAGGAATTTGTAATAAACGTTTTTCCAGTTCATTTTCTGCACTCTGGTCATGATAACCCGACCCTCCGGTTTTTCCGAGTTGAAATATTCCCGGAGCCGCTTGCCGAGGGGTACCTGCGAGCTGATTTCCGCGTAGTGGTAACGAATATCCTCCTTCCAGCGGGTGTTGTAACCGATGCCGAAAATGGCCAGTTTGTTAGAAAGATGTAGCCTGGAGAAGTCCGTCCAGCTCTGGAACAGCTCCCACTTCAACTGGACCGACTCCAAGATTTGCATAATGTTCTGCATGACGTCGCGCTTCCTGGAAATTAAAAAACACGGAGAGAAGGATAAAGGCATCAGTAAACTGGAGCTGCAAAACCATCCCGGCAAACGCACCGACCTTCGGGAGACATTAATCCCTCTCAGCCTTCTCGGCTGCTGTTTAGGCCGTGGGTATTTTATTCCTATATACGTCCTGTATTGCTGGGCGAGTCCGCGGATTGTAACACCACGCGGATGGGTTTTTAATTCATCTCAGCAGAACCGAAGAAAAACCCGACCCAAACTCCTTCCAGGATCTCAGGCAAACTACAATCTCTGCGGAAACGAGATTTCACGCCCCAAGTTCTGCAGGAGACGACCCGCTAAAGAAAACGAGAGCTGATAAACCCCCAAATTCAGCTGCCGAGAAAGATTTCCGCTCTTACCAACTCCCCAAAATCCACGTGGTGGGAGCGTCCTGCTCCCACCGGAGCTGCTTCAAAGCGACTGCAAGCAAACGCGTCTCTGGTGCCGCCGAATAAACGCAAACTCCAGTTACCGGGTTAATCTTTACGGCCCTGCGCTCCCATTGGCACGCGGTCCGTTGCCGACAACCGGAGCCGCGTCCCCGATTTGCAACCGCTGCTCAAAACGCTTCCACCGCGTCATTACCCCGAAATTAACGCCAGGGAACGGGGCGGTAATTGTGAGAACCAGAAAGCAGGCGGCAAGCCGCTCGGAAAGGCTCGGTCCCGGTGCTGGCGCGGAAACGGGGCTCAAGGGATTGACTCCGCGGAGCAGAAGATGCCGGTGAAGGTGACCCGCGCCCGGACACAACGGACGCGATAACCCGCTGCGGGACGGACAGCAGAAATCCTTCTTGGAGAGCCAATAAAGAAACCCCCGCGTTCCCAAAGATTTCTTTTTCGCTCCCGGTAACGACGCCGGCATCAGAGCACGTTTCCGTGGAGGGATTTGCGCTTCGCTAAGCGATCGGGGAGAGCGTTCGCGTGCGCCTGAAGCAAGCTGGAACAGGATGAATGAGACACTTAGGGCGTAATTAGCTAGTAGGGAGAACTACTCCTTTTAGGAGTTATTGTCCTATAATCAAAGCTGTAGGAAGATAATGAGGCTCGTTTGGTAACAGAGAAATCTCTCTTGGTCCAACAAACAGGATTTAAAAGCTTGCTCGCGCAACTCTCCTCCCTTCTATCTGTTGCGCTGCATCCGTAAAGCTGAACTACAATCGCACGGGGGTCGCCGCATCCCCGAGAGGATCCTTCCTCCTCCCACGTCCCACCAGGACAACGTCGTCAGTCCCTGCACCGAGTGACGCCCGTTTTCTTCCGCAGGGCACGCGCGAACTCCCTCCTCTCGTGGGCTGCTTTGCTGCGGCCACGAAGATCGCTTCAGCTCCCCAAAATCAGCCTTTCCCAACAGCTCCCCGACGGCGCTGGGGCATGAGAGCGGTGAGGGACACGAAGGTCTTCAAGCAAGAGCAGATGTGACACCACACAAGGACATGCCTGGGGTGAGACTCCGGCCGTTGCGTTTCTGCCCGGTAAATCCCTACGTGGATCAGAAAGTCTTTTTCCATCGTATTGAAAAAAGGTTTGGGAGCCGCAGACCCTTCCCCCCGTGCTGGAGAGGTCCAACCTCACGGCCCCTCATCGTACAAAACCTGCTTTTATAGGCGTAAATACGGTACACGTGATTTTGGGAAAGTTCTCCAAGCGCCGGTGCCTCCCGGGCAGACTGCCGGCACCGGGCTCCGTGTCGAGCAGTTGGACGCACGACGGTTGTCGCGTCCCGGCCCTGCAAACCTCGGGTGGGGTGTCCAAGCCCCCCAGACCGGGTCCGAGCAGCCCAGGCTGAGATCGCTCGCTCCTCACGGCGACGGGAGGGACCGCATCCGTCACCACGCCGCCCGTCTTCACTATCAAGCAGCAGAAGATTCCCGGATGGACCTTAAAAGGCATTTTGGCAAGCGCATCTCCACCGCGACCGGAGCGTAAGCAAGTTCCCGGAGCACCGAGGAGGGGACCTGCTTGGCAAGCGGAGCCGTGTTTGAGCCAAGGGATTTTAAAAACGCCTGTTGCATCGTCAACAAACTCCCGTTTCTTATTTTAAGTTACTTCCGAGGAGTCATTTCCACTGTCTAGCAGCAAAGGAGAAGGCAGGGAGAGACACATCACACGAGAAAAACGCTTATTTACCCCAAATCCATTTATATTTACACACAAACACCGCGGCAACACCGAACAGTTTCAAAGCTTCTCTACAGCTTCCCTGACGCTTCTTCAGACGCTGAGCAGCGCAGCATCGCTCCGCCTGGAAAAGGTCTTTTGTGGACTTGTGGAAGTGCAAGTTCACCTGCCGGGGACAAGACAGACAAGGGGACGCGACAGACAAGGGGACGCGGTAAGCGCTGGCTCGGCGCAGGGCTGTTTGGTAGCACGGAGCCTGCGTTTCCGCGCTGCGATACACTCATCCGCCTCAAGACAGACAGCTGAGCTCGACGTAAGGAAGCAGTCCCATCCAAACTCAGAGACAGGAGAAAGCAGCGTGGGCAGATTTTCGTTCAACAGTGGAGGAACAGAGCTAAGAACAAAAAAAAAAAAAAAAGCCCCCACCTTTATTAATTGCACTATAAATACTCTTGGTAAGTTTAGTTCAGCATAAAATAGAGCTGAAGCTCTGGTGAAAAAAAATTAGTCATTCATCAAACTGCTCCTGCTGGGAAGAGGAATAATTTCACTAGAGACGATCTCCGGCAGCACCTCGCGTACGGGAGAGAAGGGCTTTCCACGGAGGGAACCCATCACTTCGAGCACAGAGGAAGCAAGAGGGGGAAAAGACTTTTTAAAAAGCTCCGCTTTTCGTTTTGAGCATCTCCTCTTCCCGCTTACACCAGGACTTGGCGGCCCGGCAGCCGCCCCGCCGAGCTTCGCTTTCCCAGGCTCTACCCAGCACCTCCACGACTCGGCCACGGTATAAGCAGTAAAAGTCAAATTGTTACTATTATTTATTTTTCCACAGAAAAACCTGAGCCGGCAGAGGGTTTCCCTGTGTCAGTGCTGTCTGCCACAGGGCAATCTCCTTTTTCATCTGCAGAAGGTGCCCTAGAGCTGGATTTTACCCTATTGTCAAACCCGACCTCCGCGCTGGAGCCCGGCCATCTGCATTTCTTTCCCCTCGGAAGCTTTTCCAATTCAAATGAGGAAAGACGCTGCAAATTTGTTCTAAGGCGCTGTTTCCAAACAAAAGCGGACTTCAAAGAGGCTGAAACAGCTGGTTTCAGTGAAGGACCCAGCTCCCCGAGCTCTTTTTCTAGTTCATCTTCACAAAGCCCGCAGTGAATAAAACCGCTCCTCAAATCAATTCGAAATAGCAGAGCAGAGTCTTAAGCAGCGTTTCACTTTTCAGACCAGTTTATTCGGAGGCAGCAGCGCGCCAAGGGGACACAGCAGCCGAGCCGACGCGGGGACGGAGAGCCCCGCTGACGGAGCAGGGGACCCGGACACAGCTTACCTATTGCTCTCTGCTTCCTACACCGCCTAAAATAGGCAACCCAGGAAATATGGGAAGCCCTTATACGTTTTGATAGCGACAGCAGATTCACACGTGTGTGTTTTATCAGGAAAAGAAGAGCCGGAACAAGTCCCAGTGCCCGGAGAGCTCAGGGACACGTTTCCTATAGCGAGCATCTTGGCGGCACTCTCCCACCCTCTCCGCTAGGAAAATAATGTCACGGTGCACGTCTGCTCCCGTGGTTGTCTGCAAGCTGCTTAGCTCCAAAGAAATCCTTCCAAAAATCCTTCCCAAATCCCAGGGGAAGGAAAGGGATAAGCAAAGACAAGATTTTTAGCAATACACACGCTTATAGCGCGCTCATAGGCCACCGCACCGCAATTTCTCCACGGCAAAAATCGCAGCACAAGGTTCAGCAAAGAATCCGAACGCACCGCCACTCCCTCCGGTTTTATTGAGATTATTTCTGCTGAAAATCTGCACCTGACCAAGAACGCAGATGAACTGAAGCCCCACCCTTCTCCGAAATCAGTTATGTGTATTTTAAAACGCTGGCCAAAGAGGTGAAAAAGTCTGGCATCTCTTTATTGTCTGCGGCTTTTAAAAATAAGACACAATTCTCTTTTTTGAAGATAATAAATAAATACCCAGCTTAACTTCCTATCAGCCACGCTTCTCCTGACCGCTTTTAATCCGCTAAGTCAGAGTTTAAAAGTTCCTTGCTCTCACAGCGGGGGGGAAAAAGTAATTTTCAGCAAATCCGTGTTGGAAGATGCTTTGTGCTTCCGCCGAGCACGTAAGACGGGCTCATCACCTGCACGCTTCACAAAACGCCCCAGAGTTCAGAGACTTCCGTGCATTTTGGAGGGAACTTTTTTGGGGAAAGAAAACCAACCACAAAGCTCCGCAAGGTCTAATCTACCAAATCGAATCCAGCCGTCCACCTACACGTCAAAACCTGGAAGAGAAGATTCAGGCAGTCCGAGCCTCCGCCTCAGAAAATTCAGGATTATTTTCTACGCAACTCCCTAAAGCACACCCCGAAAGGTGAAATTATCCCAGAATAGTCCTAAGAAACCGTTCAAAGAGGCGATAATAGTATTTATACTGAAAAATGGTATTTTTCTCCAGGTCATCCCTGAGTTGCTAAACTGAATTTGCTCCACGTTAAGGAAAAAAAGTCACCTTCGGGTACCGTGGAAATCCACCTGAAGTGAGGAGTTCGACGAAGCTTGGCCATTACAACGGAAGCTTCTTATTTTATTTTTATTTTGTTTAGGTTTCGGAGGACGTTTTTTCATTTGGCTTCAGTAAAAAACCTCTGTTGCATTCCTAACCAGGGACACTACGTGAACGTACGCAGCGCCGATGACTTCCCACCCTACAGAAGCTCCTTCTCCAGCGTAGGAAACACCGGATTGACTTCAGATGACACCACAAACTACCGGCGGGGGGAAGCTCGTGCGTGGAACTCGCCCAGAAGGGGCTGCGAGCCAATTCGCGATGGCTCGCTCCCATCGCAGACAGATCTACAACCACCCTGCAGGTTTCAAAACCCGAAGGTCGGAAGAAAGCAGCCCTGGTCCGAGTAAATACGGCACAATTCCTCTCATTTTTCGAAACGCTCTGTGTTATTGTTGGCGAGGCAAGGGAGATTCACATGCTCAAAGCATTCGAAATGCTCCAGTACTTGTCAGATTAAACCGATCCAAAAGGTTACAAGTCAGCTCTGGAAAGTTAGAAAAATAAAAAAAATGGCAAGCTTTGGCACGCCTTCCCACCAAGGAGGGAAACGCGTGGAACTACGACTCTACGAACTCCTCTCGCAAGCGTTACTCACGCCAAGCCAACAGTACACACCACTACCGGGGTGCTGCGTCCCTCCTCTCGCTCCTTCTTGCCTCCACTCCTCCTATATTCTCTGTTTTCCTTACATCCAAGGGGGCAAACTTCGGGCGGACGGAGAAAAACCGGATTACAAACAGATCCCAGAGTTTGGCCCCGTGTCGCGGCACCCGCAGCCTGCCCACACGCATCCCTAACGAATCTGAGGCGGATTTTAAGTCCTTGGGTTCACGTAGTAAGCCTTGTTTCGTTTGCTGAACGACGAAGCCAAGCAGAGGCAGAGTGGTGAAGCTTTTCGGATGTTCTGAGGTAACTGGAATAACGCATAAAGCAGATTCAACTGTATGAATAGTCTTGCACAATGTATTTATAATTATAATCAGAAGTTTCAAATATCCTCCCCTCCTGCACAACATCCCCAGGGAAACACATTCCAGGGTAAAACATTCATAAATTACTTACTGCATGTCTTCCGAAGATTCCTGTTTTATCTTTAATGTTCTTTTTGTGGTAGGCATTTCATCTGAAAGGTAAAATTCCAACACAGAATTATATTTTAAATAATGTTCCTGGGTTTGGTTTTTTTTTTTTTTAAGGCTGAAATTAAAAAAGAGTAAAAAAAAATTGAACTTGCTTCCTAAGCCAGACAGTCCCACTAAGTTCTGCACGAGACGGCTCCAGCTTCTAAATCCTCCGCAACTGAGTATTATTTTTTTTTTCTGGGAAATGATGTGATCAGTCAAGATCTGAATCTGTCTCTGCAAGCGCAAAACCTTTGAAGGACAAGACTACAATTCCCACTATTAAATCACAAATCAATTTAATTGCAAACTACATTGTTAAAATTAAAAAAAAAAGGGAAAGAAAAAAGGCTATTCTGCTTTCAGCGGCGCATTTGAAGAGCGAGCACCAGAACAAACGCATCTGTATTCCATTTAGATGTTGTGCGCTAGGCGCTCTTCTCGTAACTTCTCTGAGCGTTAAGGACATCGTCAGCCCAAGCGCACACAAACGTCTCTGATTTGGCTGGAGGAAAACGGTGACAAACCCGGAGACCCGAGTTTCGACTCACCAGAACGAGTCAAACTAGATGGAATTAGCCGTCGTTTACACACACTTTGTAACATCTGTCTTCTCCCCACCATTTCTCTCCCGCATATTTCTGACTTCTAAACCCCCTGGGGAAGACCTCTGAGAGAACCGGAACGCGGTTAACAGCCAACTTGCAAATTTTAACGTCAAACTGCGATTGAAGCCTCTTCCAAAGCACCCCAATTCACCAGTCCCCTGAACGCAGACGGGTACAGATACACAACTGCATCTCCTCTCCCTGTTTCAGCCCACAAATCACGAGGGGAAAAACAAAAACCCATCGCACCAAGAGCCTTTATCCAATTCACCTTCTAACTACCGCTTCGCTTGGGTCTCCATCGAATTCGATCGACTTCAAGTTTCCGCCGTGAAAATAACCCTGGTGCTCAGGCAAGGGAGGAACACGCACCCGTAAGATCAGTGGCTCAAGAGATACAAACACGCTTAAAAAACCCCCACTTCTTCACAAAACTGCTCAGATCAGTGGGCGTTTTCAAACAAGAATGTGGTAACTTGCTCCGTTTGACAAAGTTCAACAAGCCACAGGCAACAACCAAATCTCCAAATCAATTAATACATTGATTCTTACGCAGAGACACCACTAATTCAAGCAGGAAAAGCATGCGGAGGAGTTCAGTTTAGGTCTCACTCCTGGAGCGTGAGCTTGTTTGGTTTTTAATTTGAAAAGGGCCACGCATCTGGCTATAAGCACATTTATAGCACCGAAAGGGAAAATATCTCCGCAATCCCATGAGGGGAAGTAGAACTGAGCAGGGGAAGGAGAGACAGGGAACGGGTCACCCCCTCCTCCAGCGCCTCTGGCCGCACAGCCCTTCTTTCCTCCTGCTGGGCTCTTTAAACCCAAGTCCTGATCCTAAAATACTTCGAGAACCACGGTTTGCTTTTGATGATGAACTGGGGAATTTCCTTCCCTTTTCTCCCCAAGGACATCAGGTGTTTAGCATCTCGAGCACATCCTCTCCGAAACACGGAAGGTGGTACCGAGATACGTATGTGTGAGACAGGTACGAGCGCAGGGCGCGGGTGAAATCAGACGGAGACGTGCCAAGATGGGGCTTCTTACCCAGTTCCTGTTCGCCGGTCTGGTAGCAATGAAGATCCTGACTGTGGTTTCCCCAGTCCTCCTGCGAATACTCCTCCATCGTGCTGCCGTCTGACTCCAGCTCCTGGTACAAGCCGCTGCTGTTGATGAGGACGGGCTGGCAGGGCTGGGAGTCCCACCCTCCCTGCCCAAACACCTGCTCCAGCTGTTCAAACGTGTAGCTGCTTTTCCTCTTCCCCACGCCATGCTCCTTCACGCGGCTGTAGCACCTGCGGAGGGTCTAAGACAGAAAAAAGCGCGTTAATCAGGCGGCGAGGGGTCGGGAGAGCACACATTCACTTGCAGACAGTTACACGGCTGCTAGGCAGAGTTTAGGGTTTGTTTTTTTTTTTTTACTTCTGCTGATCAGTATTTGCCCCACGCTCACGAGCTAAATGCAATGCTCCCGAATTAGCCTACGCCCGCCAGGAAGCATCGTACGTATCCGACGTTCCCGCTGCAGCGATTTAGCGTTAACATCTACGACACAGGACAAAGTTGCGTAGCAGCGACAGGTTCGTCAGATTTAACTCGGGCGATTTATTCTCTTCCCCACTTCAGAAAAATCCCCAGATCTGCTATGTAACATAGGGGGGGAAAAAAAAAAACAAATAAAAATACCAAGAGACCCCCAGTCAGAGATACCAACCAGCCAAGAAAATGCACACCTACTACGAGGAGGAGAAAGCAGAGTTGGTGTTGTGCCCACAGCTTGGAGAAGGTGAAGTGGGGAGGAGAGAGAAAGGAAAAAGAGAAAGAAGAGTCCCCCAAAGCAAAGACGGTCCAACCTTCCTTACTCTGGTAAGAAGACACAAGGTACAAAATGTATATGCCTAAGCTATTCAGCTAGGAAAATATATATTACTTACATATTTTGCATTCCTTACTAACTCACTCTGTCTCTTGTGAAGCTGCTGAAATTTAAAAGAGGTCAAATCAATAATGCTCCAAATTCCCAGACTTCGACATCAAGCATTAAGTAAGACACAATACTAAGATGGCTCTGTCCAACCAACCGTTAAAAGCAGCGCCGCGGCCGACACCTCCCGGACAGACAGATGCAAAAACCTGGTCTACTTTTGGGGATCCCTTCAGCATCCCGCACCGACGGCTGAGCCGGTGCATCACGTGCGCTGCGCGACGGCGATGCAAAGCCGCATAAGCCTACGGTTTCCGTCCACATTTCCCCCCTAATCCGGAGCAACGCACAATTATTTGGGGGTAAAAAAGCCTCTTTATGTGCATCCCTCAATGTGGTTTTAATTCTACCACCGCTCTACTTTTGAAAGACAATGATGTGCCCCAGGCTTGCTGGACCTTGATGGTTTTCGGATTGGTAGAGTGCTAGAAAACATGTTTTTTTCATAGTACATTTATGAGATTCCTGAGGTTCTAGCGGGAATGGCAAAGCCGCCTCTGGAGTTCAAAAGAGGCGTTAATTTGGGAAGAGCTAGTCCTGTCACCTTGCTTTCTGGAGGAGGACTGTAACGGACTTTCAAGCACACGCCATAGCAAAAACCGCTTGATTTTTCCCCCAAAAGGAACTTTTACGTCTCCAGAAAGCTCGGACCTACCTAATGCTCCTCATATACTGGTTTAACGGCATCAGCGGGAAAGGAATACATTTCTAACCCGTTTCCTCGTGATATTCAGAGCCCTGGGGGCAGAAGCAAAACTGCTAAGCAGCAAGTCAGTTTTACCCTGCTGTTTCAAAAAACACACACACAAAAGAACAGAAAATAATAATAAAAAAAAGACATATAAAAACACAGGCAGCAACAAGCACCAGAGTTATTCAGTGGTTTAAGGGGGAACCCTTCCTGATTTTGCCTTCGCTACCTCTCGGGACACACAGGCAGATCCTCTTTGGATGGACACCAGCAAATTTTAAGTTTCTGTCTGCAAGCGGGGTAGAAAAACAACCGGCTACGTCAACCTGGAACCAAAGACTCGGCCAAGAAACCTGTCAGTATTCACTGGAGGCAAACGGGGTTCCCTAGGGCTGGGGGTACAGATAAATTCGGCTGTTAAAATTCGGCAACAAGAACCCCTTGGGAACATCGAGGCAGTTTTAAATGGCCCGGTTTGCCCCACTTCCCTTGCAGGGGAAAAGCACGTTGGTGGATGCATCGCCCAGCTTTTTCACTCCACTTTCTCTCCTTTCAGCTCAAATCTCACTGAGCGATACGGGCAAACTCTTATTTCACTCCCAGACTCTTTCTAACATCCACCCAAGTCAGATTTTTTGAAATATATTTCCCAAACCCCAGTTCTTACATCTGCCCTGGCTTATCCGTCGGAGTTAACCGCAGATTTAGAGCCTCTGGCTGATTTTATTATCAGTCCTTAAGCTAAACAAGCCGTCTCCAGCGCAGTTAACCAAAAATGTCAATACTCTAGGCCGAGCCCTCTTGGGAACGCTCGACGTCCACAGCCACTTGCTCTATTTTAAGCGTGTGCTTCAAACATCTCTCCCTACCGATGGGGTTATCGAGCATCTCACGCTGGGTTGCAGCCTAGAAGGAATTAATTGTTTCATTCAGGCTGCAAACTGGCTTATTTTACCATGAAAATAATTTAGCATCAAGTCAACGGAGACTAGTAAAAGAATTAAAGGGAGCAACGCAAAAAGGGGGCAAAAATAAATGAGCAATACTTTCATTGCTCATTACTCTTGCAAGTCAAGAGTACTTTCGAGGTTACTGCCCAGATGCTTCCGGACCTGGCTGCACGATTCATCTTTTACCTCCCCTTCTGGCAACAGAGAATCTAAAATTTGAGTGAGATAATCTAAAATTTGGTGCTTTCAAAAGCAGCAGAAGGCCTGCGGCCAGGCAGCTGGTGGCTCCTTGGTCCTGTTTCCTGGAGAATCGAGATTCCCGCTAGCTCCTCCTTCTTGGAGGCATTCCCCAGTTTCTCCAACAGGCAGTCCCTACACTTTTCTAGGTGATGTTCACCTCGAAGTAACGCGGGTCGGCTCCGTTTCACGGACGCCCACAGGCTTCCGCGGGGCAGGGGTGACCAGATGGGTGGGATGGCAGGGTGGACCAGATCGACGGCTCTCCCTCGGCAGCTGCCTGCACCTCCCGTGACAATTTTCTTCAGAGACCCTGGTAAGACCTAACTAATTGCTTGGACTTTGGGAAACCTCCCCTGGCCATTTTGTAGCACTCAATGATTCAGACACCTTTCTCCCAGCAGGTTATTCTGATCGCCAAGATTTAAGATTGAGGTTTTTCTTACGCACCTCCTCTATTCCTCCCGGTGTCCAGCTCAACTCCTGCTCCATGGTTCCTAAGGTGCACATACATATATTGATACAGATAGACAAGAAACCGGTAAATTTAGGACAAGTAACTGAAAACAGACCTGATAACTGCCCAGTGACTGCACAGACTGGAAGAGACCGAGGCTTTTGCTTATTGTTCTGCAACACTGCCTGCAATACGAAGACAGATTATCCCCACTTAATTTATAATTATGAAATCCAAAGGAGGAGACAGTCAAAAAGCTCAACGTGGATTTTCTCACCGTGTCTAACTTATGAGCCCTCATCTTCTCTACAAGTGAAGCCGCAGGAGAACTGATCGCTGTGCAGGAACTGCAGCCTGACGATCAGAAACACCGGTCAGAAAAGCCTCGGGAAGCGACTTTGAGGAAGGCTGTAAACACAGTCCTCCTCCCAGCAAAAAATAAGATGAGGGAGAACCACGCCACAGCGAGCTTTTTATGTATAACCCCAGAGATGGTCCAACACAAGAAACTCCAGATCCCCGATCCGAGGCTACTCTTACTCAGGGAGACGCTACGGGCTCTGCAGAACAGTTAGGTGGCCTACAGGCGTGTCCACGTTAATCTATTTAAGTCTATTAAATGATAGGAGCTGGCCTAGAAGGGGTCCCGATGGCCCAGAGCACCACTTAGCACAACGTTCAGCTCCAAAGATGCTCTTTTACTTGACAAGAGAGAGCTCTTGGCTTTACATCCCAAATTAAGAACAGCAGTATCAAATAGCTTCCTTCCTCATCGTGCCAGGATACTCACAAGCAACACGAGATGAAACTACACTGGGACAAAAGGGATGGCTTTTGAAGGCTGGAGCGGTTGTGGGGCACATAGGGACGATCGGCACAGTGAAAGCTCTTGAAATCTTCAGTCCTGAGTTGGTTGGCGCGAGCACAAGGAAACAGAAGTGTCTGCAGCAGTCTGATAGCTCTGCTCAACTTGCTAGCTCATGAACTTCTAGGCTAAAAGATGTGTGCAAGGCAGGAGAACATGAGACTCACAGGAGATATGCCACAAGAAGCCCTATTTCTGTGGTCTATCCAGAATAAAAGGAGAAGAAAGAGCACTTTAAACTCTCCAGACAGCCACACACCACTGCAGAAAGGTAGCTGACGACTTCAACGTGTCTCCAACACGAGACACCAAGCCGTAACACTCCTCTGCAAAACACGAGCAGCCTCGTGCAAACCCGCCCTTAGAACTTTGCAGGTGTGCGCTGCAGGAGCTGCCGCGGACCTGCCTGCAAGGGCTCCAGCCCCGCAGGTCACAGCACCCGGGGACGTGTCGGCAGTCAACATAAATCACGCTCTGCACCGAAGAGCGAAGCCTCAATCGTATCCTGATGTGCCCCAACGCACAGGGACCTCCTGAAGGATTTGACTCCGGCCCGAAGGTCTTCGATACAGAGTAAGGAAAGTGATGGGAATGTCCCGAGAGGAGAAGGGTGGTGCGGGGGAACACAGACAAGTCGATCGCCTGATTGAGACAGGAACCAGCGATCTCTTTGGACAATGACCTGAAGAAGCAAAGTCACCCTAGAAGACACAGATAAGGGATGTCAGTCCAGGCAGGCAAGGCACGTGTTTTTAAGTTGGGTTAGTTAGCCAGAGCTAGAACCTAACAAAAAAAATGCAACGGATTTCCCACCACTGCCAATTTCTAAATCACAATTAAATATATTAAAAAGAATAAGCTCTTGCCTGGACAGGAATTATTTACAGAAGCACCACAGCCAATTGCAGAGGTCAGCCTAGATGAGGCAGGACTTTGCCAGCGACCAAGAGGGAACGAAGCCGGGGTGTAACGAGGTGTGGCCCGGCCGGGTGAGGAAGTCAAGCAGCGATACGTGGTACCGAGAGACGACGAACTTCCCCGCAGCGGCAGCGGGCTACACCTCGCGTCTCAAAATAGCCACCTGCAAATATGCTCCATCGGTTGCTGCTATTAGAGAGCTGAGAATAAAATTATTCATACCCTTCTCAGGGATTTGATGCTAATCGGGCTAGACATCTAGAGAGAAGAAACTCTCCAGCATTGCCTGCGGAAAGGCAGATGGCTGGGCACCTCCATCTCCCGACGTACCGAGCTCCTGGTTTAAGACAGCACTGGAGGGAGAGAAGAGTAACTAGTTAGAGCTTGAGAAGGCAGATCAGCAAAACCCTCTGCTGTGCCCACACCCACCACAGCCAACGACTTTTGGCTCTGTGAAGAGTTTAGATGGGATGGATGCGTCCCACAGACAGCGCTCGGCTTGCAGAGACGCATGAGTGAGGTTCAACCTACTCCTGGCACGACCTGCTCAAAACCAGCATTTAAAACCCATCACTACTTACTTTAGAGCAACAAAGGCCACACCTGAGGAGATTGCCTTGCCTTCAGAAACACGCTCATTCCTGAAATCAAACTTGAAGTTTCACGCATCCACCGTGATCGGGACAAACGTCTTTATGCCGCCCACGAAGCCTGCCTTTCAAGGAAAGCCCAAACTGCAGCAGTCCGGACCAAAGAGGTCCGAGACGTACTCAGCGGGTCACATCTCTGCTACCAGTACGCCTTGAGACACCATACGGACCCAAATCCCCGCTGGTTCTCGCTCTCAAATGAGCGAGCAGAGGGAGGCCACAAGCCCCCCCAGAAGACGCAGAGCAGCACAAACCCTCCCGCAGGCTCCTCTCCAAAACAAGCTTCAGCCGAGCGGCAGAAAGCGTCAACGCAGGTGGCACCACGGGGGAAACTTCTCATGTAGTTCAGAAAGCTAAAAAGCTTTACGTGCAACATCATCCTAGCAGCGTGTCGTAGCCCATCCTGGGGCCGAGGGTCTCTAGAGGAAGGTCCATGCCATTTGCCTTCAGCTGTGATGAAAAAACTCAAAATTTCCACCTGCCTGCGTGTGCTGGCTAAGGGCAAGTGATAAAAATCAGAAGGAGGAATTTTAACACCTTCCCAAGTTCTCCATAGTCAAAGAGCACGTTGGGGAAAAACTGTGTGCTCCAAAACTAAGACTTAATGTTCACAGATCTCCCAAACTGAGATTTAATGTTCAAGTTTAGCATGTTTCTCCTTCTGCAACGAGTTCCTGGCCACCAACTGTTTCTGTCTCAACAAGATAACCTGCCGGCTCCCTCCCAGCTCCCTCCGGGAATCCTTTTGCACCCACACAAGCAGCGGTGGATGACCCAGGTACACCAGAATGACCAGACCCGAGTATTACAGACGCACAACACGGCTACAGAAGCTGCTGGACAGTAAAGACACTCGTCCTGCACGTGCAAAGCGAGCCAGACGCCTACCGGCACGACACTGCTCTGCAAATACCCCAGCTGAAGAGCGCGGACGCAGCCGCTCTGCGAGAGGCTTCGCTCCACGTGACGCTCTCCTCCCAGAGACGCTCCTCGACTGCAGCCCCACGATACGTCCAAGAAAGAGTAAACCACATAAATCAGTTCTTTGTCACCAAAGAGTTTATTTTTTCTGGCTTATAAACGTCAACAGAAAGTTGCTCCCACCTACGAGGCCCGTGAGACCCTCCAGCGAGAAGGTGGGCTGCTGGAGGGGATTCAAGGAACGACAAGAAACGACCCAGCCTGGAAAACCCGGCATGTTTCAATATTTAAGCCAACGAAAGATCCGTAGGTAACTCGAACACCACCGGTGGAGCTACCAGGACGAGGATCTGGGCCCGAGATAACAAATGCAAGACAAAGATAAAACGCCTTCAAAAGAAACAGAGGGGAAAGCTGTTTTGAAGGTGGACAGTTGGCTGGTTGCTACGAAATGAACTGATGCTCCAACATTTGAGATCTTCAAATTAAGAGACAGCCGCTCTGCTCAACGTTATTAGACCCAACAATGAAATTCTGGGTGAAATCCAATCTCCCGTATCACACAGGGGGTCAAACTAGATTACGGCAAGCGTTGCTTCTGAGACAGTCTACTTAGCGCAGCTTTTCCTTCCTTAAAAACAACTTCACGTAAGGTTTAAAAATAGTTTGTTTACATTGTAAAGCAGCTAAAACCACAGCCCCGTTACAAACAAGCCCCTGTCGTCGCTTTACATATAGCTTAAAGCAAGAGAACACCAAAGGCTGACGTTCACGCGTAATTTTTCATTCCCTCCCGTTTCATGTGGGTTCGCAGCATTCACTTCCCCTTTGTGCCTATGTTCTCTACGAGCGTTTAACCGGTGTCTTCAAGGTATTCATCTTCCTTTGAAAAATAAATTACACGCTTAGCGGACAACCACAACCCAGCAGAAACCTCCAGTCACCCATCTGGGGTGAGGAGAAGGTCGCTACGTACAGAAAATCCAACACAGGGGAGCGGGTTTGCGAACGGCACTCCTGAATTCCTGCAGCCGGGAGTTAGATGTTGGAGCTGCTCCTCTTTGAATAAGCGGCTTGGCACCGACTCTGGGGAGAGGCGAACAAATTTCAGCGACTCTCTCTCAAAATAAAAGCGGAACCCGCATTTCTGCGGTAGCTGAAGAAATGACATGTTAAAAATGCCCCTGAATTCATTTTAACGGTCTCCCGCTGCTGAACGGCAACTTTTAAAGAGGGATTTCTCTCTGCTCGAGAAAGGCTCGTCAGCTGAAACCGCAGCCAGCGGATTTCCAGCACCGAAACGCTCTTGCAGCTCAGCTAAGCAAAGCGCTGTCAGGAGAGCGAGTCTTTGATTTCGCCTTCGATGAAGAAAGACGTGTGCAACAGAAGCAGAAATTCTTCCATGGATTTAAAAAAATGCATAAGATCCATTAGCGGAAAAAAAACAACTGGAGCACATTATTTCAAGACGACTCCTTTAAAATAAAACAAGCCTTTACTGCCTGAAAACTAACCCTTGACTCGCACAGCTCTGCACTGGTCAGCGGCCACTGTGAAAGGTCAAACCTTAAAACTTAAAGGCTCTCCACGCACTGCCGCGGAGAGGGGACACGTTTTGGGATACACAAACCAGGCTAAATGCTTGACCGTGAACACACTTAGGAAATCGGAGGAGGGCTGGACGAAAAGCACGTGCGCTTTAGTAAACGACTCTTTAACGAGAGCTACGTGTCATAGGGACAGTC
This sequence comes from Phoenicopterus ruber ruber, assembly GCA_009819775.1. Taxonomy (NCBI): domain Eukaryota; kingdom Metazoa; phylum Chordata; class Aves; order Phoenicopteriformes; family Phoenicopteridae; genus Phoenicopterus; species Phoenicopterus ruber. The sequence continues at coordinate 250,239 of CM020237.1, read as the reverse complement.
AGAATATATCACTAAACAAGCAAGGATTAAGGATACAACAGGACGAGGAAACTACGGAGCACAAGACAGCTTTTCCGGGAACAGACCGAGATCGAGACGTTTCAATCCTCCTGCAGCTCCCCACTGCCGAACTCGCCAATCCACCGACCTCAGAGCCGCGACGTAGGATTCAAGGTCTCTTTCCGAAGGAAGAAACCAGGAAAAGCTGCTGGAACGGTTACGTGTGAATCCCTAAATTTGAAACAGACCCTTCCAGAGTGGCTCAAACCCAACAGCGGTCTCGTTCCCAGCTTGCAGGCCAGCAATGTGCAGAAAAGCACATGCAGATGTTAAAGAGACAGCCGAAAATCTGAGCCGGGACCTTACTTTGCATCCTGTTTGAATTAGGGGAGAATGCATCTATGCGATACGACGGCAAAACTTTCTTCTTCGGAGCTGACTTTTTCCTTTCCAGCTCATTTCTAACTCACTCGTCAACATTTGGCAGAGTCCAGGGAAGGCAGGTGTCCCGAAGAAAGCCAATATCGAGTTCTTATCTAAAACGCATTTATAAAATAAGTTGAATCTGACACATTTAAAGTATGATTTACATTTATAATACATCAGCAAATGCTCACGCTACTGTCCCTTGATGGGCACTAAGTCAAAGTATCCTACAAAATCACGGAAATAGGGAATGTTACAGATAATAAATGGAAGATGGAGCTAAGCGCTCCTTCGTCACCGTCTCCCCGGCTCTGCTTTCAGCTCAGACAGCCGATAGCGGAGGATTACGAAGCGCCTGCGGCCTCTCCCCTTGTTCCAACAGCACATTCAAGTCGTCCTACTCTGTCTTAAAGGTGACTTCAGGCATTGGCCCCTCCACACCCAGGAGCGATTTTCACTCTCGGTCAAGCATGAAAGAGTCAAGCAACTGATTCCGCCTGGAATCCTACAAAAATTGGGATTTTAGGGTTGGCAGCGGCTACCGCAACTATCTCAACAATCCCCGTAAGAAGGTCAGCTCTTGGCTCTCGTGAGAAAGCCCAGCTTTCGAGGAGTGCTCATTTCACAGCGATTCCAGTCAAAAACCTACTGTGAGCCCGAAGGCTTTGGAAAAGCCGCATTTTTGCGCCTCCAGAGAACCGCACCGATGAAGACCCTCACGGTGGGGATCCAGGATACGCAAAAGCTCAGGCAACAGTGCGACGGGCGCCAGACGCAACCAATGTCGGACGCTGTTCTTCACCCGGCAGGCAGCCCGAGGACAGGCCAAGCCACCAACACGTACAGGCACAGGACACAGCGTGGGCGGAAAGCGGACAACTCCCTTTCAGCCAGATCTTTCAACCAGATGTTATGGTATTGAAGAGTCCACCCCGATGTAGTGTGTGTTGATCCAGAAACACCCAACAGATCTGTTAAGAGCTGCTCTTGGAGCCACTTCAAGGTGATAAATACACGCCTTGTGCTCTTTTACTCCCTCTAAGCTGTTTGATGTGTACGGGAAGTGTCGTTTCTTTCAAACTTAAACATTTCATGGGCAACGATGTGTTCAAGCATCACTTCCTAAGGGAAAGGGGGAGAAGTTCTCCTCTGCAAGAAGCTCACAAACCGCTGGGAGGATGGGACGTCTTCCAGTAGTCACCAAAACGCTTGCTCTGGCCCCAAAGCAGCCCCAACCCATGAGCAGCCCCATCCAAAGGCATTGTCTGAAGCCGAACAGCCAGTTCCGGGCTGCTTTAAGAGCGAGACTTCTCCTCACAACCCGCTTAGCATCCCCCGAAGCATTAACGGCTGCAGAGTCTGCGGCCAAAACTGGGGGAGCGGTCCTCTACACCCACCTCAAACTCCCACCACAACCCGAGACCATCCGAGTCCTGCGGACAAAGTCAAAGTGCCTCAAGTAACTTTTGCATCGTACATCAGCCTCCGGCAAAGCCCAAAGTTTCACGGAAGAACCGATTTAAGCAACGAGCACCTTGAAAGCTGCTGAGAAAACACGGGACTCGAAGAGGTTTCGCAGTGCAACAACGTTCCTCTCAAAAAATATTTGGATACGTTCAAGGGAAACAAATCACCGAGCAGTGAATACACGGAGTCAACGAGATGACACGAGGAAAATACATTAAGAAACTAAAACAGCTAGAGGAAGGGGGGTTGCTTCATTTTGACCACCTACTTTCGGGGACAAAGGCTGTTCTAATTAACAGGAATTGAAGGGTGAGTCTCTCACTTACTCCCGAGCATCCTCGATACCGCAGAATCCCTTATTTCACGTATTTTGCAAATCAAAGGCAGCCGGGGTGCATACACTTGGAGAATCCCAGCCTGGCCGGGCTGGCACAGCTGTATTTAATGGATGAGAAGAGGAACGGAGAAGCAAACAGCCTCGCTGATCCCTAGCAATAACAAGATGTTACTTTTTTTAATCGATCGGCATTTTAAGCGGCTGCACAAACAGCCTAATGGGTCATGAAAGGGGAAAATAAAAGCGGAGGGAGCTCAGAGCGCTTAATTCGCCCTTCCAAGCTTCATTCACGTTTATAAACTGAAACCCCACAGCGATTCCCACCCCATCCACTGTCCCTCCAAATATCTCCTCTTGGGAGAAGAGCGGCTGCTCCCAAGCCGGACACCAAATCCAGCCTTTTCCTTTTCCCCAGGGAATGAAGCAACTGGAAAGATCCCTCTTTAAAACCTGCCGCCAGAGGAAACGCAGCCTGTCGGGCTGTTTAACGTGGCTCAATTATTAAAGAGGTTTCTGAGACTGCAGCACGTCCCAGTGCAAGCCAGGGGAAGACGTCATACCCCGTAAAGCAACGCCAAAGCAAAGGCGGGAGCCACGAGCGCAAGAGGGCAACCAGAGCCTGAGTCACCCCTTATTACTGGAGTAACTGGGAGCCCCCTTTTCCCCCCAGGGGCTCGTGCCACCCCCTCACGGCCAGAAGATGCTGGAGGACACATAAGGGGAGTGAGTCAACCCACGCAGCGCCACGGTGCCCACCACACTCCGGGCCAAAGGAGGCAGCCCAGGGGATGCGGTGCCCCAAAAACCCAGGGGAAAGGATGCTGCTGGGGGCTGTCCACGCGAGGGGACACGAACGGCTGGGACACTGTGTCCCCCCCCCCCCAACTCAAGGCCAAAGGATGCTGCCGCAGCCCATGCACACAGGGGGAACTGAGTGGCTGAACCCGAGGGACGCAGCGCCCGGGTCGGAAAGATACTGCTGGAGGCTGCGGGTGTGAGAGCTGAACCCACAGGACGTGGCGCCCAGCCTGCTCCGGGACAGGGTGGCCAAGTGGGTGCTGCAGGGAGCCGGGCGGCTGAGCCCAGGGGATGGGGTGCCTCGCACCCAGGGGCAAAGGATGCTCTGGGAAACTGCCTGCGTGGGGAGACCCTGAAGGGGTGACCCCAGGAAATGGGGCACCCCATGCCCAGGGCCAAAGGACGCTCTGAAAAACTGCCAGCATGGAGAGCCCCCAAAAGGCTGAGCCCAGGGGACACGGTGCCCCCAAACCCAGGGCCAAAGGCTGGGCTGAGCCCAGGGGATGCCCACAGCCAGGACCAAAGGATGCTTCAGGGCAGATCCTGAAGGGACTGAGCTCAGGGGACGCGGTGCCCCCACACCCTGGGCCGAAGGCTGCGCTGAGCCCCGGGGACGCCGTGACCCTGCGCCCAGGGCCAAAGGATGCTCTGGAAAACGGCTCGCACGGGGAGACCCCGAGGGGCGATCCCACGCGCGGGCCGCCCCCTCCCCAGGGCCAAAAGACGCCCCGGGAGATCGCCCACCTGCAGACAGGCGGGCGGCCGAGCCCGGGGACGCCCGGACCGCCCCCCCCCTCCCCGGGGACGAGCCGCCCGCCCCCCGCGGGGTACCTTGATGCGCTCCCGGCACTGGGAGGGGGTGCGCTCGTAGCCCAGCTCGGCCAGGGCGCGGGAGACGCGCTCGTACATGGCGGGCCCGGGGGCCTTGCTGCCGAAGACGGTGCCGGCGCCCTCCAGCTGCTGGTACCGCGCCTCCACCAGCCGCTCGTTGCCCCAGACGGCGATCAGCGCGTTGGTCTCCGCCGGCGTCCAGGACATCCCGCGGCAAGCGGCGGCAGCGGCGGCGGCGGCGGCGCCGCCCGGCGAGAAGGAGACGGAGGGCGAGGCCCCGCCGCGGCCCCCCGCCCCGCCGCCGCCCCCCAGTCCGGCCCCGCCGGCCGCCGGCCCCGGCCCCGGGCCGAGGGGGGAGGCGCCGCTGGGGGTGGAGGGGTCGGAGAGGCTGGGGTTGCCGTCGCTCAGCGCTCCCGGCGAGCCCGGCGACAGCACCTCCATCTTGGGGATCTTCAGCGGCGGCTCGGCGGCCGGGAGCTGCGAGGAGCCGCAGGACGCCGCCATATTGGAGATGCCGGACCGAGCGGGCGGAAGTGACGCGGTGCTCCCCCGGCGGAAGGGACTTCCGGCAGCCCCGAGGCGGGGGGCGGCGGCGGCGGGAGGTGGGGGGGAGCACGTGCCGCCGCCGCCGGGGGCCTGGTCAAAGAGGGGGGCGTGGCCATGTCCGGGGAGGGCAGCTGCGGGGCGGGGCTCGGCGCGAAGGGGGCGTGTCCACAGAGGGTAGGGGCGGAGCGTGCCGCCGGGGGGTGTGGCCGTGAGGGGGTGGGGCTGCCAAGGAGGTGTGGTCATGCGTAGGTAGGCGTGGCCTGTGGAGGTGGGCGGGGTCGTCCGGGTGGGGCGGGGCTTAGTTGAAGGAGGCGTGGCCAAGGCCAGGGCACGGAGTGGGGTCGGGGCTTGGCTCGCAGGGTGAGGCCACGGCCGGTGGGCGTGGCTCCTAGGAGTGGGCGTGGCTCCGGGAGTGGGCGTGGCACAGGACCCCCTACAGGCGGGGTCCCCACGGACCCCCTGTGCGTAGAAGCGCTATAGGGCAGAGACCCCATAGGAACAGAGACACCCCAACCCCTTCATAACCGCCTGGGCTGTCTGCGCCCCCCCGGGCTGCGCACCCCCAAATGCGGGGGCTGAGCACCCCCAGACATCGGGGCTGAGCACCCCCCATATACTGGGGCTGAGCACCCCCCATTTTTGGGGCTGAGCCTCCCCCACATATTGGGGCTGAGCACCCCCAACCCTGGGGCTGAGCACCCCCAAATATGGGGGCTGAGCATCCCCAGACATCAGGGCTGAGCATCCCCCAAACAACAGGGCTGAGCACCCTCCATTTTTGGGGCTGAGCCTCCCCCAGACATGGGGGCTGAGCATCCCCCACATATTGGGGCTGAGCACCCCCAACCCTGGAGCTGAGCACCCCCAAATATGGGGGCTGAGCACCCCCAGACACTGGGGCTGAGCTTCCCCCATTTTTGGGTCTGAGCATCCCCCAAACATCAAGGCTGAGCACCCCCCCATTTATTAGGGCTGAGCACCCCCAAATGTGGGGACTGAGCACCCCCAGACATTGGGGCTGAGCTTCCCCCCTGTATTGGGGCTGAGCCCCCCCCTATACTGGGACTGAGCACCCCCATTTATTGGGGCTGAGCACCCCCCATTTTCAGGGTTGAGCACCCCCAAGGCATCAGGTCTGAGCACCCCCCCATTTATTAGGGCTGAGGACCCCCAAATGTGGGGACTGAGCACCCCCAGACATTGGGGCTGAGCTTCCCCCCTGTATTGGGGCTGAGCCCCCCCCCTATACTGGGACTGAGCACCCCCATTTATTGGGGCTGAGCACCCCCCATTTTCAGGGTTGAGCACCCCCAAGGCATCAGGTCTGAGCACCCCCATTTATTGGGGCTGAGCACCCCCCATTTTGGGGCTGAGTCTCTCCCAGACAGGGGGGCTAAGCACCCCCATTTATTGGGGCTGAGCACCCCCCATTTGGGGGCTGAGTCTCTCCCCGACAGGGGGGTTGAGCACCCCCACTTATTGGGGCTGAGCACCCCCCATTTTGGGCCTGAGTCTCTCCCAGACAGGGGGGCTGAGCACCCCCATTTATTGGGGCTGAGCACCCCCCATTTTGTGGCTGAGCACCCCCCATTTGGGGGCTGAGTCTCTCCCAGACAGGGGGGCTGAGCACCCCCATTTATTGGGGCTGAGCACCCCCCATTTTGGGGCTGAGTCTCCCCCAGACAGGGGGGCTGAGCACCCCCAGACATGGCGGCTGAGCACCCCCCATACACCGAGGCCGAGCACCCCCAGAGATGGGGTCTCCCCTCCTTTTCGGGGGGCCCAGGCCCCCCGCTCCCCCCGGGCGGCGCAGGCCGGTCGCTGCCCCCCCCTCCCGCGCCTGCGCCGCGGCCCCCCCCCCCCCGGGACCCCAATTAAGGACCAGAGGGGCCCTTGATGGATGAGCTCGGGGGGCAGGTGACGAAGGGGAGCGGGGGGGGGCCCCGCACCCCACCTGCGCCCCCAACTCTCCGTTAAGCCAACCCTAACGAGCAGCGATGAGATTGGACCTCGCCGCACCCCCCCCCCCCAACCTATCCAAGGGGGATGGTTTTGGGGGGGCCCCCCCCAGGATTCATCGCCCGCCCAGACTCGTTAATTAAACGCTTTAATTAGGGCTGTGTTGGTTAAACAAATGGGGGGGGGGGGGGGGGGGGGGGAGAAGGGGCAGGATTAGGGGGGGCTGCCCGCTCCTGCCCGCTGCAGCGCAGCTGGCGGGGGAGCGGCCCGGGAGCAATCAGGGGCCGTAATTATCCCCTTCTAATTAGGGGATTAGGGGCTGGCGGCGGGGCGGGGCGGGGCGGGGCGGGGCGGGGCGGGGCGGGGCGGGGGGGGCGGGGCGGGGGGCGGTACCCCCCCCCTTACCGGGCGGGCGCGCGCGCGCGGCGCCGGCAGGGTCTTTGTCACCGGCTGCCTGTCCCCGGGGAGGCACCCGCCGCCGGCGCCGTGTCCCCGAGGGCTGCACCCGGTGTCACCGTGTCCCCGAGGGCTGCACCCCGTGTCACCGTGTCCCCAAAGTGTTGTACCCCCTGTCACCGCGTCCCCAGAGGCTGCACCCCCTGTCACCGCGTCCCCAAAGTCTGCACCCGGTGTCACCGCGTCCCCGAGCGCTGCACCCCCTGTCACCGCGTCCCCAAGGGCTGTACCCGGTGTCACTGTGTCCCCAAAGGCTGCACCCCCTGTCACCGCGTCCCCGAGGGCTGCACCCGGTGTCACCGTGTCCCCAAAGTGTTGTACCCCCTGTCACCGCGTCCCCGAGGGCTGCACCCGGTGTCACCGCGTCCCCGAGGGCTGCACCCCCTGTCACCGTGTCCCCGAGGGCTGTACCCTCTGTCACCGCGTCCCCGAAGAGATGTCCCTGCTGCCACCCCTGTGGTGTGTCCCCAAGGGCTGTACCCTCTGTCACCGCGTCCCCGAGGGCTGTACCCGGTGTCACCGTGTCCCCAGGAGCTGCACCCGGTGTCACCGTGTCCCCAAGGGCTGCACCCGGTGTCATTGTGTCCCCAAGGGCTGCACCCCCTGTCACCGTGTCCCCGAGGGCTGTACCCCCTGTCACCGCGTCCCCAAAGTGTTGTACCCCCTGTCACCGTGTCCCCAAGGGCTGTACCCTGTGTCACCGTGTCCCCAGGAGCTGCACCCGGTGTCACTGCGTCCCCGAAGGCTGTACCCGGTGTCATTGTGTCCCCAAGGGCTGTACCCGGTGTCACTGTGTCCCCGAGGGCTGCACCCCCTGTCACCGCGTCCCCGAAGAGATGTCCCTGCTGCCACCCCTGTGGTGTGTCCCCAAGGGCTGTACCCCCTGTCACCATGTCCCCGAGGGCTGTACCCGGTGTCACCGTGTCCCCAGGAGCTGCACCCGGTGTCACCGCATCCCCGAAGGCTGTACCCGGTGTCACCGTGTCCCCAAGGGCTGTACCCGGTGTCACTGTGTCCCCGAGGGCTGCACCCCCTGTCACCGTGTCCCCGAAGAGATGTCCCTGCTGCCACCCCTGTGGTGTGTCCCCAAGGGCTGTACCCCCTGTTACCGCGTCCCCAAGGGCTGTACCCAGTGTCACCGTGTCCCCAAAGGGATGTCCCTGCTGCCACCCTTGTGGCATGTCCCCAAAGGGCTGTACCCACTGCCAGCATGTCCCAAAAGGGATGTCCCCACTGCTGGTGTGTCCCCAAAGGGATGTACCCATTGTCACCATGTTCCCAAAGGCATGTACCCGCTGCTGGCATGTCCCCAAAGGGTTGTCCCTGCTGCCACCCCCATAGTGTGTCCCCAAAGTTCTGTACCCATTGTCACCGATGTCCCTGCTGCCACCCATGTGGTGTGTCCCCAAAGGGCTGTACCCCCTGTCGCCGTGTCCCCAAAGGGCTGTACCCATTGTCACCGTGTCCCCAAAGGGATGTCCCTGCTGCCACCCCTGCAGCATGTCCTCAAAGGGATGTCCCTGCTGCCACCCGTGTGGTGTGTCCCCAAAGGGCTGTACCCCCTGTCACCGCGTCCCCAAAGGGATGTACCCACTGCCACCCCTGTGGCACGTCCCCAAATGGAGGTACCTGCTGCTGATGTGTCCCCAAAGGGATGTCCCTGCTGCCACCGTGTCCCCAAAGGGATGTCCCCACTGCTGATATGTCCCCAAAGCGATGTCCCTGCTGCCACCCCTGTTGTGTGTCCCCAAAGGGCTGTACCCATTGTCACCGTGTCCCTAAAGGGATGTACTCGCTGCTGGCATGTCCCCAAAGGGATGTCCCTGCTGCCACTGTGTCCCCAAAGTGATGTACCCACTGCCACCTCTGTGGCATGTCCCTGAAGGGATGTCCCCACTGCTGATATGTCCCCAAACGGATGTCCCTGCTGCCACCATATCCCCAAAGTGATGTACCCACTGCCACCTCTGTGGCATGTCCCTGAAGGGATGTCCCCACTGCTGATATGTCCCCAAAGGGATGTCCCTGCTGCCACCATATCCCCAAAGGGATGTGCCCACTGCCACTGTGTCCCCAGAGGGATGTCCCCACTGCCACCCCTGTGGCGTGTCCCCAGAGGGCCGCACCCACTGCCAGCCTTGCCGTGTGTCCCCAAAGCAGGTCCCCAAAGGGATGTCCCCGCTGCCGGTGTGTCCCCAAAGGGATGTCCCCACTGCCAGCCTTGCCGTGTGTCCCCAAAGCAGGTCCCCAAAGGGATGTCCCCGCTGCTGGTGTGTCCCCAAAGGGATGTCCCTGCTGCCGGTGTCCCCAAAACCAGCTGCCCATGGGGATGCGCCCGCTGCCAGCCTTGCCCGCGTGTCCCCACGGCTGGGCACCCACGTCCCCGAGCCCCGGGGGCCACCAGCCCCCTCCCGCCGAGCCCACCGGCGCTGTGCCGTGTGGAAACACCCCTGCCCGGGAGCTAATCAGGCCCCAATTAGAGGGGCTCGCCGTGAGCCGGGGAGGAATGCAAATGAGGTTAACGGTTAATTAGGGATTGAAAAATTCATTATTCCTCTAGAGCGGCTGATTGCGATGCAGCCCCGCGTCCCCGTTAGGGCCATTTGACCGCTTGCTAATGACACGGCGGCGGGGGGCTCGGGGTCCCCCCCCAACCCGCCGAACGCCTCCGAGAGTCATTCCTGTAGAGAGCTGTGCCCATTCTCAGCCTCCCCGCAGCAGGTCGCTTCGAGCGGTGAGTTGTGGTTGTGCTCCGTGAGGCTCACCCGTGCAATGAATTGTGGCTGTTCTCAGCCGGGGCTCATACGTGAAATGAGGTGTGGCTGTTCTCAGCCAGGGCTCATACATGAAATGAATTGTGCCTGTTCTCAGCCAAGATTGCCCCGCGCAATGAGTTGTGGCTGTTCTCAGCCAGGGCTCACCTGTGCAATGAGTTGTGGCTGTTCTCAGCCAGGGCTCACCCATGCAATGAATTGCGGCCATCCTCAGCACTCCGGGGATGCGCAGATGGCGGGACAAGCAGCTTGGGGCAGCGGCGGGGAAACGCCCCCCCCTGCACCCCAATGTTCCCCCGCCGCCTCACTTGAGCCAACCTTCCAATCCAATAAGGATCACTAACAATTAGCCAAAAAGCCAAGCAGACAAGTCAGTGGATACAGACCAGTGTTTCCTGCAATTTACTGCCCCGTTCATAATTAACTTCCCGTCACGAAAAGACACCGCTGAAAAGAATATAAACTTATTAACGGCGACGGTGGCTAATTAAAGCCAAAGCTCTAATTATGCCAAGACGTGGCCGCGGGCGGAAAACCGCGGCGAGCGATGAAAGGCGAGAAAAGCTGCTCGATGCAATATTGAGGAGGACGCGGGGACGCAGAGCGAGGCAGCGCCCGGCTGCCACGCCCTGGTACCCATCAGCATCCTCGGGGGCTGCATCCCGCATCCAGCTGCCCTGCCCGCCGCACAAAGGGGACCCAGGCGGGCTAATTCGGCGCGGGGAATATCGTCACGCCTCCGCCTTTGTCTCCCTTTCAAAGCCAATATCCCGGCCCCAGATGGGTTAATACATAATGCAGACAAGCAAGTAATTGCTTGCCTTTGTAGGGCCGTCAGCGCTGGGTCCCCGGCCCTCTGATCCCCCATTAGTGGCCATGCAAACAAGCCTTCCACCCAATTAAGCCCAGCTTTGATAGAGCCTTTCCCAATGATGTGCCGGTCCCAAACTAGTGATTCGCACATGAGCCACTACCTGTTAAACGCGGAGTCGGCTTCCTTCGGGGACGAGCATCCCTCGCCTCTCGCCGTGACCCAGCTGCCGAGCTCTGCCTGGCTTCCCCCGGCCCTGAAGGGAGGCTGGGCTGATAAATGATCTCGACAAACTCTATATTAAAGAGGTGGAAATGGGATGTTAATATACCCCGAGTCGCTCGTCTCGAGAACACATGGGCTCCGGCTTCCCAAAGACAGTGGTAATGAGGCGGGCTGGGACGCCCCGCGAGGAGCCCTCAGCCCACCGGCCTCCTGCGTCTGCCAGGCGTGGAGGAAAGACAGCCTGACACCCGTCCTCTGAGGCAGCCCCACACCGTCCCCCAGAGCATCCCGGGTCATCCCCTGAAGCGTCTCAATCTGCTCACCTAAAGCATCCCGGCACCATCCCCTAAAGCATGCCAGTGTCATCCCCTAAAGCATCCTGGCACTATCCCCTAAACCATCCCAGCATTATCCCTTAGTGCGTACTGGCACCGTCCCCTAAAGCATCCCAGCACCATCCCCTAAAGCATCCCAACATTATCCCCTAAAGCATCCCAGCACCATCCCCTAAAGCATCCCAGAATTATCCCTTAGTGCAGCCTGGCACCATCCCCTAAAGCATCCCAGCACCATCACCTAAAGCTTCCCAGTGTCATCCCCTAAAGCATCTCAGCGTCATCCCCTAAACCTTCCCAGTGTCATCCCCTGCAGCATCTCACCACCATCCCCTAAATCATCCCAGCATCACCCCATACAGCGTCCCAGCATCATCCCCTAAAGCATCCCAGCATAATTCCCTAAAGCATCCTGCATTGTCTCCTACAGCATCCCACAAACATCCCCTAAAGCAGCCCAGTGTCATCCCTTAATACATCCTGGCATCCCACTGCGCATCTCAGCATCATTCCCTAAAGCATCCCAGTGCCATCCCCATATGCTCCCCTAAAACATCCCAACATAATTCCTTAAGGCACCCCAGTGCCATTCCCTAAAGCAGTACGCTCCCCTAAAACATCCCATCATCATCCCATAAAGCATCCCACCATCATCCCCTCCAGTATCCCAGTGTCATCCCCTACAGCATCCCAGTGTCATCCTGTAAAGCATCCCAGAGCGCTCCCCCAAAACATCCCACCATCGTCCCCATAAGCATCCCACCATCAGCCCCTAAATTGTTCTGGTGTCATCCCCTCCAGCACCCCAGTGTTATCCCATAAAACGTCCCAGTGAGCTCCCCTAAAACATCCCAGCATCATTCCCTAAAGCATCCCAGCACCATCCCCTACAGCATCCCAGTGTCATCCCAGTGCACTCCCCTAAAACATCCCAGCATCATTCTTTAAGGCATCCCAGCACCATCCCCTAAAGCATCCCACCATTATCGCCTACAGCATCCCAGTATCGTCCCCTACAGCATCCCAGTATCATCCCAGTGCGCTCCCCTAAAACATCCCAGCATCGTTCCTTAAGGCATCCCAGCACCAGCCCCTACAGCATCCCAGCACCATCCCCTACAGCATCCCAGCACCGTCCCCTACAGCATCCCAGTATTGTCCCCTACAGCATCCCAGTATCGTCCCCTACAGCATCCCAGTGTTGTCCCCTACAGCATCCCAGTGTCATCCCCTACATCATCCCAGTACCATCCCCTACAGCATCCCACCATTATCCCCTACAGCATCCCAGCACCATCCCCTGCAGCATCCCAGTGTCATCCCAGTGCACTCCCCTAAAACATCCCAGCATCGTTCCTTAAGGCATCCCAGTGTCATCCCCTACAGCATCCCAGCACCATCCCCTACAGCATCCCAGTATCATCCCCTATGGCATCCCAGTACCATCCCCTGCAGCATCCCAGTATCATTCCCTACAGCATCCCACCATTATCCCCTACAGCATCCCAGTACCGTCCCCTACAGCATCCCAGTTCGCCCCCCCGAAACGCCCTGGCGTCACTCCCGAAGGCCTCCCACCATCGGCCCCTCGGGCCCCCGCTGCCGCCCCTCCGGCCCCCCGGCACTGCTGCTCTCCCGCCTGCCCCCCCCGCCCCCCACCCCCCCCTCCCCCCCGCACCCCATGTGCGTCGCCACCACCTCTATAAATATTCAAAAAGCCGCATTTTCCGGCGCAGCGCCCGGCTGGGGGGTGCTCCCGGGGGGGATGTTAATAACGGGGCTGCGAGGGATTTCCCCCCCCCCCCGGCACTGGCGCGGGGGGGCCCGGCCGCTCCTTTGCCCGTACAAATATCTGGTCGCTCGCCATTCCCGCCGGGCCCTTCGTGCCTCAGTTTCCCCACCCCGGTGCCACCCGGCGATGCCGCCGGCGGTTGGGAAAAATGAGGAGGAATAAGGAGGTGGCGAAAATAAGGCGGAATAACGAGGATGACGACGTACGGAGGAAGCGTCCCCCCACCCAAAAAATGTCGGGGGGTGGGTTTGGGCCGCGGCAGCGAGAGGTTTGGGCAAAGCCTGCGCAAACAGCCGCTAATCGCCGAATAAAAGGGCAATTAAAGGCCCCGGCAGCGGTAATAAATCTGCTAACAAGGAGGCGATGCCCCCGCGCCCGCTGTTTGCCCAGCTGATTAACGGGGATGAATCTGGGGGGGGGGATTATCCGTCGGGATGAGGCGGCTCCTTTGTCTCCTTTCCCCATCCCAAGCCGTCTCGGAGGAGGTATCGGCGACGGATGCGCGCGTGCCGCCCCCCGGGAGCCCATCACCGCAGCCTCGGGCCTCACGACGGGATTAATACAGAGGTGCTTTCATCCCTGGGGCTCCCAAAAACTCCAGGATTCCCATTAAAACCTCTCCTTCTCTTCAAAGCCCTCCAGGAAAAGAGGCCCAGAAGCTCTCCAGGGATGAACATCCCTTTCCATCCCCTGTTCCCGGGCCGGAGGTGCCACATCCCCACGGCTCGGCTTTCCGGGGACACCCAAAAGGAGCCGGGGGCGGCGGGGGGGGGGGGAAATACCACGGCATTTCATATTCCGGCACCGCCTTCAATTCCCATCCCAGAGAATTATTCGGATAATAGTTGGATAAACCTGTTATTCTACAGATAATTTATTTCTCCTTTTTTTTTGATCCTACCGGGAAATCCCCGGGCCGCCGCATCCCCGGCAGGAGAATCGGAAAAGCTTTTGTGGTCCTGTGAAATTAATATTTCTTTACTTTCGCCGTGCCCGGCTAAGAGGGGGGCGGATGAATAACGCGTCGCCCCCGAGACACCCAGGGAAGGAGCTTTGCCGGCGCCGCCAGCGCCGGGATCCGGCAGATGCGGTGGGATGCGGAGAGCCCGGAGGATCCTGCTGAGGCTGAGAGCTCCCAGATGTGCGCAGGGATCCAGATGTGTGCCGGTCTGTGGCCCCAGCACAGCTCCTGGGGGGGGGGGGGGGGATGGACGTGCTCGTGCAAGGTCTCCAGGTGTGCACCCAGATGTGCGCTCACCTGCCTCCTGCTTGTGGCTCCAGATGTGCAGACCTGCAAACCACCGGGCTCTCCAGATGTGCTCGGGCATCCCTGTGTGTGCCCAGCTGTGACCCCGGGCACCCCTCCAGCTGTGGCCTAAACCCTCCAGATGTTTGCCCGAATGCGCACGTGTCCCCCAGACCACCCAGCCTTCCCAGATGTGAACATCCCAGAGACCCTTGGTGCCCCAGATGTGCACGAGAAAGCCCTCCCCCTCCCCAGATGTGCCCCAAGAGCCCTCCAGATGTGCCCCCCCCTTGGGGCACGTTCGGGCCCCCTCCAGATGTGCAAAGGCACGCGGGCCCGTCTCACCATCCAGGCGCGAGGCCCCTTCTCCTGCTCCCCTTGCCCATCGCACCCCAGATGTGCGTGCAGATGTGTCCCCCCCAGGCCTCCCCTCCCCACCCCCCCTCCTCTCTCCTCCCCCATCCCCATCCAACCCCCAGGGGCTCCCCACACCCCTGACCCCCCTTTTTCCCCCCACCCCATCATCACCCCCACATTTGCCCTATTCCAAGGAGGTCGTTAGGGCCACTGTAACGAACCCCCCCATAACGAAGCCCCCCATAACGAAGCCCCCCATAACGAAGCCCCTCATAACAAAGCCCCCCGTTACGCCCCCCCCATAACGGGGGGCTCGCTGGCGAAGGCGCATTGCTTCACACGTGGGCCCCAGCGCATTAATTAAGCAGCTAATTGCTAATTAGGAATTCAGGAGGCACCTTGCAAGGGGGCAGATGTTCCCACTTGTCCCCCCCACCCCAAAATCAAGGCCGCTGGGGGTCCCGGAGCCCCCCAAAGCGGGACCCACCCCTGCCAACGCCCCGCGGTGTTGGGGTACGGGGGTATGAGGCTGCACCCCCCGAGCAGGTGCGTTCCCCGGGGGAGGGGGGGGGTGAAGCTGCCTTTTGGGGTCACCCGGGGGGTCCTCGGGTGGGACTTTGGCTGGGGGGGTGAGGGCAGCCCCGTGGGGTGCCGCGTTACTCGGGACGGGGCCGGGCAGCACAGAGCCCCTCTTCCTCCCCTTCCTCCTCCTCCTCCTCCCTCCAACCCAAGACCCCCCCCCAAAGGTCACCCCAATCCCCCTCCGCCCCCCACCACGGAGCCCCCACCCCATATGGGAGCCCCCCCATTCCTCCTCCCCCTTCCCAAAAGGGGGGGCAGGGACACCCCCATCTCCCCCCCCCGCCCCGCACCGCGCTGGCCGCGCCCCCGCTCCCCACCGGACCCGGGGGGCGGCGCCGCGGGCTGAGCCGGGCTGGGCTGAGCCGGGCTGGGCTGGGCTGGGCTGGGGCGGGCTGAGCCGAGCCGAGCTGAGCCGAGCTGGGCTGTGCTGGACTGGGGCGGGCTGAGCTGAGCCGGGCTGGGCTGAGCCGGGCTGGGGTGGGCTGAGTTGAGCCGGGCTGGGGTGGGCTGGGCTGGACTGGGGTGGGCTGAGCCGAGCTGAGCCGGGCTGGGGTGGGCTGAGCCGAGCTGAGCTGTGCTGGGCTGGGCTGAGCCGAGCTGGGCTGTGCTGGACTGGGGCGGGCTGAGTTGAGCCGAGCTGAGCTGAGCCGGGCTGGGGTGGGCTGGGCTGGACTGGGGTGGGCTGTGCTGAGCCGTGCTGGGCTGAGCTGAGCCGAGCCGAGCTGAGCCGAGCTGAGCCGATCCGGGCTGAGCCGTGCTGGGCTGAGCCGAGCTGGGGTGGGCTGGGCTGGGCTGGGCTGAGCCGTGCTGGGCTAAGTCGAGCCGAGCTGAGCCGTGCTGGGCTGAGCTGAGCCGAGCCGTGCTGGGTTTGGCCGAGCTGGGCTGAGCCGAGCCGGGCAGAGCCGTGCTGGACTGAGCCGAGCTCAGCCGAGCTCAGCCGCGCTGGGTCGGACCGCGCTGAGCCGAGCCGGGTCGTGCAGAGCCGAGCCGAGCCAAGCTCAGCCGTGCCGAGTTGTGCTGGATCGGGTCGTGTGGAGCCGAGCCAGACCAAGCCGAGCCGAGCCGCGCCGGGTCGGACCGCGCTGAGCCGAGCCGAGCCGGGCTGAGCCGAGCCGAGCCGAGCCGAGCCGAGCCGGGCCGAGCCGAGCCAGGATGCTGCGGTACCTGCTGAAGACGCTGCTGCAGATGAACCTGTTCGCCGACTCGCTGGGGGCCGAGGGCTCCAACTCCTCCCAGCTCCTGCTCGGCATCAACCGCTCCATCGCCGCGCTCCACCTCCCCGGCCTCGGCCCCGGCAACGGTACGTGGCCCCGGGCCCCGCGTCCCGCCGTCCCCGCGTCCCGCCGCGCCGCGTCCCGGGGTCCCGCCGTCCCGGGGCCCCCGCTCCTGGTCCGGCGGGGCTGCTGGAAAGAGCCTGCAGCCCCCCAGCCCCGAGCTGGGACCCCACCGGGGCCGGCCCCGGGTCCCCAAACCTTCCCCTTGGCCCCACACCGGGACCTGCCCCCTGGCCCCAGGCTGGGAGCGAGCCGGTGTCCCCAAATCAGCCCCGCGTCCCCGCTCCGGGACCGGCTCCATGTCCCCAGGCCGACCCCCGGACCGCGAATGGGAGCGATCCCGTGTCCCCAGATAGTCCCCGTGACTCCAAACTGGGACCAGCCCTGTGTCCCCAAATCGGGAGCGACCCTGTGTCCCCAAACCGGCCCCTAGACCCCGAACAAGGACCGACCCGGTGTCCCCAAACCAGCCCCGTGTCCCCAAATCCCGAACCGGGAGTGACCCCCTGTCCCCGAATTGTCCCCATGTCCCCGGACCCCAAACTAGGAGTGATCCCGTGTCCCCAAACTGCCCCTGTGTCCCTACACCGACCCCATGTCCCCAGACTGGGGGTGACCCGGTGTCCCCAAACTGCCCCCATGTTCCCATACCAACCCCCAGACTCCGAACCAGGACCGGCCCCGTGTCCCCCAAATCATCCCTGTGTCCCCTCGCCGACCCCCTGACTCCGAGCTGGGAGAGACCCCATGTCCCCAAACCAGTCCTGTGTCCCTAAGCCGGTCCCCAGACCCCAAACTGGAACCGACCCAGTGTCCCCAAACCAGCCCCGTGTCCCCAAACCAACCCCCAGACCCTGAGCCGGGAGGGACCCCATGTCCCCAAACCAACCCTGTGTCCCCGAGCCAGGAGGGATCCCAGTGTCCCCAAATTGTCCCTGTGTCCCCAAACCAGCCCTGTGTCCCCGAGCCAGGAGGGACCCCTGTGTCCCCAAACCGTCCCTGTGTCCCCAAACCAGCCCTGTGTCCCCAAACCAGCCCTATGTCCTCGAGCCAGGAGGGACCCCAGTATCCCCAAACTGTCCCTGTGTCCCCAAACTGTCCCTGTGTCCCCAAAGCTGTCCCTGTGTCCCCGAGCCAGGAGGGACCCCAGTATCCCCAAACCAGCCCGGTGTCCCCAAACCAGCCCTGTGTCCCCAAAACTGTCCCTGTGTCCCCGAGCCAGCCCTGTGTCCCCGAGCCAGGAGGGACCCCAGTATCCCCAAATCAGCCCAGTGTCCCCAAACCAGCCCCGTGTCCCCAAACTGTCCCTGTGTCCCCAAACCAGCCCTGTGTCCGCGAGCTAGGAGGGACCCCAGTGTCCCCAAACTGTCCTTGTGTCCCCAAACCAACCCCCAGACCCCGAGCCAGGAGAGACCCCATGTCCCCAAACCAGCCCCGTGTCCCCAAACCAGCCCCGTGTCCCCGAGCCGGGACAGAGCGGGGGGCAGAGGGGGGCAGCCTGCAGTGGCTGTGGGTGCAGGAGGGGTGAGGGAGGGGGTGTCCGCCTGAATTTTAAGCTCTTTTTGAGCTTTTGCCCTCTTTTTTAGTCTGAACCTCCCCCTCCGTTGGGCTCTGGGTGGCTGATGGGGGGAGAGGGTCCCCCCAAGCCCCCGCGGGACCCTCCACCCCGGCACAGCCAGCCGGGCGCAGGAGGGGGCCTGGCCCGACCCCCCGCTCGTCCCAATTAGCCACCGGGCCCAGCTGCGGCCCCCTCGGCCCCCGCTGCGCCCACCCCACCCCGCTGCCGCCCCACGGGGTACCCGGTACCCCGCAGCATCCCTCCCGTCCCCATGGCAGCTGCATCCCGTCCCCATGGCAACCCACCCGCCCGCCCAGGGCGCAGCACCCCCACCCCTCCCCCGCCCCCCGCCGTGATGCTGGGGAGCTGGGGCAGGCGCGCGCGTGCACGCGTGTGCAAATGGGGGGACACGTGTGCGCGGTGTGCACGCGTGTGCACGCGTGTGCACGTGTGGACGCGCAGGGAAGCGGGTGAGCGCGGGCTCGTGCGCCCCACCGGCACGCGTGTGTGTGCACGGGCATGGATGCGCGCGCCCGTGTGCGTGTGCAAACGTGCGTGCAAATGCCTGCCTGCGCGTGCATGCGTGGCCCTGCGTGGATACACGTGTGCGTGCATGCACCTACGTGTGTGGGGCTGCGTGCACGCATGCCCCTGCATGAACGCACGCATGCATGCGTGTCTGTAAGTGCATGCATGTCCCTGCATGAATGCACATGTGTGTGCATGCGTGCGTGTGCATGCACACCCTGCATGAATGCACGCACATGTGTATGCACCTGCGTGCGTGCATTCATGCATGCACGGCCCTGCATGAATGCACGCCTGCATGCACGGCCCTGCACGTGTGTGCAAGTGCGTGCACGCACGGCCCTGCATGAATGCACGCGTGCATGCGTGCACCTGCATGTGTGTGCAAGTGCGTGCATGCATCTGCACGCGTAAGCGCATGCACACCCGCCCCTGCAGGAATGCACACGTGAGTGCATGCACCTGCACGCGCACGCGTGTCTGTGAGTGCGCGCACGCATGCACGCGCGTGCTGATGCGCGCACGCATGCCTGTGCACGGCTGCACGCGTGTTCATGCATGGGCGCCTATGTGCGTGCCCGCGCGTGTGCGTGCAAGCTGCACGCGCGTGCATGCACGTGCACAGCTGGGCGTGCGTGGGCGCGGGCGCGTGGGCGCAGCCGGTCCCCGTGGCTGCAGTGACACTCAGTGACCGCAGCCTGAACTGCAGCGCCGGCCGTGGGGGCCGCTGGGGACACGGGTGGGCCGTGCCGGCCCGACCCAGCCCGTGAGACCCCAGCATTTAATGAGCGTTAATTACCCCGCCGTTAATGAGCGTGATGATTAATGACCGGCCCCGCGGACCCAACGCGGGGGGGGGCGTTAAAGTTAGAATTAAGGGGTTTCTGCAACCTGGAGTTACCAGCTCCTCTGCCGAAAATCACCGCTTGCAGCTGACGGAAAAAATCCCTTTTTGGGGGAATTCAGCCCCAACCCCATTTCCCCAGGGATGCCCCGTTGGAAACCGGGCGGAAAAGGGGCGTTCCTGGGAGCGGAGCTGCTTTGTCCCCCTGTCCTCGCCCCTGTGGGTTGGAGGTCTGACACCCTCCTGGTCCTGCTCCCACCCCGCCAGCACCCACCCTGCCTGGGGGCTGGGGGGGCGGGGGGATACACCGGGCTGAGACCTGACCATGCTTCATCTCACCTCCTGGAGCGAGGAGGGGGTACACTGGGCTGAGACCTGGCTTAACTTCATCTCACCTCTGGGTCATCTCACTGGGGGTGGGGGGGAATACACTGGGCTGAGGCCTGGCTTAATTTCATCGCACTTCTGGGTCATTTTACCTCCTGGGGACAGGGAATACACTGGGCTGAGGCCTGGCTACACTTCATCTCACCTCTGGGTTATCTCACCTGGGGGGCGGGGGGGGGGAGATACACTGGGCTGAGGCCTGGCTTAATTTCATCGCACCTCTGGGTCATTTTACCTCCTGGGGACAGGGAATACACTGGGCTGAGGCCTGGCTACACTTCATCTCACCTCCTGCTCATCTCACCTCCGAGGGGGGGATACACTGGGCTGAGGCCTGGCCACACTTCATGTCACCTCCCGCTCACTGAGCAAAGGCAGCGATGGTGCCGGGAAAGCGCCGGGAAAGCTGATGGAGGGTGCTGAGCCCCCCCAAACCCCCCTCCCCGCCTCCCTGGGGGGGGACCAGTGGGGCCCACCCCCCTGTTTTTTTGCGCAGGGTCCCACCCTCAGCTGGAGGACACGGCACCCCGCATCGTGGAGCACCCCACGGACCTCCTGGTCTCCAGGGGGGAACCGGCCACCTTGAGCTGCAAAGCCGAAGGTCGCCCGGCCCCGGCGGTGGAGTGGTACAAAGACGGGGAGCGGGTGGAGACGGACCGGGAGGACCCCCGCTCCCACCGCACCCTCCTCCCGGGGGGGTCCCTCTTCTTCCTCCGCATCCTCCACGGCCGGCGGGGGAAGCCCGACGAGGGGGTCTACGTCTGCGTGGCCAGGAATTACCTGGGGGAGGCCACCAGCAGGAACGCCTCGCTGGCCGTGGCCGGTGAGTGCGGGGGGCGAGGGGAGGCTTTGGGGGGGCGAGGGGAGGCTTTGGGGGCGTTGGGGGGGGGTTGGGGGGGGGTTTGGGGGGGCTGGAGTGGGGCTGGTGTCACGGCTCAGCCCAGCCCCGGGCGGCGCCTGGGGGGGCGAGGGGCTGCAAAACCCCCCAGGCCTGGTGCTGCTGGGGGAAAAGAAGTGAAAATAGGTGAAAATAGGTGAAAATAGGTGACGAGAAGTGAAAATAGATGGGAAGAAGGGAAAATGGGGGGAAAGAATCGGAAAGGAAGGATAGTCGGTGCGAAGAAATGGAAATAATCGAAAAGACACGAAAAGAAGTGAAAAGACATGAAAAGAAGCGAGAGGAAAGGAAAAGCAGTTAAGTGAAAAGAAGTTAAATGAAAAGAAGCTAAAATAATTGAAACTAAGTGAAAAGAAATGAAAGTAAGGGAAAATAATTGGAAATAAATGAAAAGAAATGAAAAAGAAGTGAAAAGACGTGGAAAGAAGTGAAAATAATTGAGGCTAACTGAAAACAAATGAAAATAAGTGAAAAGAAATGAAAGTAAGGGAAAATAATTGGAAATAAATGAAAAGAAATGAAAAAGAAGTGAAAAGACGTGAAAAGAAGTGAAAAGAAGTGAAAATAAGTTAAAATAATTGAAACTAAGTGAAAAGAAATGGAAGTAAGGGAAAATAATTGGAAATAAATGAAAAGAAATGAAAAAGAAGTGAAAAGACGTGAAAAGCAGTGAAAATAATTGAGGCTAACCGAAAACAAATGAAAATAAGTGAAAGGAGGTGAAAATAAGCAAAAAGAAGTGAAAGTAAGTGAAAGTAATTGGAAATAAATGAAAATAATTGAAAATAACTGGAAATAAGTTTAAATAACTGAAAAGAAGTGAAAAGAAATGAAAATAAGTGAAAATAATTGGAAGTAAATGAAAGGAGGTGAAAAGAAATGAAAAGAATTGAAAACAAAAATAATGGAAGAGAAATGAAAATAAGTGAAAAGAAAATAATTGAAAATAAAGTAAGTGAAAGTAAGTGAAAGTAAGTGAAAATAAGTGAAAGTAAGTGGAAATAAGTGGAAATAAGTGGAAATAAATGGAAATAAGTGAAAATAAGTGGAAATAAGTGAAAATAAGTGGAAATAAGCGGAAGCGAATGGCAGTGCGTGGGAAGGGGCGCGGGGCGGGGGCGCGGGCGGCCGCTGACGTGGGGCCCCCCCAGTGCTGCGGGAGGATTTCCGGCAGCCCCCCGGGGACGTGGTGGTGGCGGCGGGGGAGCCGGCCGTCCTGGAGTGCGTCCCCCCCCGCGGCCACCCCGAGCCCAGCGTCTCCTGGAAGAAGGACGGCGCCCGGCTGAGCGACACGGACGAGCGCCTGACGGTGAGCGACGCGCGGGGGGGTCCCCCCGAACCCGGGGGGGGGGGGGGGGTGTGGGCCGAGCCCCCCGCCCCGGTTGAGCGGGGCTCCCCCCGGCAGATCCGCGGCGGGAAGCTGATGGTGGCCAGCGCCCGCAAGAGCGACGCCGGCGTCTACGTCTGCGTGGCCGCCAACGTGGTGGGCGAGCGGGACAGCGAGCCGGCCGAGCTGGTGGTCTTCGGTGCGTGGGGACGGGGACGGCGGTTTCGGGGTGCCGGGGGGCGGGTGGGTGCCGTCCCGGCAGGACTGACGGCCGCCCCGCAGAGCGCCCGGCGTTCGGCAAGAGGCCCCTCAACCAGGCGGTGCTGGTGGAGGGGACGGCGGAGTTTCCGTGCGAGGCGGTGGGGGACCCCCGGCCGGCAGCGCGCTGGCGCAAGGAGGAGGGCGAGATGCCGCCGGGAAGGTACGCGGTGGGTGAGGGGGCCGGTGCCGCGGGCGCCGGGGCCAGGGTGGGCGTCCGCGCTGCGGCCGGGTGGCATCGCTGCCCGCCGGCCTGGTGCGCTCGGGGCGGCTCGCATGCCCGGCGCATCCCGCATCCCCGGCGCATCCCGCATTCCCACAGCAGCAGGTATCCCCTTCGCATCCCATATCCCTGCTGCATCCTCTGTCCTCATCCCATCCAGTATCCCCATCGCATCCCGTATCCCCATCGCATCCCGTATCCCATCGCATCCCACATCCTGACTGCGTCCCACATCCCCATCACATCTTGTATCCTTGTTGCACCCCACGTCCCCAGAGCACCCACATCCCCATCACATCCCACATCCCCATCGCATCCCGTATCCCATCGCATCCCGCATCCCCATCGCATCCCGCATCCCCATCGCATCTCACGTCCCCATCGCATCCCACATCCCCATTGCATCCCGTGTTCCCATCGCATCCCACATCCCCATCGCATCCCACTTGCATGCCACATCCCCATCGCATCCCACATCCTCATGGCATCCCACATCCCCGTCGCATCCCACATCCCCATCATGTTCTGCATCCTCGTCGCATCCCATATCCCCACTATATCCCTCATTTCCGTTGCATCCTGCATCCCCATTTCACCCCACATCCCCATTGCATCCCGCATCCCACATCCCCACCACATCCCGCATCCCCATCGCATCCCGCATCCTCACTGCATCCCGCATCCCCATTTCACCCCACATCCCCATCGCATCCCGCATCCCCATTGCATCCCGCATCCTCACTGCATCCCGCATCCCCATCGCATCCCGTATCCCCATCGCATCCCGTATCCCCATCGCATCCCACGTCCCCATCGCATCCCACATCCCCATCATGTCCTGCATCCTCGTCGCATCCCATATCCCCACTATATCCCTCATTTCCATTGCATCCTGCATCCCCACCGCATCCCGCATCCCCATCGCATCCCGCATCCTCACTGCATCCCGCATCCCCATTTCACCCCGCATCCCTATCGCATCCCACATCCCCATCGCATCCCGCATCCTCACTGCATCCCGCATCCCCATTTCACCCTGCGCCCCCGCCGCACCCCGCGCCCCCGCGGCGCCCCGGCACGGTGCCGGCGCCGCAGCCTGGCGGGTTCCCGCAGGTGGGAGGTGCTGCCCGACAACACCCTGCGGATCAGCCGGCTGCGGGCGGAGGACGAGGGCACCTACACCTGCGTGGCCGACAACAGCGTGGGCAGGTCGGAGGCGTCGGGCACCCTCACCGTGCACGGTAAGGGGGGGCCCCGAGGGAGCACCCGCGGGCGCCGGCAGAGCGGCCGGGCGAGCCTTTTCTCTCCCCGCGCCGTGGCAGTGCCCCCCCAGCTCGTCACCGGGCCCCGCGACCGGACTGTCACCCCCGGCCAGAGCGTCACCTTCCAGTGCCAGAGCAAGGGCAACCCGCCGCCCGCCGTGTTTTGGCAGAAGGAGGGGAGCCAGGTCTGTCCCTGTCCCTGTCCCTGTCCCCGTCCCTGTCTCCATCCCATCCCCATCCCCATGCCTGTTCCTGTCCACATCCCCATCCCCATCCCTGTCCCCATCCTTGTCCTTGTCCCTGTCTCCATCCCCATCCCATCCCATCCCCATCCTTGTCCCCATCCCCATCCCTATCCCCTATCCCTTTCCCCATCCTCATCCCATCCCATCCCCATCCCTGTCCCCATCCTTGTCCCCATTCCTGTCCCCATCCCTATCCCCTATCCCCTTCCCCATTCCTGTCCCCATCCCTATCCCCTATCCCCTTCCCCATCCCCATCCCATCCCCATCCCCTATCTCCTTCCCCATCCTCATCCCATCCCATCCCCATCCCTGTCCCCATCCTTGTCCCCATTCCTGTCCCCATCCCTATCCCCTATCCCCTTCCCCATCCCCATCCCATCCCCATCCCATCCCTATCCCCTATCCCCATCCTCATCCCATCCCATCCCATCCCCATCCTTGTCCCCATCCCCATCCCTATCCCCTATGCCTTTCCCCATGCTCATCCCATCCCATCCCCACCCCATCCCTGTCCCCATCCTTGTCCCCATTCCTGTCCCCATCCCTGTCCCCTATCTCCATCCCATCCCATCCCCATCCCATCCCTATCTCCTATCCCCTATCCTCTTCCCCATCCTCATCCCATCCCATCCCCATCCCTGTCCCCATCCTTGTCCCCATCCCTATCCCCTGTCCCCTATCCCCCATCCCCATCCCATCCCCATCCCCATCCCTATCCCCTATCCCCTATCCCCTATCCCCTTCCCCATCCTCATCCCATCCCATCCCCATCCCTGTCCCCATCCCTGTCCCCATCCTTGTCCCCATCCCCATCCCAATCCCCCTCCCATCCCATCCCAATCCCCATCCCCATCCCCACCCTTGTCCCCATCCTTGTCCCCATTCCCGTCCCCATCCTTGTCCCCATCCCCATCCCCATCCCCGTCCCCACCCCTGTCCCCATTCCCATCCCCACCCCTGTCCCCATCCCCAATCCCACCCCCTCCACCGTCCTCCCCCACTCAGGAGCCCTCTGCGCGCTCCCATCCCCCCAGGCCCTGCTGTTCCCCGGCCAGCCCCCGCACCCCGCCGGCCGCGTTTCGGTGAGCCCCGGCGGCGCCATCACCATCGCTGACGTGCGGCCCGCCGACGCCGGTTATTACCTGTGCCAGGCCGTCAGTGTGGCCGGCAGCGTCCTGGCCAAGGCGCGGTTGGACGTGCAAGAGGGTAAGTCCCGCGCCGGCAGAGAACGGGCGCGTTCGGCGCACGAGTGGCGCCCATCCCGGCACCGAGGAATTCCCGGTTTTTCCCCCCCTCTTCACCGTAGCGCCAGCTGAGCACCGACCGCCGGTGATCCGTCGGGGTCCTGCCAACCGGACGGTGCTGCCGGTGGGGGCCACGGCGCGGTTGCCGTGCCGGGTGGGGGGCAGCGACCCCCCGGCCAGCGTGGGGTGGCTGAAGGACGGGAGCGCCCTGGTGGGTGCCCACCCCCGCGCCAGCCTGCTGGAGAACGGCACCCTGCAGATCACCGGCCTCCGGGTGAGCCGGCCCGGGGCGGGGGCTCAGGGCACCCACCCCCGGGGGCACCCGTGGGGTGGCACCGCGGGGACGGGAGGGGCTCGTGGGGTGGGGGCTCAGGGTGGTGGGTGCAAAGGGAGGTGGGTGCAAGAGGTCGTGGGTGCAAAGGGTGGTGGGTGTCAAGGGTGGTGACTGTAAAGGGTGGTGGGTATGAGATGTGGTGGGTGCAAGGGGTGGTGGGTGCAAGGGGTCATGAGTGTAAAGGGTGGTGAGTGTGAGGGGTGGTGGGTGCAAAGGGTGGTGGGTGCTCAGGGTTGGTGGGTGCAAGGGATGGTGAGTGCTCAGGGTGGTGGGTGCAAAGGGCAAGGGGTGCTCAGGGTGGTGGGTGCAAGAGGTGGTGGGTGTAAAGGGCAATGGGTGCTCAGGGGGGGTGCTCAGGGTTGGTGGGTGCTCAGGGTGGTGGGTGCGAGGGGTGGTGGATGTAAAGGGTGGTGAGCGCAAGGGGTGGAAGGTGCTCAGGGTGATGGTTGCAAGGGTTGGTGGGTGCTCAGAGTTGATGGGTGCAAGGGGTGGTGGGTGCAAAGGGCAATGGGTGCTCAGGGTGGTGGGTGCAAGGGGTGGTGGGTGCTCAGGGTGGTGGGTGCAAAGGGCAATGGGCGCTCAGGGTGGTGGGTGCAAGGGGTGGTGATGCTCATGGTGGTGGGTGCAAAGGGCAATGGGTGCTCAGGGTGGTGGGTACAATGAGTGGTGGGTGCTCAGGGTGGCAGGTGCCGAAGGTGGTGGGTGCTCAGGGTGGCGGGTGCTGAGGTGACGGGTGCTCAGGGTGATGGGGCAGGAGCTCTTCCCCGCGCAGGTGACGGACTCCGGGCGCTACGAGTGCGTGGCCACCAGCCCAGCGGGCGAGACACGCTGGGGCAGCTCCCTGGAGGTGCAAGGTGGGTCGCAGGGACGTCACCGCACCGGGGACACCGTGGCACCGGGGACGAAGCCACCCCAGACCCCCATGCGTCTCCCCACAGGTGACGGATCCGACCTCTCCCCGCCTTCTCCTGAGCCCGGTGCCCTCCCTGGGCCACCCTCAACCCCTGTGGTCACCAACATCACCAAAAGCAGCGTCACCCTGAGCTGGAAAGGGAACGAGGACAGCGGTGCCACCGGTGTCACCTCCTACATAGTGGAGGCTTTCAGGTATGACACAAGCGTCCTCTCCGGGTGCAGGGGTGACGCGGTGGCCCAGTGCCACGCCGCCATGGGTCACCCCTGTCCCCCGGCAGCCAGGCGGCGGGTGGCCCATGGCAGACGGTGGCGGCCGATGTGGAGGGTGAGACCCACACAGTGAGTGGCCTCGTCCCCGACACCGTCTACCTCTTCTTGGTGCGGGCGGTCAACGCCTACGGGCTCAGCGACCCCAGCGGCATCTCGGAGCCCGTGCGCACCCAAGGTGAGACCCGGCGGTGACGCCGGTGGAGGTGTCCGTGAACCCACCACCCGTGGGTGCATCTCTGCTTGGCGATGCCAATGGAGGTGTCCGTGAACCCACCACCCATGGGTGCATCTCCACTTGGTGACGCTGATGGAGGTGCCCATGCACCGACCACCCTTGGGCGCGTCTCCGCTTGGCGATGCCGATGGAGGTGCCCATGCACCCACAACCCTTGGGCGCATCTCCGCTTGGTGACGCTGATGGAGGTGCCCACGCACCCACCACCCGTGGGCGCATCTCCGCTTGGTGACGCTGATGGAGGTGCCCATGCACCCACCACCCGTGGGTGCATCTCCACTTGATGACGCTGATGGAGATGCCCATGCACCCACCACCCGTGGGCGCGTCTCCGCTTGGCGATGCCGATGGAGGTGCCCATGCACCCACCACCCTTGGGCGCGTCTCCGCTTGGCGATGCCAATGGAGGTGCCCATGCACCCACAACCCTTGGGTGCGTCTCCGCTTGGCGATGCCGATGGAGGTGCCCATGCACCCACAACCCTTGGGCGCATCTCCACTTGGTGACGCTGATGGAGGTGCCCATGCACCAACCACCCTTGGGCGCGTCTCCGCTTGGCGATGCCAATGGAGGTGCCCATGCACCCACCACCTTTGGGTGCATCTCCGCTTGGCGATGCCGATGGAGGTGCCCATGCACCCACCACCCTTGGGCGCATCTCCGCTTGGTGACGCTGATGGAGGTGCCCACGCACCCACCACCTGTGGGTGCATCTCCACTTGGTGACGCTGGTGGAGGTGCCCATGCACCCACCACCCGTGGGTGCATCTCCACTTGGCGGTGCCCATGGAGGTGCCCATGCACCCACCACCCATGGGCGCGTCTCCGCTTGGTGACGCCGATGGAGGTGCCCACGCACCCACCACCCTTGGGTGCCTCTCCGCCTGGCGGTGCCGAGGGAGTTCCCATGGACCCCCCACCCTTTCCTTTTTCCGCAGACGCCAGCCCCGCGCAGCAAGGGCTGGACCCCGACCGGGTGCAGCGGGAGCTGGCACAAGTGGCCGTGCACCTGCAGGAGCCCGTGGTGCTGCCGCTGGGCGCCGTCCGCCTCGCCTGGACGGTGAGCGCCGCGCCGCGCCGCCGGTACAGCGCTCCCGGTGCCGAGCATCCCCCCTCATCCCCTCCTCCTCTTGGGTCCGCAGGTGGAGCGCCAGGCACCCTTCGTTCAGGGCTACCGGGTGCTGTACCGGCAGCGCGGCGGGCGCTGGGAGGAGGCGCGGGCGGTGCAGGCGCCGGAGGAGCGGGGGGCCCTGCTCACCGAGCTGCGCCGGGGCCAGGACTACGAGGTCAAGGTCCGACCCTATTTCCATCACCTCCACGGCCCCGACAGCGCCGTGCGTGCCCTGCGCACCCCCGAGGCGGGTGAGTGTGGGGATGGAGGGGGTGGTGGGGGTCCCCAGGGATCCCCTGGAGGTGACACCCCACACGCGTGTCCCCGGTAGCCCCCAGCGCCCCGCCGCGAGCCGTCAGCGTGGCTGGTAACGGCACCAGTGTCCGCATCTCGTGGCAGCCGCCGCCGCCGGCTGAGCAGAACGGCATCATCCGCGATTATCGGGTAAGGGCGGGCGGCCGTGGGGACACGGCGGGTCCCCTCTGTCCCCCGTGCCACCGCGTCATGGTGTCCCCATGGGTGTCCCCATTGTGTCCCCACCCCCAGATCTGGTGCTTGGGCAACGAGAGCCGCTTCCACATCAACCAGAGCGTGGAGGGCACGGTGCTGGCGACGGTGTTGCGGGGACTGGTCCCCGGCGTCCCTTACCGTGCCGAAGTCGCCGCCGCCACCGGCGCCGGCGTGGGCGCCCGCAGCACCCCCATCCCAATCCGTATCGGTGAGTCCCTCGTCGCCACTGCCGCACCCACGGGTGGGGAGGTGGCAGGGGTCACCCCGCTGCTGGGGACGGCTCCTCGGCACCCCTGCCGGTGTGTCCCCCCCCCTCCCCATGTCGCTTGCAGCCCCCCCGGCGGAGCGGGACGCGGGGCCCGCGGGCGGGAGCAGCATGGCTGAGCATTTGGCCGAGGTGGCCAGGCGGCCGGCCTTCATCGCCGGCGTTGGCGGCGCTTGCTGGGTCATCCTCGCTGCCTTTGCCGCTTGGCTCTACGGTCGCCGCCGGAGGAAGAAGGAGCTGAGCCACTTCGCCGGTACGGGGGGGTGCTACCCCTGGGACCTCCTCCACCCTGGCACCCATCACCCCGCCGGCCACCCACCACCTCTCTCTTTACAGCATCCTTCGCCTATACACCCACTGGTAAGCCTATAGGTGCCGCGGGGACCCGGCGCGGCCCCTCGCCGCCCTCACCCCCACCTCTTTCCGCAGTCGCCTTCCCGGCTCCGGCCCACGGCAGCCCCAGGTAACCCCCCGGTATCCCACCCCCTCCTCGGGACCCCCAGCGCCGACCGCCAGCACCCCTTCACCCCGTCTCCTTGCAGGGCAGCCGCCGGCGGGGGTTACCCGTGGCTGGCAGACGCGTGGCGCGGCGGCAGCGTGGCCGGTGCCACCGGCCGCTTGGGGACCACTGAGAGATACTACAATGGTGAGGGGTCATCGTGGGGGTGGGTGGCTTGGATTGAGGGGGTCGTGGTCAATGCTGACGGTGCTGGTCGCCTCCTGCAGACGCCGGCATCACCCGTTACATCGCCCAGATGGAGCAGTTTGGGGCGGGGGCCGGCGAGGGGCCGGTTTACAGCACCATCGAGGCGGGTGGCGAGGAGCTCCGCACCTTCCCCCGTCCCTTCTCGCAGTACGGGACCCCCTACCCCGCAGGGGGGCCCCAGCCCATGGATGCCCCAGCCCCCCAGGCACCCCGTGGCCGGGCCGAGCACGGTAGGGCGGTGGGACGGGTCGGGGGACACACACACGGGTGTCGGTGGCACAATCCCCTCCCCGCAGGCCCCCCAGCATCCTTCCTCACCGCAGGGGCCAAAGGGAAGAAGCTGGGGCAAGCGGTGAAACCGCCGGCGGTGAGCTGGACGGAGCTGCTGCCCCCGCCGCCCTCGGCCAGCGAGCTCAGCCGGTGCGCCCAGGAGGACGAGGAGGAAGAGGAGGATGAAGAGGAAGAGGCAGCCAGAGGGTGAGTGTGGGGGGCTGGGGGGGCTGGGGCATGCTGTGCCCAGCACCCGCCCTGTGGCCCCCACCCCGCAGGTTGGGGACAGAGGAGTGGTACCCCGGTGAGGATGTCCCCTGTGCCACCGCCGCATCCTCACCCACCGCCTCCTCCGGTTGCCGGTCCACCGCCACGCTGACGCCGTCGCCCCGTGCCACCGAGGACATCCCCCGCCTCCGCGACTTCGATAGCCCCCGCCTGCCCCGGTAGGAGATGGGCCTCGCTTGGTCCGGCCGTGCCATTGGGGTCTGGATGTCCCATCAGGGTCCAGGTGTCCCACTGGGGTCTAGATGTCCCACCATGGTCCAGGTGTCCCACTGGGGTCTGGATGTCCCACCATGGTCCAGGTGTCCCATCGCGATCCAGCCGTGTTGTCACGATCTGTCTTTGGCATGCCATTGTGGTCCGGCCGTGTCATTGGGGTCCAGATGTCTCATGAGGGTCTGGATGTCCCATTGGGGTCCAGGTGTCCCACCATGGTCCAGATGTCCCATCACAATCAAGCCATGTTGTCATGATCCGTCCCTGCTGTGCCATCATGGCTTGGCCATGCCGTTGAGGTCTGGATGTCTCATTGGGGTCTGGATGTTCCATCAGGGTCCAGATGTTCCACCGTGGTCTGGATGTCACATCTCAATCCAGCCATGTTGTCACCATCCGGCCCTGCCATGCCATCATGGTCTGGCCATGCCACTGGAGTCCGGATCTCCCACTGGAGTCCGGATGTCCCATTGGCGTCTGGATGTCCCGCCATGGTCCAGATGTCCCTTGGTGATCCATCCATGTTGTCACCATCCATCCCTGCTGTCCGGCCGTGCTCTGGCCATGCCGTCACGATCCAGTCGTGATGCTGTGGGCTGGCCATGGCGTGACAATCCAGCTGTGCTGTCACGACGCACCTGCGCCGTCATGAGCTGGCTGGGACGTTGCCATCCAGCTGTGCTGTTGTGGCCTGGCTCTGCCACGATCCAGCGGTGCCATCTTGATCCAGCTGTGCCATCACAATCCTGGCATGCCACTGCGATGCAGCTGTGGCAGCAGGGGCCAGCTGTACCGTTGCAATCCAGCTGTGCTGTGGTCCAGCTGTACGTCAGTGAACCAGCTGTGTGCCTGCAACCCAGCTGTGCATCCGCGAGCCAGCTGTGTGGTTGCAACCCAGCTCTGTTGTGATCCAGCTGTGTGGTTGCAATCCAGCTGTGCCGCTAAGCCAGCTGTGCTGTGATCCAGCTGTGCGGCTGCAGCTCAGCTGTGCGCTTGCAGTCTAACCGAGCAATTATTATCCAGCTGCGCTCCAGCCGTGCCATCGCAATCCTGCCATGCAGCTGTGATCCAGCTGTGGCCCTGCCATCCAGCTGTGGCCTGCCCACCCAACGGTGCCACTGCACCCATCCAGCTGTGCTGTTGCAAGCGCAGCCATGCAGCTGCAATCCAGCTGTGGCACTGCCACCCAGCTGTGATGCTTCCCGCCCCCCCATGCCACTGCCGTCCAGCTGTGCTGCTGCCGTCCAGCTGTGCCACCGCTCAGCTTCCCCCTGCTCTGGCACAGCATGGCACCGGGGGGGTCGTGCCGGCACCGCAGTGGCCACCGAGCCCCCACCTCTGTCCCCCCACCCCAGCTTCACCCCACACCCCCTCTTTGCCAGGAGACCCCCCCGCGGTGCCGGCCCCCCCTCGCGGGCACCCAGCCCCCCACCGAGCCCGGATGCCGGCGAGGGCCGCCCGCCCCGAGCCCGCGGCCCCCCCGCCACAGGTGAGCCCTGGGGGGCCATTTTGGGTGGGTGGGGGCTCACTGGCCGGGGGGAGGCTGACGCTGCCATCACCCCCAGGGAAAACCCACGGGGAGACCCCGAAAAGTCGCCCAAAGCCCAAATGCAGCCGCTACCGCCGGGAAAAGCAGACGGGAGGTGAGCGGGGGGGGGAATGGGGGGGCCGGGGGGCCCAAGGGGGGCTCAGCCCTCTCCTCCCTCTCCGCTGCAGACCTGCCGCCGCCGCCGCTGCCGCCGCCGGGCGAGACCCCCGGTCCCTCGCCGGAGCCGAGCGGGGCCGAGCGCAAGGTCACCCATCGCCCGCCCCGCAGCGGTAAGCCGGGGCCACCGCCCGCGCGCCGAAGGGGTTGGAGGGGTGTCACCGCCAAACCCCAACCTTGTCCCCTCCCTCGCAGACGAGGTGACCCCCTACGGCAAACCCTCCTGCCTGCCACGAGGGCAGGCGTCCGGCAGCTGCTCCACGACAGGCAGCGTCTCGTCCCGCGGCTCCACCGGCTCCCGCGGCCACGGCTCGGGGCGCAGCCGGACGCCGGGGGACCGCGGTGAAGGCACCGGCCATCGCCGCCGCCTGGGTCCCCCATTTCCCTGCCCGTCGCAGGAGAAGCGATGAAGGGGCAGGCGAGACGGTGGCAGGGTTGGGGACACGGGGACATGGGGGGGACCGGGGGGATGCTCTTTAATTTCTGAGTGGCACCATGTAAATAGGGTTGCACAGAGCCAGTGGCCGGCGGGCGGCAACGCAAGGGGGGGACGAGGATGCTCGGGGTGGGACAAGGACAGTCAGGATGGACAAGGATGCTTAGGAGGGGCAAGGATGCTCAGGAGGGATGAGGACCCTGGGGACAAGGACAGCTGGGAGGGACAGGGATGCTGGGGAGGGACAGGGATGCTCAGGAGGGATGAGGACCAGGACAGTTGGGAGGGACAGGGATGCTGGGGAGGGACAGGGATGCTCAGGAGGAATGAGGACCCTGGGGACAAGGACCGTTGGCAGGGACAGGGATGCTCAGGAGGGATGAGGACCCTGGGGACAGGACAGTTGGGAGGGACAAGATGCTTCAGGAAGGATGAGGATGCTTGGGGAGGTCAAGGAGAGTCTCTAGGGATGAGGACACTGGGGAGGGACAGGGATGCTCAGGAGGGATGAGGAGGATGCTCAGGGAGGGATGAGGACCCTGGGGACAAGGACAGCTGGGAGAGACGAGGATGTCTGGGGAGGGATGAGGATGCTTGGGGAGGTCAAGGACAGTCACTAGGGATGAGGACCCTGGGGACAAGGACAGTTGGGAGGGATGAGGATGCTGGGGAGGGATAGGGATGCTCAGGAGGGATGAGGACACTTGGACGAGGCACAAGGACATTCAGGAAGGACAAAACGGCTTGGGAGGGATGAGGACACTTGAGAGGGCCAAGGATGGTTGAGGTGGGACAAGGATGATGAGGAAGGATGCGGACAGTCAGAAGGAACGAGAACGGTCAGCAGGGATGAGGACGGTCAGGGGGACAATGACCCTGGGGAAGGATAAGGACACTTGGGATGGACAATGGTGCTTGGTTGGGACGAGGATGCTTGTGGGGATGAGGATGCTGGGGAAGGAGAAAGGGCGCTGGGGAGGGATGAGGATGCTTGGGGGAGATGAGGACACTTGAGGAGGATGAGGATGCTGGGGAGGGATGGGGACTTGGGAGGGATGGGGAGACGTGGGGAGGACAAGGATGGGGACACTGGGGCTGGACGAGGATACCTGGGGTGGGCAACAGTACTTGGGCTGGACGAGGATGGCTGGGGGATGAGGATGCTGGGGAAGGAGGACACCTGGGGAGGATGAGGACACTTGGGGAGGACAAGGACGCTGGGAAAGGAGGGACATCCGCCCACCCTGGTGCCACCCACCCTTCGCAGGTGGCTTTTGCTAGCAGAAAGCCCTTTTCGGGGAACCGCTTAATAAAGCTGGATTTTAGCCGAGCCTTGCCGCGTCCTACACCCTGGGGACTGCCACGCTCCTGCCCCTCCTGTCCCCGGCTCGTCACCCACCCCGGCCCAGGCACTGCCGCTCCCTGACCTGTGGCCACCTGGAAAGAAAAGGGGACATTTTCCAGCACCCTGCAACTGGTGACACCCTGCACCGCCCCCAGTGCCCATCGCCCCTGCGTCGGGGCGCCACTCACCGTGCTGCGGTATGCCCGTGGCTGCCTCCGTCCCGGCTCTCCGCGGGACCCCCAGCGCCGTCCCCCAGTCCCAGGCGGGGATGGGGACGTCGGGTGAGAAGACTCCATCCAAGGGTGATGGTGGTGGTGAGGGACCTGCTGGGGAGAAGGCAGGAGATGGTGGCATCACCATGATGTCACGATGGTGCCACCTCCCCCAGGGAGGTGACAATGCTCGAGGTCAGAGGGGGGGGTCCGGGGACACATCGCTCACCCCTGTAGCCCCCATCGGTGTCCTCGAGGCTGAAGCAGAGGCCATCGACGGCCACGGCCAGTGCCCGGGCAAAGCTGGCATCCAGGAGGAAGGAGCCATCGCAGGAGCTCACCAAGCTGCAGCGGGCGCTGGCAAAGTTGTCCTCCGAGACGGACCCCCAGCCGTTCAGCAGCGACCCCCCCGGCGAGCCCCTCGTTGCTGGCCGCTCTTCCTCCTCCTCTTCCTCCTCGTCCTCCTCACCCAGCTCGGAGGCTGGTGGCCCGTAGATGTAGCCGTAGGTGTGTGGTGGCGAGAAGGACCGCGGCATGGTTGGCGCTGGGGGGCTGCGGGGGACACAGCGTGGACGTTGCTGGCACTGGGAGATGCTGCCACCATGGTGGTGTCGCAAGGGGATGGAGCATACCTGGGGCAGGTGGTGTCCTGGTCCATCTCCAGGTCCTCGGCCACCTGCTGCGGCGTGAGGACCCCATCACTGAATGCCAGCGAGAGGCGCCCAATGACCGGGGACCTGTCCCTTGGGCGCCTGGTGGCCGGGGATGTGTCCTTGGGGTACCTGGTGGCCAGAAACATGTCCCTGGGGTGCCTGGTCACCAGTGATGGATCTCTGGGGTTCCTGGTGGCTAGAAACATGTCCTTGGGGTACCTGGTGACCAGGGACATGTCCTTGGGGTACCTGCTGTCCAAGAATGTGTCCCTCCGGTGACCAGTGACTGGGGACATCTCCTCAGGGTGCCTGGTGACTGGGGATGTGTCCTTGGAATGCCTGGTGGCTGGGGATGTCTCCTTGGGATGCCTGGTGGCTGGTGACATGTCCACAGGGTACCTGGTGATCAGCAACATGTCCCTTGGGTGCCTGGTCACTGGTGATGGGTCCCTGGGGCACCTGGTGGCCAGGAACACATCCTTGGGGTATCTGGTGACCAGGAACATGGCCTTGGGGTACCTGGTGCCCAAGAACTTGTCCTTGCAGTGACTGGTGACTGGGGACATCTCCTCAGGGTGCCTGGTGATGGGGGACGTGTCCCTGGAGTGCCTGGTAT
Organism: Phoenicopterus ruber ruber; assembly: GCA_009819775.1. Classification (NCBI taxonomy): domain Eukaryota; kingdom Metazoa; phylum Chordata; class Aves; order Phoenicopteriformes; family Phoenicopteridae; genus Phoenicopterus; species Phoenicopterus ruber. Next base: position 215,163 of record CM020237.1, on the reverse strand, counting down.
CCGGGGACGTGTCCTTCGGGTACCTGCTGGCTGGTGACACGTCCTTTGGGTATCTGGTGGCCAGAAATGTGTCCCTTGGGTGCCTGGTCACTGGTGACAGGTCCCTGGGGCACTTGGTAGCCAGGGACATGTTGGGGTACCTGGTGGCCAGGAACGTGTCCCTGCGGTGCCCAGTGGCTGGGGACTTCTCCTTGGGGAGCCTAGTGACCGGTGACATGTCCCTTCGGTGCCCACTGGATGGGGATGTGTCCTTGGGGTGTCTGGTGGCCAGTGACATGTCCTGCTGGCGCTTGGTCACTGGTGATGGGTCCCTGGGGTGCCTGGTAGCTGGGAACATGTCCTTGGGGTACCTGCTGCCCAGGAACATGTCCCTGCGGTGACCAGGGACTGGGGACATCTCCTCGGGGTGCCTGGTGTTCGGGGACATGTCCCTGGGGCACCTGGTGATCAGGGACAGGTCCTCAGGGTGCCTGGTAGCCGAGATTGTGTCCCTCTGGTGCCTGGTGGCTGGTGATGGGTCCTTGGGGTGCCTAGTGGCCAGGAACATGTCCTTGGGGTCCTCAGTGACCAGGACCATGTCCCTACGGTGCCTGGTGACTGGTGACACATCCCTGGGCCTCTCAGTGACCGGGGATGTGTCCCTGGGGCCCTGGCTGGCCGGAGCCATGTCCCTGGGGATCCCAGTGACCACGGACATGTCCTTGGGGTGCCTGGTGGCTGGGGACATGTCCCTGGGGATCCCAGTGACCGGGGACATGTCCTTGGGGTGCCTGGTGGCTGGGGAAGTGTCCCTGGGGATCCCAGTGACCGGGGACATGTCCTTGGGGCGCCTGGTGGCTGGGGACGTGTCCCTGGGGATCCCAGTGACCGGGGACATGTCCTTGGGGCGCCTGGTGGCTGGGGACATGTCCCTGGGGATCCCAGTGACTGGGGACATGTCCTTGGGGCGCCTGGTGGCTGGGGACGGGTCCCTGGGGCACGCAGTGGCTGCGGACCTGCAGATGGAAGGGACACGCCGGCTTTTGCAGCACAGGGTCGGGGTGGGGGGCACCCATCTGTGTCCCCAGGGTGGGGACACCCAGACTCACCGGGTCACCGGCGGGTGCCAGGCACGGGGTGGCCCTGGGGGTGTCACCGGTGACCCGGTGACACTGGAGGCCAGCGAGGTGCTGCCCTGCCGTAGTTTCGGGGAGCTAAAGACCGCCAGCCGCCGCAGGTCCCCTCCAGCCACCACGGTGGTGTCGGTGTCACCGTCATGTCCCCTTCGCTGAGGCCACTCGGCTGCCAGCCCAAAATCCGTCCCCCACTCGCCTCCGCTCCCGGTGGCGGGGACGTGGCCGAGGCCACCCGTGAGCACCGGGGTGCTGTGCACTTGGTGCAGCTCTGCGCGAGGGGGACACACAGAGCCATGAGCCACCTCCCTGGTCTTCCCCGTGTCCCCCCGTGTCCCCCCATACCCACCTCGCTTGCGGATGCACTCCCAGGGTGCTGGGTTCGGGGTGCTGGGTGAGGTGCGCACCCCGGGGTGCCCCCCGCCGCAGCACCCCGTGTCCCCAAGGGGTGGCGGGTGCCCCCCGCGGAAGCTGCTGCGGCTGGGGGGCGTGGGGGGGCCGAGGCTCGGCGGCTCCAAGGACAGGGCTGGAGGGGCAAGAGTGGTCAGGGCACCCATGGGTGCTGAGCTGGGTGTCCCTTGTCCCCTCCATCCTCGGCTCTGTCTGTCCCCGGGTCTCTGCTGCCTGCAGAGAAGGTCCCACGGCAACGAGGGGCACCCAGGTGGGGGTCCCATGGCACCGGGGGGGGGGTCCCAGGCGCTGGATGGGGGTCCCGTGGCACCATGTGAGGGGTCCCACGCAACTGGGTGGTGGTCCCAGGGGACTAGGTGGGGATCCCACGGCATCATGTGGGGGTCCCATTGGGGGGGATGGGTGTCCCGGGGCACCCTGGGGGTGGGGGTCCCATGGCTCTGGGTGGGGGTCCCAGCCCCAGGGGCTCACTGGAGGGATGGGGGTCCCATGGCACTGGGTGGGGGTCCCAACCTCATGAGGCTCACTGGAGGGGTGGGGGTCCCATGGCTCTGGGTGGGGGTCCCAGCCAGGGGGGGCTCACTGGAGGGGTGGGGGTCCCATGGCTCTGGGTGGGGGTCCCATGGCTTGGGGGGGGGTCCCAGCCCCAGGGGGCTCACTGGAGGGGTGGGGGTCCCATGGCACTGGGTGGGGGTCCCATGGCTCTGGGTGGGGGTCCCAGCCCCAGGGGGCTCACTGGAGGGGTGGGGGTCCCATGGCTCTGGGTGGGGGTCCCATGGCTCTGTGGGGGGTCCCATGGCTTGGGTGGGGGTCCCAGCCCCAGGGGGCTCACTGGAGGGGTGGGGGTTCCATGGCTCTGGGTGGGGGTCCCATGGCTCTGGGGGGGTCCCATGGCTTGGGGGGGGGTCCCAGCCCCAGGGGGCTCACTGGAGGGGTGGGGGTTCCATGGCACTGGGTGGGGGTCCCATGGCTCTGGGTGGGGGTCCCAGCCCCAGGGGGCTCACTGGAGGGGTGGGGGTCCCTGCCGTCGCTGCCCAGGAGCCGGCTGCTGAGGCTGCTGCTGCTGCTGAGGTTTTGGGGGGCACAGCCGGGTTTCCAGGGGCCACCGAGCCATGGTGAGTCACCGGCCACCAGCCTGCAGGGCGAAGTGTGCCATCAGGGCATCCCGTCCCCACCACGCCGGGGACCCCCCACGTCCCCCACCCCACGGCTGCCCACCTGCGGCGAGCCGCAGCGTCCTGGCTGGCGCGGCGCTGGCAGACGAGGAGGAGGAGGGCGAGCAAGGCCAACCAGAGCAGCGAGCCGGCGGCTGCGATGACGGCGGGCTGCTGCAGCGCCAGGGCCACCCCGGTGCTCCCTGCCGTCAGCCCTGCAAGGGTCCCACCAGCGTCACCACCTGTGCCACCACCTTGACCCCCACCTGCACCCCACCTTGCTCCCCGTCCCCTACCCAGGACACTGCAGGTGGCGTTGCTGGGGACCCCCAGCCCCGCGCCGTTGAAAGCCGCCACCTGGACACAGAATTCAGCCCCAGGGCTTGGGAGGAGCGTTTCCAGGCGGCGGGTGCCTCCATCCACTGTCCTGTTGGTGGGGCGCTGCCAGCCCTCGCCCGTTGACCAGACCTGGCAGGCACCAAGAGGATGGGCCCCCTTAGATGAATCCCCTTGATGGACCCCCATTGATGGATCCCAACAGGATTGACCTCCTTGGATGGGCCCCCTTAGATGAGTCCCCTTGATGGACCCCCATTGATGGATCCCAACAGGATTGACCCCCTTGGATGGGCCCCCTTAGATGAGTCCCCTTGATGGAACCCCCTTTGATGGATCTCAACGGGATTGACCCCCTTAGATGGGCCCCCACTGATGGATCCCTCTTGGATGGACCCCTTTGCATGGACCCCCTTGGATGAATCCCCTAGGATTGGACACCTTTGGATGCATGCCGCTAGGATGGATGCCCTGGGACGGACCTCCACCTTGGATGAACCCCCTTGTCGAGATCGCTCTTGGATGGATCCCCTCCTTGGACTTGCACTCCTTGGATGGCCACCCCTGGATAGACCCCTGCCTTTGACAGGCTCCCTTCTGGGATGGACCCCCCTTAGACAGATCCCCTTGGATGGACGCTCTCTGGCCAGAAGTCCCCCCGCCCCACCCTCCCGCCCTGTCACCCCAAACCTTGTAGCCCTGGATGATGCCATTGTGGGCTTCAGGAGGAGGTGGCTCCCAGCTCACGACCACGGTGCCGTTCCCCGTCTCAGCCTGGCCCACGGTGACGTGCTGAGGCGCCGCGCTCGGCACTGCCGGGACAGGGGTGCTGAGACCCCGCGGACCCCCAGCCGACCCCCCCATCCTCCATCCAGGCATCCCTGGGGACACCCAACACACCTTCCTCGGGTATCCAGAGGTGCCTGCTGTTGCTGTCCAAGCCCTGGGTCCCTCCAGCGTAGGGTCGGACCTTGAACTCGTACTTGTAGCCCCTGCGGAGCGCGGGGATGACGGCGTTGAGCTCCCTGCCCGCGTCGTGTTGGACCCAGGAGGTGCTGACAGGCAGCAGGCAGCGGTACAGCACCATGTAGCCCACCGGCACCGGCACCGGCACCGGCATCAGCGTCTGAAGGGGATGGGAAGGGTTACGAGTCATGGTGGGACACGGCGAAGCGGCTCCAGCCTCATCCCGCTGTCCCATCCCACCCCTCTGGTGGGGACATCCCAGCATCTCACCAACCTGCCAGCGGAGCCGCACGGCGGCAGTGGGCAGCGCGGTGCCGTTGTCCAGGTGCAGCCGCACGGCCAGCAGGTCCCGTGGTGCAGCAGCCTCCCACCGGCCCGTCGGCAGCCGGTCTGTGGGGCAGAGGGAGGCTAACGGCAGCGCCGGGCACCTGCCCAGGCACCCACCTCAGAGACCCACGCCTGGAGACCCTGATGTCTCCTTGGATGGACCCACTCAAATGGATGGGCCCCTCTTGGATCGACCCCCTTCGACAGCCACCCTTTGATGGATCTGCCTTGGGTGGACACCTCTTGGGTGGACACCTCTTGGATGGACCCCATGATAGACCCCTATCGATGCGTTCCTCTTAAATGGACCCTTTGGATGGATACCTCTTGTTCAATCCCCCTTTAATGGACCCCCCACCTTGGACAGACCCCCTTAAATGGATCCTCTTGGAGGAACCCGCTTGGATGGATTCCCTTTAGATGGACTCTCCTGAATGAATCCCCTTGGATGGACCCCCACCTGGATGCATCCCCTTAGATGGATCCCCTTACATGGACATGCTTGGATCAACCCCTTGGATAGATCCTGTTGGATGGATGCTTTTAGATGGATGTCCTGAGATGGACCCCCCTTCAGAAGTACCCCCTTTGATGGACTCTCCCTGAAGGGACCCCCTTAGATGACTCAGTTGGCTGGACCCTTTTTTGATGGACCCCCTTGGATAGACCTGCTTGGATGGACCTGCATGGATGGACTCCCCTTGGATGGACCCCTCTTGGATGGACTTGCATGGATGGACTCCCCATGGATGACCTCCTTGGATGGACCTGCATGGACAGACTCCCCTTGGATGGACCCCTTTTGGATGGACCCCACCTTGGACAGATTCCCCTTGGACGGACCTCCCTTGGTTGGACTCCCCTTGGACAGACTCCCCATGGATGACCTCCTTGGATGCTCCCCTTGGATGAACCCCATTAGATGGACCCCATTAGATGGATCCCCTTGCACGGACCCCCAGATGGCCCTGGGTGCCCGTGACGGTGGAAGCCATGGAGGTCCCACCACTGACCCTCCACGCGGAGGCGGGCGGTGGCGGCGGCGGTGCCCAGCTGGCTCTGTGCTGTACACACGTAGGTGCCGGCGTCGGCGGGCGTCACGGCGTAGAGGCGCAACGTGTGCTCCCGGTCCACCTCGTGCCTGCGGGTCACCAGGTCTCCATCAGCCCCATCCCCACCCCGGGGAGGGGACACCTCCACCCTGCCACCACCTACCTGCCCCAGGGCAGGTCCCCACGCTCCTTGTGCCACTGCACCCGCGGCGCCGGGTCACCTTGGGCGCTGCAGCCCAGCTCCACGGTGCCGCCGGCCACCGCCACGGCATCGCTCGGGTGCCGCACGATGGTCGGCTTCTCTGCGGGGGGGGACATCGAGGACGTGGCACCGAGGCCGGGCATGACGTGTCCACCACCCGTAGGAGACCCCCGGCTTACCCAGGACGGAGACGCGGGCGCCCCGGCTCTCCCTCTCGCCCGCCGCGTTGGCCGCCACACAGATGTAGAGCCCGGAGTCACTCCGTCGCGCTGGTGCCACCCGCAACTTCCCGTTGGTGACCACGTACCGGTCACTCGCCAAGTCCAAGGTCACCCCGTCCTTCTTCCAGGTGACGCGGGGCTCGGGGTGCCCCGAGGGGGGGACGCAATCCAGCTCCAACGCTTGCCCGGCCGTGGCCACCAAATCCCCCGGCTGCAGGCGGAAATTGTCCCGCAGCGCTGTGGTGGGGAGGGGACACCATGGGGGGTGGTGGGCACACAGGATTTTTTGGGGTCCCCCCCACCCGCGTTGTCCCCACGGGGTGTCCTTACCAGCTGCCGTTTGTGGTGCCGTGGCTGCGCTGGGGGGGTGGCAGCCTGTGGGGTGACATGGAGGCCGGTGGGTGCACCGAGCGGGCACGGTCTCAGCCCCGGGGGCGGGGGGGGGGCAGAGTTAAGGGTATTTCACCCCCCCGGGGGCCACACTCACCTCCCCGGCGCAGCGCGGTGAGGCAGAGCCCCAGGCCCAGCGCCGTCGCCCAGCCGCCCGCCATGCCGGCCCCGGCCAGCCCGCCCGCTTCCTCCCCGGGTCCCGGTCCCTCCCTGCCGGCACCGGGGCCGGATCCGGCTCCGGATGGGGGGGGACAATAGCCGGACGCGGGGGCCGGGAAGTGCCGGAGGGGGGAGATGGACACAAACAGCTCGGCCAAGGCACGGCGGTGGGAGCGCCCGGTCGCGGTGGCTCCGGCAGCACCCGGAGGCAGCGGGGTTGGGGACACCGGTGTTTAACGAATTTAATTAATCAGAAGAAACTCCCCCCCCCCCCGCCCCATTCAGAGCAAGACGAATTAAGAAGAAACGAGCCCTCGGCTGGGGACGCCATCGGTAGGGACCAGAGTGAACAGTCCAGGGTCTCCCAGGCTCTGCAAGCTTAAATTTGGGTGCCAGCCAGGTGCGTCGAGCTCGTCCGGTCTCAGCTGTCACCCATCTCACGATGTGTCCCCCCCACCCCGGGGGGGCCCCCTGTCCCACAAAGACACCCACGGGTGCCGCCGCCGGCCGGGTAGTACATTTAGTTTATTGGTTAGTAACGCACCCCGAGCACCCCGGGGTGCCCCGGCACCCACCCCGGGTGCCCCGGGGCCCGGTTCGCTTGGCCGGCCACTCTCCGGTTTTCATCCTAAACCTATTTCCCGGGAAGGCCTGGGGGGGAGGCGACGGCGCGCGCCCCAAAACCGGGGGATTTTCACAGAAAATCCAGGCGCGGTGGAGGGGCAGCGCTCGGGCCAGGGGTTCGAGCCCACGTTTAGGGGATGGTGCAGCTGGGGAGCTGGGGGGAGGAGGGAGCCCCCCGTTAAGGCCTCCTGCGTGCGTGTGCGCTCGGGCGAGCTTGCATGCTAGCGCGGCCCCACTCCGTGCAGTGCCAGGCGCCTGCGTGCACGGGGCTGCTGCCCGCGCCGGGTGCGGGTGCTCCCCGTGCGCTCGCGCACGCTCCGTGCACCGTCTTATCTGCGCGCTTCGTGCAGGCTCTTCTCACACGCTCCGTGCACGGTCCTTCCGCACGCTCTGTGCATGCCCTCTGCAAGCGCTCCGTGCGTGCTCTCTCCTCGTGCACGCTCGCTGCGTGCTCCGTGCATGCTCTCTCCTTGTGCTTTTTGCACGCTCGCTGCGTGCTCCATGCATGCTCCCTCCTCATTCTTTTTGCACGCTCGCTGCATGCTCCATGCATGCTCTCTCTGCATGCTCCATGCACGCCCTATCCAAATGCTGCATGCATGCTCTCTTCGCACGCTCTGTGCATGCCCTCGTGCAAGCTTCACGTACGCTCTTTTCTCACCCTCCGTGCACGCTCTCCCTGCACGCTCTGTGCGTGCTCTCTGCAAACACTGCATGCAGAGTCTTCTCCACACGCTCTCTCCACGCGCTCTGTGCACGCTCTGCACAGACTCTCTCTGCATCCTCGTGCTCTCTGCACGCTCCGTGCACACTTGCAGAGCACTCCAGGTGCTGGCACACTCTCTCTGCGAATGCCATGCACGGTCTTATCTGCACGCTCCGTGCACACTCTGCATGCTCCATGCGTGCTCTCTGCACACTGTGCACACTTTCTCCACGTGCTCTGTGTGCACTCTGTCCACAAAATCCATGCGGTCTTAGCTGCACGCTCCATGCATGCTCTCTCTGCACGCTCTGTGCACGTTCTCTCCGTGTGCTCCACATGCTCGCTCTTGCACACTCTGTGCATGCTCTCGTTGCACGCTGCATGCATGCTCTCTCTGCACGCCCTTGTGCATGCCCTCTTGCACCCTTTGTGCACGCTCTCTGCATGCTCCAGGTACGCTCTGTCCACACGCCCTGTGCGTGTCCTCTTGCATGCTTGGTGCTCTGTCTGCGCGCTCCGTGCATGCTTTCTCCACACATTTCGTGCACGCTCTCCATGCACGCTCTCTGCGTGACATCTCTGCACACGCGGGGTACACTCCCTCTGCACGCTGTGCACGTGCCCTCTTGCACGCTCTGTGCACACCCTCTCTGTTCGCTCCGTGCATGCTCCCTGCATGCTACTTCTGCATCCTCTATGCATGCTCTCTCTGCGTGTTCCATACGTGTCCTCTTGCATGCTCTGTGCACGCTCTCTCTGCACGCTCCATATGCACGCTCCGTGCACGCCCTCTTGCACACCCTGTGCATGCACTCTGCGCACTGTGTGCACGCTCTCTCTGCATGCTCTCTGCACGCTCCGTGCACGCCCTCTTGCACACCCTGTGCATGCACTCTGCGCACTGTGTGCACGCTCTCTCTGCATGCTCTCTGCACGCTCCGTGCACGCCCTCTTGCACACCCTGTGCATGCACTCTGCGCACTGTGTGCACGCATGCTCTCTGCATGCTCTGTGCATGCCCTCTTGCATGCTCCATGCATGCTTTTCCTGCACGCTGCATGCATGCCCTCTTGCACGCTCCGTAATCGCTCTCTCTGCACGCTCTCCCTGCGCGCTGCACGCTCTCTCTGCGCGCCCCGTACATGCCCTCTTGCACGCTCTCTCTGCGCGCTGCACGCACGCTCTCTCCCGCGCGCTCCCAGCACGCGCGCGTGCTCTCCGCACGCTCCCTGCACGCTCGTCCCGGCGAGAAAGCCATTAAAGCGACGCCCCAGGAAGATGGGGAACGGAAGAGGGGAGCTCCGGGTGGGATCAATAGCAAATTAGTGACTTTACGCCGAGCTGAATGATGCCCGGTGGCGGGCGCGGGGCCGTGCTGGTGTCCCCGCTTGCTCGCCGCCGCCGAAGCGCGCACATGTCCCCCCTGCTCAGGCGCTGATCTCCACGGCGTTGGCCTCCTCCTGCTCCCGGATGACGTGGACGCCGGCAGTCCGCAGCAGCCGCGGGGCACCGCGGGAACGCGCCGGCGAACCCGGTGGCGACCTGTGCGTCCGCGTGGAGGCAGGCGAGCGAGCCGGCGAGCGATGGTAACGACGAGTCGAACGTCCCACCGGTCCCGGCGAGCGACCGGCTGCCGGTACCGGTGAGCTGGTGTAACCCGGTTCAACTGTGCCGCGGGGTTCAGGCGGTGAGTCCTCCTCCGCCTCTGGCGAGTCCTGCCAAAAGCCGAGGGTAGACGAGCGTGCGAAGCGTGCGAGACCTGGCACCGCGACGCGAAGCCGGCGTGCTACCGGCACGCCACCGGCCGCTCACCTTGTCCTTGAGGATGTACAAGGCCACCGGGTTTTTGCGCTCGTGCTCACCGCTCCGTGGGATGCCCTCGGCTGCGTGGAGGGCAGGGCATTGCTTACCACGCCGGCGGCGTTGGCGCTGCCCAACCCGCCGCCGCCGCGCCGGGGCCGGGACTCACCCTCGTGCTTCAGGCGCTCCTCGTCCTGCTCGGCGTATTCGGAGGCCGGTTGCGTCTCCGCTTGCCGCTTCTCCCTGGGGAAGGGAATAGGGGACGGGGCAGCCCCGGCACCGCGGTGGGGGCAGCGGGGGGACTGCCTGCGGCTCAGCCGGGGAAGGGCCCGGGGCTGCGGTGAGGGAGGGATGGGATGGGGTGAGACAAGATGGGAGTGAATGGGATGGGATGGGATGGGATGGGACAGGAGAGATGGATCAAGGTGAGATGGGATGGGATGGGATGGGATGGGATGGATGGGATGGGATGGGATGGGATGGATCAAGGTGAGATAGGATGGGATGGGATGGGATGGGATGGGATGGGATGGGATGGGATGGATCAAGGTGAGATAGGATGGGATGGGATGGGATGGGATGGGATGGGATGGGATGGGATGGGACAGGAGAGATGGATCAAGGTGAGATGGGATGGGATGGGACAGGAGAGATGGATCAAGGTGAGATGGGATGGGATGGGATGGGATGGGACAGGAGAGATGGATCAAGGTGAGATGGGATGGGATGGGATGGGACAGGAGAGATGTATCAAGGTGAGATGGGATGGGATGGGATGGGATGGGACAGGAGAGATGGATCAAGGTGAGATGGGATGGGATGGGATGGGATGGGATGGGATGGGACAGGAGAGATGGATCAAGGTGGGATGGGATGGGATGGGATGGGGGGAGGTGAGAGGAGACGAGACGAGACAAGACAAGACGATGAGATGAGACGAGACGAGAGGAGATGAGATGAGACTAAATGGGATGAGATGAGACAGGACGAGATGGGATGGGACAAGATGAGATGGGATGGGATGGGATGGGATGGGATGGAACAAGATAGGTCAAGATGGGATGGGATGGGATGGGATGGGATGAGATGAGATGAGATGAGATGAGATGAGATGAGATGAGATGAGATGAGATGAGATGAGATGCGAGAGGATGGGATGGGACGAGATGGGATGGGATGGAACAAGATAGGTCAAGATGGAATAGGATGGAATGGGATGGGATGGGATGAGGTGTGATGTGATGTGACAAGACAAGTTAGGATGGGAAGAGATGAGACGAGACGGGGTGAGATGGGACAAGACAGGATGGGACAGGATGGGACAGGATAAGAGGACCCCCTTTGGCTCCCGCGTTACCCCCAGCCGTACTTCTTGGAGGGTTTCCAGCAGGCGCAAACGGTCACCAGGGTGACGAGGAGGAAGATGCCGCCCGTGGACAGGATGATGTAGAGGGAGCTCCGGCCTGGCGGAGAGGAATGAGGGGGGACAACGCCCCCAAAATTTTAGCTAGGAGCATCTGCAAGGGATGGCCGGCCCCGGGGGTGTGGGAGGGGGGAACGCGTGGCTTACGGTAGACGGTGAGCTTCACGGGGACGCTGCGGCCGTGGCTGATGGGGTTCTCCACCAGGCAGCTGTAGACGTCGTCATCAGCCATGAGGACACGGGTGATGGTGAGGATCTTCTGGTCGGGGGAGAGGAGCAGGCGGGAGTCGTTGCTCAGCGGCCGCCCATCCTTCAGCCAGGTGTAGGTGGGCTTGGTGCCGTTCTCGTGCGAGCAGTTGAGGGTGAAGAACTCGCTGAGCTCCAGCACCGTTGAGGAGGCCACCAGCACTTGCGGCTTTGAGATGGGGACTGCGGGCAAGCAGGGGAATGACGGTGACGCCATGTCTCAGGGGACGGATGGACCCAGGGGATGGGAAGGGCGACCCACTGGGGCTGTAGCTTGGCTGCATGGGTGGTTGAACCCCAAAAACCACCTCCCAGTTGGAGAAAGCCCTCCCAAAAAGTGGTCGGGGAAGACATCCCATGGAGTACCCAGTCTCCACTGGACGTCCTCCGTGTGCTTACTGTCCACGGTGAGGTTGATGGTCTTCTCGCCGGTGAAGGTGTCGTCGGTGATGGACACCTCCACCTCGTAGGCACCTTCATCGGCCAACTGCAAGGGGCTGATGAGCAACGAGCCGTTCTCCAGCACGCGGATGCGGTCACGGTAATCGGGCCGTAGGTTGCCGATGATCTCGGTGCCGATGGACTGGACGACGGTGACGGGTTTGTCACGCTTCAGCTGCCACTTGACCACCGGCTTGTCGGCGCTGGCGCTGGCGTAGCGCACCGACAGCAGCGCCGCTTTGCCCGCCGTGCCGCGGACCAGCGGCGTGGGGCTGGTGATGTTCACCCCCGCCAGCAGACCTTGGGGTGGGGAGAGACAGTGGGGCGCCGAGTCTGGGCAGGCTGCCTGGTCCTCCGAGCCCGGAGAAAAATGGGGAACCCCCTCCCGGAGCCGTGCCGAGCACCCCCGAAATGCGTCACCAAGCGTTGGGACGCTCAACCACCGTGCAAGCGGGCTGTTTGCAGAACCCGTTGCAAAAATGCATGCGTCGCCCCAAAAAGTGCAGGGGGGGGTGTGGGGGAGCCCTCCTGCACCCAGGGTCGACGCAGCGCTTTGCAAAAATGCGTGCGTGCGTTGCTCCAAAAACTGCGTCAGGGGGCGGGAGCGCTCCTGCGTCCGGGTGGGTGCAACCCTTTGCAAAATGCGTGCGTCACCCCAAAAAGGGCATTGGGCAGGGGAGGCGGGTCAATGCGGCCCTTTGCATGCGTCGCCCCCAAAAGGGTGCGTGGGGAGCGGGAGTGCTCCTGCAGCCAGGTTGATGCAACCAGCCCTCTGCAAAAATGCGTGCATCGTCCCCAAAACGGCACGGTGGGGCGGGAGGGCTCCTGCGCCTGGGTCGATGCGGCCCTTTGCAAAAACGCAGGCATAGCTCCCCAAAATTGCACCAACGGTGGGAGCACTCCTGCAGCCGAGTTGATGCAACCCCTTGCCAAGAAGCATGCGTCACCCCCCCAAAATTGCATGAGGGTGGGAGCCCTCCCGCGCCCAGGTCAATGCAACCCTTTGCAAAGATGCATGCATCGCCCCAAAAATTGCAGGGGGGGGGGGGGGGGTGATTTTTGCACCCCATCCCCATCCCCGTTGGATGCTCTGGTCCAGCCAACCCCCCCCACCCCCCGCCGATGCAAAACTGCGTCACGGGGTTCGGCGCACGTGCGTTGCTCCTCGTCGCTGGTTTTAAGCCAAAAAGGGCAGGGAAAAAGTGGGAAAAACTGATTTTTGGGGGGGACGCGCCCCAAAAGAGCCTCTCTCCCCGAAAGACCGTAGCCTCATCCCCCCTCTTGCCAGCCCAGGAGTCCCATCGGCGAACCCCCATCCGGATGCCGTCATCCGACGGCGAACAAACACCATATTGAAGAGGGGGGGAGAGTGGGAAAACCAGCTGGGGAGGGCGAAGCGGGAGCAAGAAAGGCTTTAAACAAGCCCGAAAAGTCATGGGACCTATTGGTATGCAGCGGCCGTCTGTCCGTCCTCCCCGGCAGCGCAGAGCTCGCCCGTGAAAACATGCCCCGACACGAAAAATTTAGGGGTCCCCCTCAGGGAAAACCCAGGCGTGGGATGGAGATGCGGCTTCTAATGCATCCTGGCACCCAGTGCACCCCCAAATCGCTGCTCTTTAACCGTTTCTTCCCTTTTTTAACCCAATTGCTGATTTTTTTCTCCGCTCCCGGTAATAAATTTGGGAGTTAATGAATAAATCAGGCGATATTTCCATTTCCTACAGCACCCCTGGCTTAGGGATGGAGATCTCCCACCCTTCCTGGCTGGCTCTTGCTGAAAAAAACCCATCAAAAAATCCTCATTTTCCCCCTATTTCCTGGAATAAATCCCTATTTCTTTGGAAAAAGCACAGCAGCGTTTTTGGGGTGCCCTGGCTGCAGCCCTGGCGCTTTTTTAGGGTGCAAATCAAAGCTGGCGGCGTGCAAAACCGACTGGCTTTGCTTTGCATCCTCGGCTCATCCGGAGGGAAATGCGGCCTCCCCGGGGCTGGTTTTGGGTCCAAACTTGGGTAAAACGGTGCAAAATTGTTGCAGGTGATTTTCCGCAGTGCCGGACCTGGGACGGGACGGTTTGGGGTTCATTGAACCCCGAAATGTGGGCATTTAGGGAAGAAATGATGGATGCAACTGGGGCTGCGCTGGGATGGGGCGGACGGGAGCGGACGTAGAAACGGGGTGAAAAACGGGAAAGCTGAAGGATGGGTTAGAAAATGGATTTGGGGATGCTGAAAAATGAGCAAAAAAGGGGTTTTGGGGAAGACGAAAAGCTGGGGAGAAGCTCGGGGGGGGCCGGGGCCGGATCCACCCCCAGCAGCACCTGCTTGGCTCCAGAAAAGAGTTTTTCCCAGTTTTTATTCCCAATTTCCCCCCTTTTTTCCCCTCTCCCAAGCGGAGGCGACGCTTGACGGCACAGCAACCCCCCCCCAAACCCCCCCTTTATCGGGTACCACCACCCTCCTCGCCCCCCTCCCCCCATCCTCCATCTGGATACACCCCAAAACCCATGGAAAAATGGGAAAAACCACGGAAAAACGGGAAAAGCCCCTACCTGCGTGCAGCGCCAGGAGCCAGGTCACCGGCAGCAAGCAGGGGGGAGCGGGGTAGCCCCACGGGGCGGCCGGCGCTCCCCACATTTCGGGCAGGCTCGCCCCCCGAATCGCTCCGCTTCCCCACTCCGGGCACGTCCCTCGGCGCTCCCGGCTTGGCGCTCCGCCCGGCTAATTTATTTATTTATTTTTTTTTTCCCTTTTTTTTTTTTGTTCTTCCCTTTCTCAATAGAGCCCTGTGTCCCGGCGGCTTTCGCCTCGCCGGCGGCCTCAAACTGACATTTATTTGAGGAAAAACCATTCAGATTCGCAGTTTTCCCCCCGTTCCGACCCCCCGTTTCCATGTTTTCCCAGTCTTGGGGAGACGCTCGAGGTCGAGGGCATCACCCCGTCGAGCCTGGCTGAGGTTTGCCGTCCCCTCCGCGGACAATCCCATGGGATTTAGGGCTCTGAGCATCCCATTAAGTTGATTTTTTGTTTAGGGGAGCATTTTGCAAAGCTGGGCACCCCCCAAATGGAGCTCCCCCCCTTTTTTTTTTCTCTTCCCAGGCTTCAGAGCGAAGCCGCGGCCGTATCCAGGCTTCGTTCCAGCTCCGGTGCCAATTAGCGCCGGTTCCCCGGGCGTCGCTGAATAGGGCAGCGGGGATGCGGGGCAGGATGCCCGGAGTCGCTTCCCACCCCCCCCCCGAGACCTGCCAAGCTCATCACCCCCGTGAGCCACCACCCGCCCCCCCGAAGGGGCTCCCCGGCCCCGAAAAGGGGTTCAGGCCTCAAGCGTCCTGCCTCGGCGGGGTGGAGGTGCTTTGGGGGAGACTTGGGGGGGGGTGTTATGGGGGGATGCTACCGGGAGGTGTTTTGGGGGGCCTTTTTGGGAGGACACTACAGGGAGGTGCTGCAAGGAGGGGTTAGGGGGGTGCTATAGGGAGGTGCTGCAAGGAGGGGTTTGGGGGGCCTATAGGGAGGTGCTGCAAGGAGGGGTTTGGGGGGTGCTATAGGGAGGCACTTTAAGGAGGGATTTGGGGGTGCTATAGGGAGGCACTTTAAGGAGGGATTTGGGGGTGCTATAGGGAGGTGCTGTAAGGAGGGATTTGGGGGTGCTATAGGGAGGTGCTGCAAGGAGGGGTTTGGGGGGTGCTATAGGGAGGTGCTGCAAGGAGGGGTTTGGGGGGTGCTATAGGGAGGTGCTGCAAGGAGGGGTTTGGGGGGTGCTATAGGGAGATGCTGCAAGGAGGGATTTAGGGGGTGCTATAGGGAGATGCTATGAGGAGGGATTTGGGGGTGCTATAGGGTTACGCTATAGGGGACTTTCTGGG
This sequence comes from Phoenicopterus ruber ruber, assembly GCA_009819775.1. Lineage (NCBI taxonomy): Eukaryota > Metazoa > Chordata > Aves > Phoenicopteriformes > Phoenicopteridae > Phoenicopterus > Phoenicopterus ruber. The sequence continues at coordinate 199,734 of CM020237.1, read as the reverse complement.
GGGCATTAAGGGGAGGTGCTATAGGGGGCGAGGGAGATGCTTTGGGGGACGCTATAGGGAGATGCTTTGGGGGGGGTGGGGAGGGTGCTGTGGGGAGACGTTACAGGAGACACTTTGGGGGGTTCAGAGATGCTCTGGGGGACACTATAGGGATACGTGGGGGGGCTTTCAAGGGGGGGACACGGAGCAGTCACCGTCGTGTGTGTGTGTGTGTGTGTGCGTGTGTGCGTGTGTCCGTCCGTCCGTCCGTTTCCATCCCCCCCGCCCCCCCCCGCCCGCGGCGGGACGCGAACCGGCGGCCCCGGGGCGATGTGGGGGCGGGCGGCCGCGCGGGGGCGGGGCAGTGGGCGGGGCAGGTGGGCGGGGCCGTGGGCAGGGGGTGGGCGGGGCAGGAGGTGGGGGCGGGGCTGGGCGGGCGGAAGTGGCGCCGGGATTCAAAGCGTCGGTTGAGGCGGAAGTGGCGGCAGGTGGGGCTGAGGTGGGGGCGCGGGGTCGGGGCGTTTTGGGGGGGGCCGGGGAGGGCGCGGGCCGGGGCAGGGGGTGTGAGGGATGGGGGGGGGCGGGCCGGGGCGTGTGGGGGCCGGGGGAGGGGGGTGTGAGGGATGGGGGGAGGCCGGGGCGTGTGGGGGCCGGGGGAGGGGGTGTGAGGGATGGGGGGGGGGGGAGGGGAGGGCGGGGGGCCGGGGGAGGGGGATGCAGGGGTTGGGGGTGCCTGAGGGTGGGGAGGTGGGGTGCAGGGGTTGGGGGTGCCCGGGAGGGGGGGGAAGGGGAGGGTGCAGGGGTTGGGGGTGCCTGAGGGTGGGGGGGTGGGGTGCAGGGGTTGGGGGTGCTCGGGGGGTGTGCAGGGGGGGTGTGCAGGGGTTGGGGTGCCCAGGGAGGGGGGCGGGGGGTGCAGGGGTTGGGGGTACCTGGGGAGGGGGAGGGTGGCTGGCTGGGGCTGGGGGGGGTTATGGGGAGATGAAGGTGCAGGGGGTACTATGGGATGCCCGAGGGATGAGGAGATTGGGGGGATGCGGGGTAAGGGGGTGGTGCCCGGGGGCGTGGGGGTGCCTGGTGGGTGAGGGGAGCCCAGGGCGTGTAAGGGGGAGATGAGGGGGCGGGGGCGCAGTGGGCTGCGCGGGGGGGGGGTGCTGATGGCGATGGGGAGATGGGGATACATTGGGGTGCCCAGGTGGGGAGGGGAGACAGTGGGGGCGGTGCTTGGGGGACATGGGGGTACCCTGGGGCAGGGGGTTCAGGGGTGGGAGGGTGCACAGGGGGTGTAAGGGGTACTCGGCCGTGAGGGGTTGGGGGTGCCCAGTGGGTGACGGGAGCGGGGGGGCTGCAGGGCTGCCGTGGGGTGCCTGGGGGAGCAGGGGGTGCACTGTGGGTGGGGGGAGGTGGGCATGGGGCGCAGGGGCCTGGGGCAGGGTGGGGGGCTGCGGGTGCAGGTCGGGGTGCGTGGGGGGCACGCTCACCTCCTCTGCTCCTTCCCCAGGGCCGAGCCTGCTGCGGTGCCGGGATGGTCCCACCCTCCAAGGAGCGGCCACGGGGGGCCGGGGAGCACCCGGGGGGGCGTCAGGCGAGACCCCCGCGGCGGAGCTGGCGGGCGCTGGCCGAGAGGAACCAGAGCGTGGCCCCCGTGGGCGTCTGGGTGGAGAGCGCCCCGGGGGAGCTGGCGGAGAGCCTGGCCTTCGTGAGTGCTGCCGCGGGGGTCCCGGGCACCCTCCGGGCTTACGGGTCTTCCCAGGGATGTCCCCACCCCCCCGGTTGTGCCATTGAACCCCGCGGGGGCGATCGGAGCCAAAACCGAGCTTTATCTCCATTTGAAGGCAGCCGGGAGCACTGCTCCTAAAAAGAAGAATTTATTTTGATGATTTTTGGTAGGGTTAAAAGCCACCGTAGTGTCTGTGTAGCCTGGCGTCCCGTTTACACGAGCCCTGAGTTGATTTCAAATAATCTGCATTTTTTTAGGAGAAACGCATCGCTTCTAAACATTAGTCAGGTGGGGAATCCAGCCAATGCTCTAATTAGCTGCCGTTGATTGCTTAATTATTCGTACTGTGCGCTCTGCGCTTTTAATTTTAGCCGGACCTATAGATTTTCAACCTGTTACTAGAAGCTGCCTTGAGCGTAGGTAGCGCAGGTAAAACTTAGCAGGTTTGTGCCTCCCCACGTGAGTTTTCTCCTGCTGTTCCCAGCCGCTCCGTGGTTTCTCAGCGCCGGGTTTGGAACTCCACGCCGTAGCTTTGCGTTTGAGGCGCCCGTGCCGGACCCGGTCGGCCGGTGTCCCCCCGTATTGATGCTGCTCTTCGTCTTCCCGCTCATCCGTAAAGGATGTCGGTGAGCCGAGATTCTCTTCCGCGTTGCCGATTTAAAAAAATAAGTGGAATGTTTCAGGGTCTGGAGCCAATCTCCGCTGTACCCCATTAGGAACACTTAAGAAAATCTTTATTGATGCTTATCTCAGGGATTTCTGCTTTGAGGGTTATTATAAGAGGACTGAAAGTGCATTAAATATAGGATGATGAGTTCAGTCCCCTGTAATTAATGTCTAAACGTTACAGAAGCTCCTGCCCTTCTGAGATGATTTATTTCCATATTGTAATTTAAATCCTGAAAGGTTGAGATAATATATGGAAATGAATCATCTCCATATTCCACATAACTTCCACCTCGGCACCGTGAAACTTCTGGGGGAGCCGAACTCTTCCCGACTGCTTCGGGGGGCCTGGGCGCTCCCGGTGTTCCCCCAGTGCGGGGGCTTTCAGGTGCGGATGAAGGTGCACGGGGTTATCGGAGCTTATTTAATACACTTTTATATGCCAGCGGATCATATTAAAAATATATATATATTAATGCTTCCCGCATCGGAATTGCTAATGAGGTTGCCTGCGGGGAGTGGAGCGAGCCGTCGATGGCGCCGTTTCGTGTAGCTCTGGCTTGGTTTTGTCGTTAATGGTGCCAATTTCTCCCTGTCTCCGGGCTTTGTTTGGCTGTGCTGGCCTGGCTTTGCTGCTGGTAACGTTCCTGGCGGTCAGCGGGACGTAGGGAGCTTGGATTCGCCCCTTTCCTCCGTCCCTTCAGCCTCTGGTTTTTCTTGCTTCAGGCTGTGCTGTGGTGACGGCCAGGAGAGCGACACCGTTTTTTTTTTAACCGTGGTAGTACCAGCAGAATTGCTTGGCGTGACTTCAAGTGAGAACCTTAAAAAAAAATATATATATTATTGGGTTTTTTTAGGTCATTGCTTTTAATCTTTTGCTTCAGGTGGTAAAAACATTCTCGGAGCGGCAGCGCTGCCTGTGCTGTGCTCTGCAAACTGCTTCCCTCGTACGCTTCCAGCCTCGCTTTTGCGGAGCGCTGATGGGATCGGAGGTTGGCCTGTTCCGCTCGGAGCCGGGCTTTGAATATTTGAGCATCCTTCCCCGGGGGCAGGAGCTAGGAGTTCCAGTATGAGGCTGCCGCCTTTTTCTTTGTGCGTTGCGGACAGTTAAAGGAGGAGGTGTGCACGCTCCGTATCTGGCTAGCTAGATTCAATCCAAGCTCGTAATAATTCAAGATGCATCGTCCAAGCTGTTATTGCACGGATTTTGGAACAAAAACGTCGTTACGTTTGCTCTGGGTGCTGCTTGCCTGTCTCGTAGATGCAGGTCCGGGAAGGGGAGGCTGGAATACAAGCCGCTGTCATGCTGCGATGCAGCAAAACTCGCGTAAAATCTGCTTTCGCCTCTCGCAGGCTTCGGCGTTTCAGGTGGAGGAGGAGCTGAAGGAGCAGCAGCGGGAGAAGGCGGCCAGCCTGAGGCGCTTCCAGGGAGAGGTGAAGCAGCGGGTGAACCAGCAGGTCAGGATGCGAAGAAAGCAGCAGCTGCAGAAGTCCTATGAAGCGGTAAGCAGATCTCCGTCCCTGCTCCCCTCGAGTCTTGCAGGAGAAACTCCCCTGAAACCAGCGTAAATCAGAAAAAAACCCCCGCTAGACCTCAAGGCAAGGTGTTAAAAAGAAAAAAATGAGGAAACTCGTGGTCACGGCAGACCCCGTGGCCACAAACGGTGTCCCCTCAAGCGAAGTCAGCGTGACAGCTTGGCTCGCTCTGGCCCTGAAGGTGCTTTATAAGCCCCTTGCCTCCCCGCGGAAAGGTCACTGGCTCTCTCGGGCAGCAGCAGAACAGAGTCTCGGTGCCCTGTGCGGAATTGCACGGAGTTAAAAAATAGCCAGGCCAGAGTTGTGGATGATGTGGACGTCTCCTGGTTGTGTTTGAAACAAAGCAGCTCATTTCTGCTATCCCTCGTCCAGGGCGGTCAAATAGTTCGCAAGCAACGCTTTCACGCTGTCTCCACATTCCCGTTTCCCCCATGGGCTTGTTTTAGATTATCCTGTGAATATATTTAATCCTTTCTACTTTTAAACAACTGCCAGGGAGACTTGCCAGAAACCGACTGCGGGGCAAGAAGGGAACGCAGTGAAATGTCAACGGTTTTGGCCACCCCTGGGGTGTTTGGGCTGTTTCCAGGGCTCGGGAGGCATGGTTGAGTGGGGATGTCCTCACGTAACTCTGCTAGCACCGCTCCGGAGTGAAAGCCCGCGGATGCCTTCGGCCCCCGAGAGCCTGATGGCTCTTTGTGCCCCTCTCAGCATGGAGAGCAAAAACGTCCATCCCAAGAAATGCCGCCAAATGGAGCCGGCGGCTCCCGGGCAGCAGGGGTGATGTCCTGCTAGGTGGTGGTTAGAGGTTTGCACGTGGCTTTTTAACCTCTGGGGTCTGCGTCCCGGCAGGCAGAGAGGGAGAGCTGCGTCGCCGTGCAGTACTCGGACTCCGCGCTGCGCTTGACCCCCAGGAAGAACACGTGCCTGTTTCGGAGCCACCCCGCGCCCGCCATTTGCAGTCCCGGCGCTCGCGCCGTCCCGGCACCGCGGCACGGGATGCCGAGCGAGCCGTTCCAGCAGCAAGCCGCCAAGGTGAGCGGTTCCCCTCCCGCATTTTCCATCCCTGCTTCGTCATGCTGGTCGCTCGTGGTTTGAAACGGAGGACAGACAATATTTATCTTTCTACCCTCTTTTACAACACATCTCTAATTTTTTTTTTTTTATACTGGATGAAACGTTGGCTTACTTTTTCACTCCGCTTTACTGCGTATTGTCGTACTCCTCCGTAGCTCTTATCAGAGCCTCAAAACTGATAGTAAATGTCGTCTGGAGGCTGCTGTGGTTGTACTTGCCCCGCTGCTTGCAGGCGCAGTGAATTTGCCCCCCGCACGCAGGGACCTGGCGCTGGGCAGGCATGTCGTGTGGGAGAGGCGGCACTAGGTGGTGCCACCTCATTGCAGCTTGTCTCCCGCAGACCGGGAGTATGGGATCGTGGAATCTTGGAAAAACCTGCCTTGGGGACTGTTTTAAGCTTTTTTTTTTAATAGTGATGCTTATGCTGCAGTTGGCATTTTAGAAAGCACGTGTGTTGACGTAGGAGCTGGAGTTACTCCGGTTGAAGTACCGCTTCCCTCGGGGCGGAGAATCCCTTCTGGCTGGACACTGGGCAGGACAGTCTGGGATCTGGGACTTCTGGCGTCTCAGCGGTGTGATTTGGGAGCGGATGAGCTGTACCCGAGTCCTTTACCTTGCCTGGATCAGGATTTCGGTGCATTGGGGCAGCTCTGTAAGACGCTTTGGGTTGCAGGTTACCTTATACCTATTTGTGAAGCTAATTGTGACGCTCCCTTGATAAAGCACCTTGGCTGGGGCAGGAGGCGTTAGGAGATCTCTTCTGTGCAGCTGAACTTCTCGGCGTAGCCCTCACGGGAAGCAGCTAGTGACCTCTTGTTTTGTCTTGTCTGTGCCTTCCCTCTTAACGGCAGCTGAGCAAAGCCATGAAGCAAGTTCGGCGCAGGCTGGCGTCCTGCAAAACCGTGCCCCAAGGAGCGGGTCCTCCCGAGCTCCCCGGCGGCGTCTGGAGGCGAGAGGTGAGCCAGGGGTGCCTGGGGTAAGGTAAGAGGAGTCACCTTGCAAGCTGTTGAAGGTCTGGCTCTGATTAGCAAGTCCAAAGTGTGGTTCAGTGAGTTTCTCCAGCAGAAGTGAAACAAACTGGGCTTTCGTGACCCACCTGATGATTAGCCCATGGATTTCGGAGGGCTCTGTCCCTCTGTTCTTGCTGCCTTTCAGAGATGCCAGCAGGATAAAGTGGGTGAAAACGTCTCTGCAGAGACTAATGAGAGATAAACTAGGAAACAAGAATTCAAAAAAGATTTTTTGAACTGTGAGATTGTGATCTGGGTATCTGGGAGGAATGTGATGATCAGCCCTCACCTTAGGTGCCTTTATTTCTTCAGCAAACCTCAACAACTCTTTCCCTTGCATCAATCCCTTTTTTCGTGTGGGTGGCAAAGATCTGGAGGGTTTTCCTCACCCAGCGCTGGCTTCTGGTAGAGAATTGTTGGCACGTGTCTGCTTTCCTGGAAGCAGTGCGTAAGGAGGTCAATCCTGAGTGCCTCTCCTTTTGTTCTGTTGAGTTTCATCCTGCTTCTGTCACTCCCGTTCTCAAGAGCAGCTTTTTGTCGCAGCTATTATCTTGCTTTCCGTGCCAAGACCTTTCTTAAGCTGACATACATTGTCCATCCTGGAGAGCACCGGCAGCGACTTAACCTGGTATTTTGTCTTACTGCCTCCTCCGCAGCCAGTTTCCTGCCCGTCTTGCAGTTCTTCATTCCCATCTCTTTCTCCGGTTCATCAAAGGTGAAGTAGATCTTGGCTGGCTGTTACCTAGAAAATACCTTTTGTGTAAGGGCTGGTCCGGCTCTTCCTCCTCTGTGTACTGTTGGATTTCTGTTCAAGGACGTCAGCTTTGTGGACAAGAGTTACAGAAACCATATAATTATGGGCTTGAAAACCTCGTATCTGTTTCGGACACTAAGTGTACTTTCTGTTTAAGTCCTCGGTGAATTCAGACTGCTCAGCAAGATGGAGTGATTCATTACTTGGCTATTAGCAGCACTAAAGCCTCGCACGAATAACACGGTCTCTGCCGGTGCCAGGCGGAGGGTTACAGAGGACAGCAAGCGGGATGCGTGGGAGCCCCGTGGCGAGTCACCCACAGCAGCGAGAAACAAGGCTGGGAGGGATCCCGCGCCGTCCTCCCACCTGAACCTTCCTGCAGCTACAGTTAATCCACGCTCTTTTCAAACCTCTGGCAAGGAGGGTTTAACAGCTGCCCTAGGCAATTTATTTCAGGAGGAATATATTGATTGATTGTATTACTCTGTTTTATTACTCCAAGATAGTGGAGGAAAAAAACAAAGCTCTAATATTAATCTGATACTTTCTCCCTGTATAAAGGTTTGCCATGTTCACAGATAGGCAGGACAGCAGCTTATTCCCGTCGCTTCAGGTGCAAAAGGCTGCTGCGGACTTAACCACCCTGGTAATTGCTGCCAGAGTGCACAGCCTTGCCCTTTGCTTTTGTCCTCGTTGAATTTCCTTGTGCTGCCTATTCCAGCTGATTTCTTTGGTTTGAACCCAAGCGTTTTTAGCCTGTTCTCAAATACTTCTGCAACTTCAAGTGGCTTGGTGGGGTTGGTGAATGTAATCAAGATGCTTCTTTCTTCCACCGTCCAGGCCGATAATGAAATTACCAAGCAGAGCCCACCTGGTTCTTACTCTGTTTTTGTGCACTGAACTCCTGAGACTGAATCTGGGTAGTGTTTTTAATCAGTACTGCACCTCCCGTAGAATAGTTCCATCTAGCAGATATTTCTTTACACAAGCGTTGAATTAGGCCATGTCAAAAGAGTAAAATCGAGACGTCTTCTGCTGTGCTTTGCCTGAGGCCTCTTTCTTCTATTGTAGGAGAAATTCAAAGCAGCTAGACATGACTTGCTCTTGACAAATTTATGCTTGTTGCTGCTTATCTTGTTTTCTAGCAGCTTACAGGCAGTTTGCAGGGTGATTTCCTCTTGTTTTTTCCAAAAGTCAGGCAGTTAAACTCGAGGCTAACATCTTCTCTTTAGTATTTCCCTTTCCCCTCCTTTATTTAAAGATAGATGCTCGTTGTACCCTTTTCAGATAATCTGGACCTCCACGGATTTCAGGGATGGGGGCTGTTAGCAGCTCATCTGCCGCTCCTGGCAGTAACCCGGGGCGGATCCTGCCTGCTTAAAAACTTCAGTTTCTCGGAATAATCTGACTTTTTCTTCCCAATAATAACCCAAGATTTTTCTTGCTGCCGCTATTAGCTCAGAGCAAGCTCTTGGCTGAACGTCGACGCCCAGAAGCATAAAACGCTGTTGTTCTTGGTGTCCTCTGATAGCTGTCCTTCTTGAGTAGCAAGTCCTTTAGTCTCTCTTACTAAAGCCTGACTTGTTACCTTGATCTCTCTTGTTTTGCTTAAAGCTTTGGCCTTTCTGGCACTTGTCTTGTTTTTTTTTGTCCCCGCGTGCTTGTCTTGTCTCCTGCGTGATTCCTTCGGTAATCTGAGCCGTGCTCGCGTGGATCGCAGGCGCGAGGAGAGCTTGGGGCTTAGCCAGGGTTGTCTCGCGCCGCGCTGCTTGTCGTCCCACTCTAGCCAGGGAGTTTGCATTTGCTCAGTTTAAAGGAACTGTTGCTGCTTCAGTCCTGTTTTCTGCATTTTTCTTCTTTTTTTTCCCCCTCTTTCTTCCCTCTAAAGAGTTACATTGCCTGCGATCAGTAATCCATGCTCCCAAAATCATTGCTCTTCCTTTCTTCCAGACATTTCTTCTCAGGTCCAAAACATTCAAAGAGCTGCTTCCCTGCTTTCCCAAGCAGACACCAGGCGGTGGGTGCGTGGAAATGACCTGTCCTGTGTTTCAGAGGATCCTGTTCACCGAGCCTTCAGCCGCTTTGCCTTTCGGGTTTGGTAGACTGCTGTGGGTCCCCAGCATGACAGCACCCAGATTCTTTTCCCCAACTGATCGTTCCTCAAAGTTGAGGGTTTTTTTTTTTCAGCAGTTTCATTTCCTTCTGCCTTCAGGGCTTCAGAGCATCCTTACAAAGCAATAACCGTTGCTCTCTATTCCCTTGTCCTCACCGAAGCAGCTCTTCTGTGTTGTGTTTCTGTCATAACAGGACTGACAGAGTAATTCCTATGCCTGCCGAATAATTTCATGTCCAAACTAACTCCGGGCTATCCCTGTCCCTCTGGGCTGGCAGCAGACCCATCTCAAGGGATCCCTGGCGTGGCCTGCTCTCCTCCTGCTGATCCATCCTCTCCCTCTCTCAGCAGTCCTGCTCTTCCCTTCCTAGTACGCTGAAGGGACAGCAAGGCAGGGAAAAAAAAAAAATCCTGGCTCCAAGCTTGCTTCTGGCATTTCGATTTTTTTAGTTTGTAGGAAACAATCTGCTGCCTCTCAAAATATTGTTAATTGCCACTGGGGAGCCTGCCCACTTCCCATCTGAAGGAGCATGCGACGTACTGGAGCGTCGCTCCAGAGATCCCACCGCCCCCCAACTCCTTGCCGTTGCGAAACAGCGCCTGGAGAGGCCTTTTCCGTGGCTTTCCTTCGCCTCGCACGCGTCTGTCCCTCTGTTTCTGCAGTTGGTGAGAACGTAGTCACGAGTTACCCTGCTGAATTCAGGCTTTCTGGCTCTCGTGCCCTGAGGTGATGCTTGAACACATTGCGTTGCTGCTCGCCAGATCTCCACTGACTCTACAGAACAAGCGCCCTCGGGTTAAAGCTACCGCTAACCCCTGCGGAAGGATGCGGAATTTGCCCTCGGCACCAACGTGGCCACACTTGAATTTCATATTTACACCCGTCTCCTCCCTTCTCCTCCAGAAACCGGAGTCTTGCAGGACAGCGGCGGGGCCCGCAGAGGACGAGAGCGAGGAACTGCTTCTAGCAGGACATCACGATCTCCCGGCCGAGCTGCGGGATCAGGGGACAGCCCCGCGCCAGGCCCAGCAAGATGACGACTTCTACATCAAAATTGAATTTGAAAAAGTAAGACTCGTACGGGGCTGGGCCGGTTGGTCTTAAGAGGTTCAGATCGTTGGGATTTGTGTTTGTTTTGGCAGAGACAGTGAGGCTACTGTTGTAGTAGAGCAGTTGCTCCCTCGGGCTTGGTTAACTCTTAAGCCTACTGTCGTCAAAACTGGCTCGAGAGCAGTGTCGAAGCTAAGTGAGATTGGCGGCTTCTGTTTCGCTGCTTTCATCTTACAGCTGTGCCTTCAAAAGGGGTTTTATTCGTGCCTGCCTCGTGATGCCAGTTGGCTGGCGCGCAGCAGAAATCTGACACTGAGAGTGCAATTGCATCGTACGCTTAACCGAGCTCCAGGCTGCGCCCGGGAGGACCTGCAGCTGCCTCTGGCCCGGCTGCCCCGCTCCGAGGCAGCGGCGGGGTGGAAGAGCTGCGGGTGGTGCGTCGCATCGGCCGGAAACCTCCTGGAAGAGAAGAAAAAAAGCTTTGCATCAGAGGAAGGAGCCGGCTGTGACAATTCCTGCGCCTCGGGGCTGGGAAACACCTGCCTTGGAGGCAGCGTGAATCCGCTTGCCAGGACTGAGCTAATGTATTTATCGATTCCTCTTTTGTTTTCAGGCGACTTTCCTTAAGCATCCGAGGTGTGGAAATGTTCCGCCCTGATTACCTGGAGTAGTTAGCACATACTTTATGGCTGTAGCAGCCTGTGCCCCACCTTAGCTGGTGATTAGTCCAGCTAGGAGCAGAAATGCTGGCTTGACAAATAACGAGCGGAGGGAAGAAGGCGGAGGTTCACGCCGAGGTTTTGGGAGACAACTCCCCTAACATAAATAACAAAAGTGTCATTGTTATTTTTCTTGCATTTGACGAAGTTCAGAAGGAAAGTTTGAGGAGGCGAGGTGTGAATCCATACTTAAAGTAAACCAGAAACCTCCTCCAAGGATATCTTTAGGAGTGTTCTGACAAAGCTTTGGTGCTCGGGCTCCTGCATGCAGGTGTCGCACGTGTCTGTCCTGGCTATAGCCAACCTATACCCCGAAAAAACGCACAGCTCGTAGGTGGGCTGCCCCGCGGGGACCGTAGGGATCACGCACAGAGGAGTATTTTGCTGAGGGAAGATGAGAAACTTCACCCTGAAGATGCTGATGCTGCTCTCTTAACGTTTCCTTCCAGTTCTGCGAGGGGTCGGTGAAGGACTGGAGCTTGCCCGAGCCTCCCCCGCGGCTGCACGCCGATGACCAAGCTCCCCTCGTGCTCTGGGCTGGCGTAGACCAAGAGGAAACCAAGAAGCAGGTTTGTCCGCTGGAGCCAAGTCCTCATTGTTTCCTCTCCGTTTCAGGACTGAAAGGTATTGAGCGTAGGGGATGCTGCTGGCTCGGATAAGGAGCCTCAAGAGCAGCCTTAACGTACGAAGCATCTGCGAGGTTTATAAGTTTGTCAGTGTTGATGGTGGCTCAGGTCTCGGGCAAACCTTCCGGGTTCTTTTTTTAAGGTCCGTCGTGACCGTAAGTGCAACCGTTACGTGCTCCTCCCGCAAAATCTGCGATCCGAACGACACGGAAGGGTCGGAGGAGAAACGGGCTTCGTTCATTTTGCCTGGCAAAACAAAGGTGTCGCTTTCTGTAGTTGCGTGGAGAGAGACAGGAGCTGCCAAAAATGCTTAAAAAAAAATAAGAACAAAACCTACTTTATCCTATTTGAGTATAAGGCTGGGAATATAAAGGTTTCTAAGATATCAGCACCTAACAGGCATCGGGACGGTAGCTTTCAGCACAGACTGCAGCGTTGGATTGAATGACGCGGGCTTACCAGCCTGCATCCAGGACAGTTTGGCTCATGCTAATCTAGGCGATGCAAAGAGATGATGTTTCTCTCGGATGCCTAAAGGAGGAGGGAACGCTTCCCTGTTCTTTTATTGGCTTTCTGGCAGTGTAAAACTCAGAAGGACTTTGAACGAGTTGTGTTTTTTTGTTGTTCCTTACGTGCATTTTGCCAGCAAGCTGACCCAAAATCCAGTGGTGGTTTCTAGGTGACGTGACAGCAGCTGGAGCCCGTCAGGCTGCTCCTTCCCCAGCGGTTCCCTCTGCCCCTTGCTTTTTATCTCCTTGGCTCCGATCCATCCTGAGATAACTGGTTTTGCAGCACTCTCTTCCGCATGGTTTTTTTCCATCCAGCTTGCTTCCCTTTCAGCCTGGCGATCTCTGCTGCTCCTTTATCTCCAGCTGTGCGGGACTCCTCTCCGCTGGGCGAGATGGACAAACTCAGCCCCAAACTCTTGGCGTTGATAAGAAAAACTCCACGCCTTAAACTTTGTGGCATCGCGGAGCTCAAACTAGCGGAGGACTTTTGGCGTGAGCTTTAGCCGGGAGGTTTCCCTGCCCTTGCTGCATCCGTGGGGTTAAGCTGAAGCCCAGATGTTCAACCTCTGCGTGTGCTCAGTGCCCGTACGGGAGTGGTTCCCTGCAGGGCTCCCGGGTTTGTCCCGGCAAGGACTTTGCCGCCTCTGTGGTTCTCCCGCATGTAGCGGGTCCAGCTCGGTGGTGTACGGTCACTTGTTTTGGAGCTACAGTCCCCGGGTGGATCGGAATTCCTGGGCTGTAGCTTGTGGCGCTCAGGTGAAGTGGGTTGAGGTGGGAACCAGCTCTTTTACCCCCAGGAAAGTGAGAGTTTAGGAATTTGTGAGGTGGCAGAGCTTCCATCCCTAGGAAGGCTCGGTCGAGGGACGCTGGCACAAAGCGCTCTGATGCTCCGAGATGTCTTGGTCGCCCTCTCCTAGCTAACACCATCTCTCCAGCTTCTCAGTCCGGGGACACGTGCGCTAGGAGACGTTGGAGGATCTCTTGGGGAAGGAGCGAGGTTTCTATCCTGACAGACGTGCACTCCAGAAGTCAAGCTGAGCTCTGATATCGCTCGATATCGATCCCAGCCTGCCCCCAGACGTCCTTCTCAAAGGCGCCTCCTCTTTCCTGCAGCGTCAGAACGAGTACCTGAGATACAGGCGCCTCTTCATGAGTATCGAGCGAGAGCGAGTGAAGGAACAGCAGAGGCAGAAAGAGAGGCAGAAGAGAATCGCCGAGTGAGTACGTGCGGATGAGCCTCTTGGTATCGCCCCCTTCACCGCAGGAAGGGCCCTTCCGAAGGCTGGAGAGGTCTCGTGTGCTGTGAACCAGGGAACGGTATTTCGGGAAGCGTTTCCGCAGCCCCGATGCAGAGGCTTGGAGAAGACTGCGCACCTTGGTCTGACAAACCCCCACACGACGGGTGGCGTCCTGCCTCCTTGGCCCCACGCTGCCCCGAGGGATTAAAAAGGCCACTTTATCAACTTTTTAAAAATCAAGGGGTGTGTTGAAAGAAGCTCCGCGATAGGAAGGCCGGTTGTAATAAAGCCTGAATTATCTCCTGGGTTTCTTTTAGTGCCCAATCCCTTCACCCTGGGGTGGGATTCATTCGACCAGCCCCCCAGGAGAGACCCTTGGGCCGTGTCGAGTCCTTCAGAGGTGCCCAGCGCTTCTCTACCTGCTTTCCGAGTCCCCGTGCAGCTTGGATAGGAGCTGGGAGCCGAAACATTGGGCTGGGAGAGTCGCAGCTCACCAAGCCGTGACTCTTGGGAGCTGATCCCAAGACCCTGTGCCACAGTCCGTGTTTAGAAGCTTTGGGGTGAGGTCGCATCGTTGTTGTTGAACTGGTCTTATCTCTGGGGCTTTTAATATCGGACCCTTCACCCTCACAGCTATAAACGTATATAGTGTAATAAAAAGACTTCCCAGTATTTGTTCCAGAGTTGAAAACCCGGTATCTGTGTAAAAGGATCAGAACTTGGTTTGGTGGTTTGGTCGCCTTCTCCCTTTTCAGGGGGAGTTCTGCAAATTCACACCAAAATGGGCGAGAGACTCTACAAGTTGGGTTTTTTTTTGTCTCTGACTTGCTCTAAAATAAAAGCAGTGTAGCTCTGACCGCCTCGGTCTGTAACGCCGGCTCCGCAGCGGGCAGGCTTTGTGGGAGCAGGGCAGGATTTTCACGAGGGCAGGATTTTCACGGGAGCAGGATTTTCACGAGGGCAGGATTTTCGGAGAGGAATTGCCAGTCTAAAGCAACGCTCTTCCAGCCACGTTCCTGACTTTTAAATTGGCACTCGGGAGCTTTTTAATTGCCCTGCAAGTGCTGGTGAGACACGAGGGACTTCCTAGTTAGCGTGATATCTTTTTATTATATTTTTTTCCCTGTCGCAGGGGCGCTGCTGGAGCTGCGAGCTGCTCGGAGTGTATGAGGAAAAGAGCTGATTTTGTAATACTTAGTGTAAAGCCTTAAGTTGGCCTTGGCCTTAGTTTCTATAGCAGAAGATTTATGGTGGGGTAGTTAAGGCTCTATTACCACTTCATTTAAAGAACATTTTGGAGTTTATAACTTGACTGGAGAAGTTTGGCTTCAGCGCTTTCCTTCTTGATGTAAAGATTTGACCCCCCCAAATGGAGTAACATCCGAAACGTCGTGTTCCATTAGGCTTTCTCCCCCTGGCTTCTGCCCAGCCTTGATATTTTTATTTTTTGAATGCTTTTTGGCAGCGATCAGCCCGTAACATGTTATTGCATTTGGTACTCATCAGCGGGAATAAAATGGCAGATGCTTCAGTTTAAAGTCTTTGTGCTTCGGAATTGCTGCTTGTCAAGGGAACGTGCTTTGCCTTTGGTGTGACTTAGCCCCGATTCCGCTGAAAGGGCTGGAGTGCCGTGTAGGTGCAAAGGAGATTGAGGAAATGGAGGAAGATTTGGTTAAAAATGCCTCTCGGAGCCTGTTTTGGAGTAGGTGTGGGATCCTTGGAGCTTCTGTGCTGTAGCCAGCGCTCTTCTGCAGCCCTGTCATGCCCCCCGTCCTGGCAGCTGCAGGGGCGGCTTACGGCGGGATCCGAGCTGCCCCACAATCGGAAGAAATGAGACGTGGGGGAGCTGAGCTGTCGGTCCTTTCTGGCGGGTATTGAAGAGCCCAGGCAGCGCTCTTGGGTTGGGAAGGCCGGAAGAGCAGCTCTTTGGGGAGCTGCAGGTGGCACTTCGTAACGGGAGCCTGCGTGACTGTGATGCAGGAGGGAGCTGGAAGGAGAAGTCCGCCACGGTGAGACAACTAGCAGGCAGGAGGAGGTCAAGGGCAGGAGAGCTTCATAGGCTGGGATTTCCATACCGGGGAAAGAAAGGAGGCTGGGAAAGCATTTTTGACCATTTTATATTTGAAGCTGTTAGAAAGTCAGTGCCGCAATTGGCGCAGAGTTACTTTCACTTGCCGGGGGTGGTTGGGGCGACAGCGGCTTCTAGATCCCCTTGCCCTGATCTTACAGCCGGGGGCCGGCAGGGAGCGGAGGGTGGGATGGGGAAGCTCCTTCTCTAAGCGTGCGTGTGCCTGCAGGATCAAGAGCAAGAAGGAGAACCAGCGCCGGGCGGAAGAGCAGAGGATGCGGGAGACGGCTGAGCAGCAGGAACCCTCCGCGGGAGAGGGAGCCTGTGAAACGCTGGCCCGGCTTGAACTGGAGGAGAGGAGAGTGAAGAAGGTTAAGGAAAAACAGCAGCGGAACAAGGAGTACGTGAGGTACGGCCGGATCCCCTCTCCCTGCGCGGAGCCGGGTGTTGCTGGCAGAGGTGAATATTTTATCCCTCCAGGTACGTTGAAGCTCTAAGAGCCCAGATGAGGGAGAAGATAAAACTGTACAACATCGATTTGCCCCCGCTGTGCTCCTGCGGGTCCGACTTCTGGGACTCCCACCCGGACACCTGTGCCAACAACTGCGTCTTCTACAAAAACCACGAAGGTAGGAGCTCCTGCTCCTGGATCCGTGATTACACAGGGAGAAATCAAACCTGGCCAGGCGTTTCCGTGGTCCTGGGCTGCTGTGTAAAGATGCTCCTACAAATATACTCCAGAGGGGGCGAGTCAGGTGCTCTGCTGGTTGTTTCTAACCCAGCCTCTTCCTCTGTCCCTTCAGGGAGCTTAGTGAATGTGTTAAATCACGCTGCTGTAACACGTACGCGCGTTGGTAGGGGGAGAACCGTAAGGAAAACACGGCAAAAGAGGCTTGTTACGGGCACAGAAAACCTCTTTGCCTTAAACACTGGGTCTTCTGTTGGGAGGATGCAAGAAGGTGGCGGAAATTGTCTTCATTAGGTGACGGAGTGCTCTGATCTTGAGTACAGCTTGGAAAAATACCTGGCTGAGCAGCTGGGAGCTGTCCCCTGGGGAAAAAAATCGGAGAAATCAGGGCTTTGTAAAAACCTTTGGCTTTCCTGCTTTGGCTCGTGTACCACTTCGCTATCGGGAGCGTGCAAAGTGTGCAAACAACCCTTGTGGAAAACTACAGGCACGCAGATATCTTAAAAACCAGTTCTCTCTCTTGCTTTACGGTAAAAGGCCGAAGCCGAGCCCCGTTTCGAAACTCTGGTCTCTTACCGCTGCTTCGGTGTCCCTTTCCCGCCCAGCCTACAGCCACGCGCTGCAGTCCGTCGTCTCCTCCTGCGGCCCCGCCGCCGGGAGCCCCTCGGCACGGCCGCCGCTGCGAGACCTGGCCGCCCTCTGCGCTCGCTCGGGGAAGCACCTGGGACGAGGGCGGCCCCGCGCCCCCCTCTCTTTCGGCGACTGTTGTAAGTAGAGAGCCCCCCGCTCCCTCCGGGACGCCGCCTTCGCTCTCCTCCTCCCCGCGCGCGGGTTTTGGCCGCGCCGCTCACGTTTTGCTCCGTGTGTGGGTGCTTGGCCGGACCGGGGGCGAAGGAGCCGATCGCCCTGTGGGGCTGGTTTACAGGCAGGCGCTTGAATTTCGGCGTTCAGCTGCGGAATAAACTGTTTGCAAACTGTTGTTTGTCTCATTTGGAGTGAGAAAGAAGGAGAAAGGTGGTGCCTGGGTGAATCTCTCTTAACCTCTTGCTTTCTAACCTCTTCCTTCCCCCTCCCTTCTCTCTGTTTCCCTATGGCTCCCGCTGGTCGCGGGCCCGGTATTTATTGCTCCTTTGCTTTCTCCTTGCTGAGGACCTCTCCTCCAGTGACGTGACCCAGCTCCCGCAGCCTCCATTTTGCTCCAGAAAGGAGTTTTTTCCTTGGGGGGGTGTGTGTGTGTGTGGGAAATCTGTATTTAAGGGCCAGGTAAGTGTGAATCGTCGCTGCGCCGCTGCAGACCAGCGGTTGCTGGAGCAAGATGGTTTTTACCAAAAATGACGCCAGTGTGGTAACGCGGAGGTTGCACCATAACCCCTCATTAGTATTTACTGCTTCTGGCCCCCGGCCCACCTCTCCAATATTAACCGCAGTCGGAAGGACAGGCGCCCGAGCGCGCCGGGCCCCGCTTCCGCACGGGATGATTCCTTTTCCTCGTTACTGTCTGTCCAGGCGCGGAGCAAACCCCCGCCCCTGGTCCAGAGGTAGCACGGAGGCGCTGAGCCGTGGCCAGGGATGCTCCTCCGTTCCCTGCTCCCGCTGGAGAATCATTCACCCAATTATTCGCGGCAGCCGGGGCTATTTATTAACCGCCGTTTGCGTCAGGGGAAGATGCCGCGGACCTAATAAGGGGTGTTGAGGCGGATTTGTAAAGGGCAGGATCCGGCCCGGGAGGTTTCTGCGTGTGCTGGGGCCGGGGCAGCAAAGGGCTAAAGCTGCAAATGTGTTTTTTAACTGATTTCAGGGCAGGACTTTGTGCCGGGGCAGCTGAGGACGAGCGTTTCCTTGGCAGGTCCCCAAGCCCTTGCTCCTGCCCCGGGGACCCCCGTTCCCACGTCTGCGAAGGGCCGGAGCGGCCCCCGAAGGGCCGCGGGCTGGTTCGGGCCTTGGTCCGAAGGAATGATGGTTAAATGAAGCCGTAGCTCGACCTCCTGATCTGCCCCTTGCTCGGCCGTCCCGGGGGTGTAAATGGGATCCTTTGAGAGCGGGGGGGTTTATCCTGGCGTGAAACCCGTGAGAGAGGAGGGCGGGACTCCTCAAATCCCTGTGAATAAACCCAAAAACGTGGCTGGGGTGCCTTAGCCAAAATCGGGGCACCAAAGCCCTTTCGGGGGGTGATGGACAAGTGAGCGGAAAAGTTAAACCTGGCACTTTCTGCTGGAAAAACGGCATCCGGGGAAAATCCCGGAGCCCCACGGAGGGGCCGGGTGCAGGTGGGTCCCCCTCGGGACTTCTGCCCCCCGGTGCCCGGCTTCGCTTTTCCCTCGTTTGAGCCGGATTTTAAGTCGATCTTTGTATTGTCCGGGGCTGGGGACCGAGGGGAAGCCCCGGTGTCGCCCCTCGGGGCTGGAGCAGGGGACGGGCGAGGGGCTCCGCGGGCAGCACCCGCGGCAGGAGACAGACGGGGCCGGGGCGGGACCGGGGCCGGGCCGGGGCGGGGAGCGGCGGCCCCGCGGGGCGGTGAAAAGGAGCCGCGGGGGGACCGGCCGCTCCGCCGCCGCCCGCCATGAGGGCAGCGCTCGCCCCCGGGGTCCGCCTGCTCCGCGCCCTCCCCCGGGACAGCCGGTGAGCGGGGAGCGGGGGGACCGGGGCTCCGCGCCGCGGGGGCACCGGGGACGGGGCGGCCGGGCTGGGGGAGGAGCAGCACCGGGCTGGGGACCCGCACCGGACCGAGGGCCACTTGCCCGGGGACCGGAACGGGGCTGGGGACCGGCCCTGGACCAGGGGACTGGGACCGGGATGGGGACCGGCCCTGGCCCGGGGGTCACTCACCCGGGGACCGGCACCGGGATGGGGACTGGCCCTGGACCAGGGGACCGGCACCGGGATGGGGACCGGCCATGGACCGGGAGTCACTTGCCCGGGGACCAACACCAGACCAGAGGGCACTCGCCCGGGGACCGGCACCAGGCTGCGGACCAGCCCTGGACCGGGGGTGCTCGCCCGGGGACCAGCATCACCCCCCGGGCACTGGTCCCACGGTGGGACCGGACCCAGCGCAGCGCCAGCACCAAACCCGGGGCTGGGCATGACCCAGGATCAGCCCCGTCCCGGGATGGAGGGCACCGAGCCCCGCTCGGGCGCCGTGGGGCTGGGCAGGGGCTGCGGGGGGACCCTCGATGGGCAGCAGCGCCCGGAGAGCCTCGAGCCGTCCCTCCCGCGTGTGCCAGGCCCTCGGCCTCAAAATTCGGTGGGACATGGCCAACACGGAGATGCCGCCGATTCCCCTCCCTTTTGGTGCGGTGACAAGCCTGCTGCCGGTTTAATTTTCTTTAATATATTTATTTTTTGGAAGCCTGTTGCCGAACACTCCCCCTGCTTTTCCATCAGTTGCGATTTTCCCTGCCAGAACACGTAGGGTGAAAAAAAATTGAACCATCCAGCCGAGACGGGTCCCACACGTGAAGTTTCTCTTCCCCTTCCTCGCCGTGGCCTCTCTGCTCCCCTCGGATCGGCCCCACAGTCGTCAGCGCTGATTTTGGGGGGTGGCGGGGTGGGGAGTGTTAGTTATTTTTTTGGGGGGGTGGGAACCAGCAATCTTCCAGCCGCGGTGCAGTCTCGGAGCCGGTGCCCCCGCGCGGGGAGCTGCCCTGGATTTCCAGGGTGCCTGTAATTGCTGCAGTTTCATGAAGAAGTGAAACCGAGGAGCGGGACGGGTTAAAACTGCAAAAAAAAAAGCCTTTTTTTTTTTTTTCTCTCTAAACTTGGAGCAAACCCGTGACATCTCTGGGCGCTGGAGCCGCCCCGACTGCTCCCGTCCTCTGCGCTGCCTCAAAACCCTCAGCAACCCCCCCTAAATGCCGGATGGGGCCCCTGGAGATGCTCATCCCGCTCCGGAGGGTGCCAGGCCCTGTTTGGGATTCTCCAGACCCCATTTTCCCCCTATTTTCCCCCATTTTCCTGAATTTAATTCAGGGACAAATACAAGCAGGTATTGCTCAGGGCATCCCCCTCCCCTCCTCTTTTTTTTTTCCCCCCAGCTTGTTTTTAATTAACGCCGGGAGTGATGATGAATCAGCCGCAATCTCGTGCCCCGTTTCCACCCGTGACGCTGCGAAGGCGCTTGCTCACCCCGCGGTTTGCCGGGACGGCGGCTCGAGGAAGGGGAAACACCGATCAGCGCTCCCCCCCTGCCCCCGAAACTCAGCTGACCTTTTTAAGCCGCATCCTTGGCTGTTTTGGGGGGGCTGGTCACCTCCCGACTGGCTCGGCTGAGCCGGTTCAGCTCACCGATCTGGCAGTCATCCCCGTTTGGTGCTCAGGGGGCAGTTTTGGGGGAAACGAGCAGAAACACCCCCATTTTTCCCCTTTCCGCACGTTTCTAAGACCCCACGGGTGCAACAGCACCAGAGCTGCGCGCGTGCATCCTAAATTCGCATCCGCGTCCCGGCTGGTGCCTCTCATCCCCTTTACCAGACACTTTTCTCCAAAAAGCAGGGATTTTGGGGCTTTGCCAGCTGGGATGGTGACAGGCCACCCCTCCCTGTCCCCCCGACCCTGAACCCTCCCCTCGCTTTATCCCGCAGGTACCGGGGGCTGACGCTGGTGCTGACCTTCCTCTGCTACACCAGCTACCACCTCTCCCGAAAACCCATCAGCATCGTCAAGGTTTGCTCCAGCCTCGCCCGACCGCGGGGAGAGGGGACACGGGGACGGGGGGGTGTCCTCAACCATCCCGATTTCACCTCTTCTCTCTCCCCCCCCCCAGAGCCAGCTGCACCCCAATTGCTCGGCCTTGGGCCCCAACCCTCGCAACGACTCCAACAGCAGCACGTGGTGCAGCTGGGCACCCTTCGGTAAGGCTGAGCCCCCCCCGTCACCCCAAAAACTGCCCTTGGGGCAGCAGAGACAGGCTCCCCCCCCCGCCCCCCCCGCCCCGTGCCCTAAGCCCGGGTCGTGGCCGGAGGTTTTGGCAGGCGGCCGGCTGCTCATTAGGCACCCGGAGGTAATTAAGCGGCGCGTGTGTGCCCCGTGCCCCCGGGCTAAAGGGCAGCAGCGGGTGACGAAACTGCCGATGGCACCCGGCCATGGCCCAAGAGCCCCCCACGCGGGGGGGAGGGTTTTGGGGACGGGAACGAGACAGTGGCCACGGGAAGGGCGAACAAGATGGAGGCCAGGCTGATGTGGCCCTAATATTTCTTTTCCAGATGGAGACAACTACAAGGAGCTTTTTGGGGCGCTGGATAACGCCTTCCTGGTGGCCTACGCCATCGGGATGTTTATCAGGTACCCAGGTTCTCTGCACCCCTTTCCCTCCGCACACCAGTTTGCACCAGTCTGCCAGGCAACTGGTTTCCACCGGGATGGGGTCATGCTAACGGGGAAGCAGCCCGGCGCCGGGATCCACTTGGGATTTGGGCACGGGCTCGGTGCGGTAATGCCCATCAGCAGCATCGCCCCTGACGGCTCCCGTCCGCGCTCTTCCCTCTCTCCGCAGCGGCATTTTCGGGGAGCGCCTCCCCCTGCGCTACTACCTGTCGGGGGGGATGGTGCTGAGCGGGCTCTTCACCGCGCTCTTCGGCCTCGGCTACTTCTGGGACATCCACGTCCTCTGGTACTTCATCATCATGCAGGTGCGTCCGCGCTGGAGGATGCCCAGGCTCTGGGGTTCACCGACGCGGCCTCATCCCGTTTTTTCGGTGGCTTTTTGGGGATCGGGGTGGCCCAGTTTCCGAACGGGAGAACGCCGAGCATTTCCACTCCCCGCAAAAAAACCCGGTCGCGCGTGGCGTGGGCGTCGAAACCACCGGGCACGCCCGTCTCGCCGAGCAGGGTGGGCGGCTGGTTTGGCAACACCAGCCACTCCCAATTTAGCCACGGGAACGATGCAAATGGCTCCAGGATTGCCCCAGTGGGGATAAAAACCCCCAAAATCGAGTGTTTTCTTGACAGCTTTGGGATGGGGGTGGCTATTTTTGAGCCTGGCTGCCCGAAGCGGCACAGGGGCTGCGCTCCACGGCTCCAATCGGTGCTTGCTGGGTGCCCGAAGGCAGCATCGCACGTCGCCGCTCTCTTGCCAGGTCTGCAACGGGCTGGTGCAGACGACCGGCTGGCCCGCCGTCGTGGCGTGCGTCGGGAACTGGTTCGGGAAGGGAAAGTGAGTGTTTCTCCGGCCTGTCCCACCCCTGTTGGCCCTGGCAGCCACCCCAGCGATACCAACCCCGGCTCTGTCCCCCCCCCCCCAGGAGAGGTTTGATCATGGGCATCTGGAACTCGCACACCTCGGTCGGCAACATCTTGGGGTCGCTCATCGCCGGCGCCTGGGTTTCCTCCGCCTGGGGCCTGTCCTTCATCGTGCCCGGCATCATCATCGCCGCTATGGGCATCATCTGCTTCTTCTTCCTCGTGGAGTGTGAGTGGCGTGATCCCGGGCACACGGGACCACAGTTTTTCGCCTCCAAGCGTTTTTGGCAACCCCAAATGCTTATTTCCAGCTTGTGGCAAGCAGGGACGTGGACCCGACCACCACGGGGATGCTCAGCGTCCTTTGGGGTCATCCAGGCAGGCTCAGCCCATGTGCCGCTCGCTCCTCTCAGCCTGTCTTTCTAGGAAACATTTGGGAAGCCCTTTGGGATTTTGCCGGGGTTTTTGGCTGCCGGGAAGCGGATACCTGGAGATGCAGCCCAGCCCCGGGGAGCTCCCAGCCCCACGTTTCTCCCCTGTGGCATGAGATGCTGGAGGGAGAGCAGGCGGAGAGGGGCTGGCCCAGGCTCTCACGGGATCTCCTTTCTCCCTGCAGACCCCGAGGACGTCGGCTGCAGTCCGCCTCTGCATCACGTGAGTCGAGTCGATTCCCAAGGGGCTTGTCGTGGGCTGGGTGGTCGCTCAGTTTAGTGAAACAACCAGGGTGTCAGGTCATCTCATCGGAAATCAGAGCAATGTTCAGTTATCGGGGAGGATGCTCGTTGCTGTTCCGGTGTGAGCGTCCTCTGGGTCACGTCCCAGCAGCAAATGTGACACTTCAGCCCCTTGCAGCAACGAGAGCCACATCTCCTGGTTTGCTTTTAGATGGCCTCCGATGAGGAGGACGCTGGAGGGGTGACCTCCAACGAGAAGGATCCCGAAGCGGTCACCTCTAACGAGGGGCCACTGAGCATCGTGGGGCAGAGCAGCGCGGGTCGCTCCGACAGCCCCAAGGAGCCAGCCGAGGAGCCCGAAGCCATCAGCTTCCTCGGGGCGCTCCGGATACCCGTGAGTCGCGGGATGCCCCTTGCATCGCGATGGGGAGGGAGGAAAGAGCAAAGCCAGGGCAGCTCGCCCCATCAACGGGGTGCCCACAGGGCCGAAAACTGGGGAGAAAACCCACCATCCGGAGGAGGTTGGGAGAAGGAGGCTCCTCTGATGTCTTCTCCTCCCCTCCCAGGGCGTGGTGGAGTTCTCCCTTTGCCTGCTCTTTGCCAAGCTGGTGAGCTACACCTTCCTCTACTGGCTGCCCCTCTATATCGTGAACGTCGGTGAGTTTTTGGGGACGGCGAGGCGGGAGCGAGCCTGGCAAGGGGAGCATCTCCTCACCCCTCTCCTCTCCCTCGCAGCTCATTTCGGTGCCAAGGAAGCTGGGGACCTGTCGACCCTCTTTGACGTTGGGGGCATTTTAGGTTTGTCACGTACCCGGGCAGAGGGGGTGGATCTGGGACGGTCTGGGGACAAATCCTGGTCTTGATGGAAAGTCCCCTCATGGGAGTGCTTTGCCGGTAACACCGTCTCTTGCCCCGGAGCACCGTGGCGAGGTTTATTTGGCATCCGTAGCACTCAGCAGGCAGCAAACGCCCCTCACTTTTATTTTGCCATCCAGGTGACAATTGCAACACCTTTCCTTGGGTCTCGCTTGCCTTTTTCTTAGATAAATAATACATTTTGCAAGCGTGGAAGGGCCCAGGGCTGCATGCAGGGGTAGGGAAGCCATCTGCAGGGAGAAAGCGGTGTGGATAAATCAAAGCTCTTCACTCTGGGATTACTATATTTAACCTCGGGGGCATCTCGCTGAAAAGATGGGGGATGAAAGAGCATCACGGTGCAGCATCCTGTCAGATTTTGGGTTAAGCCCGGGCGAAGCTTTGCTGCTGGGGCGGCGCAACCGACGCCTGCGACTCCTTCTTGCAGGGGGGATCTTTGCCGGCCTCATCTCCGATTACACCGGTGGCAGAGCCACCACGTGCTGTGTGATGCTGATCGTCGCCGCTCCCATGGTGCGTCGTCACGCGGGGAAAAAACCCGGTCATGAGAGTTTCCTCTCCTCCGGCTCCTTTGAGTCACAGCCGCCTTCCTCTTCCCAAGCGCCCGGGATGAGCTGGTCACACGCTCAGCTGAGAGGAGAGCTGGGATCGATCCACATGCCCAGATGTTCCCGGGGTGGACGTCCAGATCTGGGGGCTGGGAGGGGATCATACAGTCCCTGACAGCTAAAAAAACCTTTTAGGGGTGTTTTTTTCCCTCCTCCTGCCATAACACCGTTCTGTGTTAAAGCCTTGGGGGGTCCCACTGAGCTGGTCCAGCTTTGCATTCCTCTTTGCCGATGGCCTCACGCTCCGCCGGCGCTTGGCCGGGACGTCCTTCCCGAGCACCTGCATGGAGCTCGTTTGGCTTTGCTGCCACAAAAGTGCGGCTAATTAGCTGTAATCCAAGCCTGGCTGGCTCTGGGTTGCGAGCCTCTCCCCTCCGAAGAAGCTGGCACGCACTGAAAAGAGGAGAGGCCGCGTCCCGGCTGCGTCCCCTGATAGCGCCGGCGGGGCAAATTACCGTCTGGCTTCAGCCGGCGGGGAGGCGCGCGAGCCTCGCCGGGCCGTAAATCGCGGCAGCACCTCTGTTTGCCAGCTGCCAGGTATTTCATCTGGCAGGCAGACGGCGGGACGCGGAGCCAAGGGCGCGCTCAGCTCCCCGTCCCGGCTGGCGCTCTCCTCTTCAAACGCCGCGTAGAGGCAGGGCGGCGAAGCTCAGGTCCTCACCTTCTCCGTCCCGTCCCCGGGGTGCCGCTGCAGGGAAAACGCTTGGGAAAACAGCTGGAATAGCCGTAAACTGGTTCATCCCGTGTCTCTTTTCCAGCTGTTCCTGTACAACTATGTCGGCCAGAACGGCATCGGCACATCAATAGGTAAGGAGCTCCTTGGCGCAGCCAGCTCCCATCGCCGAAGGGGCAATGGGAGATTCTGCAGGCTCACCTGCCTTTATTTCTTCTCTCGAGCCGGGCTCCCGGTTCGGGATTTGGGGGAGGGTGGTGCCGGACGAGCGTTCGCTGCCTGCTGGGGGGGATCTTCTGGGGAAAATGGAGATGAGCAGGAGACGGATGCGCGGGACAGTGACGTCCACACAAGGGCCGGGGACGATGGACCCGACATCCTGCTGCTCCCTGCACTTAAAAGATTTAATCTCTTCCCGGGTACCTCCGCGGCCGTCTCGTTCCTCGCAGCGATGCTGATTGTCTGCGGTGCTCTGGTTAACGGGCCCTATGCTCTCATCACGACAGCGGTTTCAGCAGATTTGGTAAGCTGCGCACCTCGGACCCCGCCACGCTGCCCTTGCACACCCAAAGGCTGCTCCCTCTTTCCCAGAGGGATGTTTGGTGGCATTTTTACATTTTAGCTTTGTTTTCCAACGCCTCTGAAGCCCGGCAGAGAAGGGCAGGGCTGTCACACCTCGTGCCGCTGTCGGCACCTCCCTTAAACACGGCTTTTTTTTCCTATTGCTTTTTCACCTTGGCTGCACGACTCCGCTTTGGCCCTGTTGCAGAGGGTCTCTAACCACAATCCCAGTGGAAAAATTTGCTGGGAAATCACCTGGGATTGCTGCCTGCTCCTGGCAATCACGGTTTTCCTGTGGCTTGCCTGGAGGCAAGCATCTGAGTTCGGTCTTCCATCCACGGCTGTGTCCGATGCGTGGCAATCGCTGCCTGGGGGGTGAGCAGCCTCACATCAGGACTTGCCGGCTGCAGACCCCGAAGCCACTTTTCCTCCTTGTGTTTTGCTCCTCCGTCCCTACAGGGAACCCACGAGTCTCTCAAAGGAAACGCCAAAGCCCTTTCTACTGTCACGGCCATCATTGACGGCACAGGATCCATAGGTCCGTACAGCTGGGGGACGCCAAGCGACGATTTCCCCCGGTGCTGGGGGGTCCTGGCCCCCTCTCCCCCGCGCACAGGGCATCTCCTAACGTGCCTCGTGCCCCCTCGCAGGTGCCGCGCTAGGGCCTCTGCTCGCAGGGCTCATCTCCCCCACGGGCTGGAATAACGTCTTCTACATGTTGATAGCGGCCGACGTCTTGGCTTGCCTGGTAGGTCCCTCCTCAGCGGGACCCGTTTACTACCCTGGATATTCAAGGGCTCCCTTTTAGGCCGCCCGCTCGCCGGCGGAGGGCAGGGATGGTCCTCGGGAGAGAGCCAGGCACAGGGCGCGTTGCAAAGCCCCGTATTGACGCCAAACCTTTGCCTCCATTCACTTGGCTTTTCCCAACGACCTCCCGCCGCGCACTGAAGTTTGTCTCCCGGCAATGGAAGCGCTCGTGCCGAGGCTGGTGGCTGCAGAGCCGCCGGCCCCATGGTGATCCTCCACCTTTCCTCTTGCAGCTCCTCGCTCGCGTGGTGGTCAAAGAGGTCCGCGGGTGGTGCGGCTGCATAGCAAGGAAGAGAGGGTACGTACGTACCGCCCCGGGGCGGCCTCCGGTCCCGCGATGCCAAACACGGCATTGGCGTCACTCCGGAAAGACGTTTGTTACCCTTTGCTGTCACTGCTGCATCTCCGCGCGGGCATCACCTCGGGCTTTGCGAGGCCGTCTGCCTGACGTCTCGCTCCTGTGGGCGCAAAGACATTTTCACCTCAAGCCAGGGCAGCACCCGGGGGATTTTAGCCACCCGCGCCTTGCGAAACTCTCTCGGTGCTAAACACGCCGTCCTTGTGTCTTTGTAGCTCTAGCGTGCAGCTAACAGAGTCAGTGCTGGATGGGAAGTAGCTCGGTGTGAGTATCCCTGCTTGAGCCCCGAGGATTAAATGCAAACGCAAGCCTGATTCGCCCCGATTTCAAGTTTTGCTTGGCAGGCTCAGCCCAGAGACAGCTGCTCCGCTGATAATTTAGGGGCCGAGATCAAGATTTGGGAATCAAAGGATCAAATCGCGATGGCCGGGGAAGAGAGGGCGGATGGGCGGGTGGGCAGCGCGTCCTTGTCTCCGGCTGATTTACGAGACGTTAGCCCAGATGCCCGATTAGCAAAACATTGATTAATGCACTTGAAACAGCTGAATTTATAGGCTGACTTGCCCACCCGTGCTAATGAGCTTGATTACACAGAGTGCGGGCTTGCTAATCAAATTCATGGCCAAATCACTGCCGCAAGTGTGTAAATAATCTCCAAATCAGCACTGGCCTGTCTCCGATTGCCACCGAAGCCCCCCCGCGAGCACCGAGGGGGAAGGGGCCGCAGCCAGTCCCGGCGGTGGGGGTGCCAGACCCCAGAGCTCCCGCGAACATTTGGTCCTTTATGTCTTGTGTTTGCAGGTGAAAGACCAATGGTCTGGGCCTCGCGCTGCGGTAAGTGCGGCCCAAATCTCCTTGTGCGGCCGCCGGTGGAGGGCTGTCGGGCTCCGCTCTCTTGTGCCGGGGCTGGTTGGGGCGAGGACTGTCCTGGCCGAGTTGGCACTGTCCCTGTTCTGCACCAAAATCCATCTGTTTTGTGCGGGGAGAAGCAGCTGGCTCGGTTTGTGGAAATACTGCAATGCCTTAGAGGGCTTTGGGGAGCACATTGTCTCTGGAGCAGCTTGCAGAGAGGAGGCGCAAATGCTGGGGTTTTTTTCTGGGAATGTTTCAGCTTTGGCCGGAGACAAAACGGTGGCCGGATCTCCTCCTTGTGCCTGCTTCTCCTCCGGGCTCGCGGTGCAGATGGGGCTGGGGTTGCCCAGCAGAGCTGTTTTCCCTTTCCATCTCTCCGGCAGCGCTGCGGCACTCGTCGCTGATCCCAACACCTGCCGAACGGCGCCCACTGCGCTCAGCCGCTCGCTTCTCTCCCCACAGGTTTAAGGAGTTTTGATGTGCCCCCCGCGAGCCGCCCCGAGCCGAGAGGCCCGGAGGGAGGACAGAGGCTGGGGCATGCCGGGAGCGCGGTCGTCTCGGCAGAGCCGAGGCACGGCCTCAGGCACGGCCCCGCGGGCTCGTACCGCCACCATGGGTTTGCTTCGGAGGGAGGCACCGGCGAGGAGCAGTCCGAGGGCCCTGGTCGACTGGTTTTCTGGGCCGATTCTTCGCCATCGCCCGTTTTATTAATAAAAACGTGCGAAACCTGTGTTGCCACTCTGTGCCGTTTCCTGGCGAGGCTTGGCCAGGTCTGCGTGAACTCGGGAGCGGTGATCGCTTTTCTCCACGTGCAGCCTCTCGCTTGCAAGCCTGCCCCATCCCAGCACTCGGTATTTCGGGGTATCGAACCAGGAGGACTGCGCCAAATCACTTAAGGCACTGCCTCACCGACAAAGCGCCGCTTATTCTATGTAGAGAACATCCCTGGGCTTTTCATTAAGCCCTAATTAAGATGGTTTTACTCCTTGTCTCATCCCACTGTGAAAAAAAACAAAACCACAAAACACACAAACCCAAACCAGCATTTTTCATGATTATTATGATTCCTAATTTGTACCATTTAGCCCCAAAAGAAGGACCTGTAGCCACGCATCAGCCCCTGCACCACCGCAAACAGCTGCTCGCACACCGTGGCCGCTCTCAGCCCAGCGCGGGCGGCCGATGGTCTTTGTTAGACACCTCCTAATTAGGAGGAGCCATGCGACAGGCGCCTGGAGCCCTGGAGGTTAACCGGCGCCGCGGGCCTGCCGGCCCATGCGGGCTCCCCTGGCAGAGGTGGGTCTGGGAGGCCCCGGCAGCATCACTCGATTAAGGCAGGGGCCAGCTGTGCCGCCAGCTGTGCGCTCGTGGGGGCGGTCCTCAACTTTGATGTGCACGGGGCATTCGCAAGCCGTGGGGCGCGTTTCCCAGGCTGCTCGCCGTCGAGGGATCGCGCCCCGGCAGGCTCCGGCTCGCCGCCCCGGGGGAGAGCAGCGCCAGGTGCCAGGGGCCGCGTTTGCGCCTGGTATAAATCTGAACTCTAATTGACTTCACCTCCTTGGATCTTAACCCAAGTAGAAAACATCTGGGCCTGATGTGATTTTATTAAGTGCTGATTTCATCAGCGCAGGAAAAAAAAAAGGACAAAAAAAAGAAAAAACCTGCTGGCACGTTGGATCAGCTCCCTGTAAACCCCCTGCAGGCGATGGAGCGGCACGGGGAGGGACCGGCGACTCGGAGAGCGGCAGCCGCACGTTCGAGGCGGCGATGGCCTTTGGGCCCTCCACACTGACCCGCGGGAGTGAGCGGAGATGCTCGATGGGGCTCTGGAAACTCACTGGTTGCCTGCAGGTCCCTGGGGGGAGAAAGCAGGAAAAAACGATGGGGCAGGCAGAGGAAAAGCAAAATCCCCAACTGCCCCTTTTTCGCAGGGAAATAACCCCGCCCTGGGGCAAACCCCAATGGAGCCACAGGCAGAGGCGTCACGACAGGGCCTGTCCTCAGCAGAGACGAAGGGCTGACAACCGCGGCATCCCCAGGCTGCGCGGCTCCCGGCAAGACGTGGCCTCTGACGGCACAAGGGCCAGCGATGCCAGCAGAGGTGCCCACGCGCGGGGCTGAGAATGGTTATTTCAGTGCACGTGTGACTGAGCTTTCGCTTTGCTTAATTGCCATCCACCTTGTGGAGGAGGATGGGGGGGGCTCGAAATACATTTTCAAGCAAAAAAATCCCACAAGCTCTGGCACACACAGGAGCTTATTGCAAAAGCAAGTTGGTTTGTGGTTTTTTTTTTCCCCTTTTCTTCCTTTTTTTTTGCCCCCACCTCCTGCCTGTTCTTTCAGCTGCTCATAGTTTTCCGGGACAAATTGGCCTGGGCCGTGTCCTGCTCGTGTTTGGAAAGTCTGAGCAGCCTTGGCTGCGCTGCCGGGAGCGAGAGGAAAGGGCAGACGGCCCACAGCAGTTTAAACTTCAACTAAAAAAAAAAACAAGGAGCCAAATGCCAAAGAAAACCCCAGATCTTGCTGAGATTTTGGAGGTTGGGGGTAGGCGAGAAGGCGGGGGGGATCCCCTGGGTTTGCCCCAGCCAAAGGACTGTTTAAAATCGAGCCGAGATCCTCGCCAGAAGTCTGCAACTCACCTCGCCTCACTCCGCCGCCGCCGGAGAATGGGGCCGCTGCTTTTCCCCCCGCCACGAGCCCCTTCGGCGCAGCGTCGCGGCGAGGGCACTGTGAGAGCACGAACACGCGTCCGCTGCTGTCCCGTGGTCGGGAAAAAAAACATCGTGCCTGAAACGAGCTCGTTAGGAGCCCCTTTGGTAAACGTGGAGCCTGCTTTCCTAGCACTCTGCCCGGAAAACCTGGATTTTATAGCTCAAGGGCTCCTCTCCGCAGGCGACGCGGCTGGGGCGAGTGTGGCACGTGCGGGGAGCATCCATATTCCCCGACGCCAGCACTCAGCCCTCCCGCGGGCATTTCCCGTCTCCGATATACGCAGCGCGTGTCCCTGGGTGGTTTTCTATAGGTGACGCCACGGGGCCAGCGACAGTGTTTCGGCTGAGCTTTGCCGAGAGGCGGCCTGGGAAGGGGTTGCACGTATTTTGGAGGAACGCTGTCAGTCCACCGAGCCGCTGTGAAGGTGAAGAGGTGGCTGGGGCACGGTCCGTAATTACCTATGCAAGGAGCAGCCGGCGAACGCTGAAGGGCTTTTTAATTAGCAGCCAAAGGCAAAGCGGGATTCAACAGCAGGGAAGCTGAAGTCAGCAAAGTCAAGGTGGAAATAAGAGGCCAGCTTTACCAGTGAGGGTAATTAAGTGCCGGCAGAGAGCAGCACGAAGCGTGAGGAATTGCCGTCAT
>CM020237.1:0-168943 GCA_009819775.1 Phoenicopterus ruber ruber | reverse complement strand
CTCCAAGGTTGGTTGGGGTCTGCAAAACCCCCTTAGCAAACCCCACTTTGCAAACCCGCTTTGCGAAACCCCCTTAGCAAAGACACCCTTAGCAAGACCCCCTTAGCAAAACCCCTTGGCAAAACCCCCTTAGCAAGAACCCCTTAGGAGGACACCCTTAGGAAGACCCACTTAGCAAGACCCCCTTTGCAAAGCCCCCCTTAGCACAACCCCCTGTAACAAAGCCCCCTTAGCACAACCCCTTTAGCAAACCCCTTTTAACAAAGCCCCCTTAGCAAGACCCCCTTAGGAAGACCCCCTTAGGAAGATCCCCTTAGCAAAACCCACTTTGCAAAGCCCCCTTAGCAAGACCCCCTTCGCAAAGCCCCCTTAGCAAGACCCCCTTAGCAAAGCCCCCTCAGCAAAGCCCCCTTAGCAAGACCCCCTTAGCAAAGCCCCCTTAGGAAGACCCCCTTAGGAAGATCCCCTTAGCAAAACCCACTTTGCAAAGCCCCCTTAGCAAGACCCCCTCAGCAAAGCCCCCTCAGCAAAGCCCCCTTAGCAAGACCCCCTTCGCAAAGCCCCCTTAGCAAGACCCCCTTAGTAAGACCCCCTTCGCAAAGCCCCCTTAGCAAGATGCCCTCAGCAAAGCCCCCTTAGCAAAGCCCCCTCAGCAAAGCCCCCTTAACAAGACCCCCTTAGCAAAGCCCCTTAGCAAGACCCCCTTAGCAAGACCCCCTTCACAAAGCCCCCTTAGCAAGACCCCCTTAGCAAAGCCCCCTTAGCAAGATGCCCTCAGCAAAGCCCCCTTAGCAAGACCCCCTTAGCAAAGCCCCCTTAGGAAGACGCCCCTCAGCAAAGCCCCCTTAGCAAGACCCCCTTAGCAAGACCCCCTTAGCAAAGCCCCCTTAGCAAGACCCCCTTCGCCAGACCCCCTTCGCAAAACCCCCTTCGCCCAACCGCGCCGGCCCAAGGCACGGCTCGCCCCATGCACCCCCATCCCAGCACGGGGCGGGGGGGGCTCTTTCCCCCTCGGTGGCATCGCTCCCGCGGCGGGGGGGACACCCCCGGCCCCGCTCGGGCGCCCGGCGGGGACACACGGCACCCTTCAGCCGGCCAGACAGAATTCAACCCTTTGTTTCCTGTTCCCCGGCTCGACTTCGCGAGGCCGGAGACGCTCAACAAGCCCCTCTTTGTGCTAATTTAATTAATCGCTGGGGCCGAGGGCAGCGGGGATGAGACGCGCCGGCTATAAATACCTGCTTTTTTTGGGGGGGGGGGGATGCACGGTGGCGTTTAGCCCGGCGGCGATTGAACCTAAATCTAATTAAGTTCAATTTAATTTGAATTGGCTTACAATAAAAAACGGCGGGTTGATGGATTGAGGATAGAAAATCATGGGTTGACTGATTTGTAATATAAAATTATCGATTGATTGATTCGTAATCGGAAATTATCGAGCGGGGCGAGCGCCGGGCGTGCGTCGTTATCGCCCCGTCGCGGCTTTGGGGGGGGGGAAATCGTCGTCGCATCCTCCGCGAGCGAGCTGCGCGCTGGCCGTCGACCCGCTCCCGGACTCGTAAATAAAAACAACTTTTCCGATGCGAGTTAAGCCCCCCAGCGCGCCGTACGACGGCGATTTCCAGGGAAAAACACCGCTCGGATGCCCGCGCGCGCTCCCGGCGCGCTTCCCGCGAGCGTTCAAGCGCGCGAGCATCGCGGATGCCCGGATTCCTGGAAAAATCCTTGCCCTGGTGCTGGGTTTTTTTTTTTTTTGGGTTATAACACGAATTTCAAACTTTGCGTCCCATTTGCAAGTGAGGAGAGTAAATAACGCGGAGATGAGGTCCCGAAAGCTGCAGGAATAGAGTCAAAAATAACTTTGAGACTTGCTGCCGAGCGAGTTTTTAGCTGCAAAAGTTGAGGTGTGTCTCCCACGAGAGATGCAGGCGATTTTTCCAGCTGATAAATGATTGTTTTCAATCGAGAGATTCGCCTGTTTTAGCAAAGTTCTTTAAATTTATAATATATGTAATACGAAATTGTCGTAATGTGTAATAATAAGCAGTGATATGGCTGCAAGGCTGGGGATTGTCCTAAATCAGAGATTTTTGCAGCAAAAATCTTCCTCGGGCTCGTTGCGCACAGCAAATAAGAAAAAAAAAAATCGGCAAACAATCATTTTCTCGACAGTTTTTGCTGTGTTGGCACACGGAGCATCACGTCTTCGCTGCCGCTTCGGGTGAGAAAACCCCAAGCGGGGACCAGTCCTGCCCAGAGAGAGAGAACTTGTCTGTATTTTTTTTTAATTTCCATGAGAAAACTCCCCAAATCAGGGTGAAAATCCCCCAAATCCCTCTGTGATCCCGAGCGCCGGATCTCAGCAGCATCTCTGAGTCCGGTGCACTTTTAATTAACGAGATTTCCAAATATTTGCTGAAATCCAAAGCGGTTTTCGCCCTCGACGTGCTTTTATTCTCCTTCCTATAAATAACCTAAAATAAGAAAAATCATTAACATGAAGGATTTGGGTGCCCGCGTTATTATATTTAACGTTTATATTTCCATCCCCTTTAAGACAGGGGAGCGGGCGCCCGTTTATTTTAGGGGTGCTGGGTCGATGTCACATGAAACCGAGGGGAATTGTTGGCGCAGCGATACCTCCTCCCAAAATAGCCGCCTTACGGCACGGCCCGGGAATCTCGCGGCGAGGCCGGATCCCGCCGCGGCCGGTCCAGCGCATCCCTCGGATATATCCCGGGTGTTCCGACGAGCGGCCGCTCGCGCCTCGTCTTGCGTTGCGGGGGGATGAAAGCAGCTTGTGCCCGCGACCCTGGTTGAGTTTTCCCTACGGATAGCGTGAATCCTGGCGGGAAAAATCTGGGAGTTGAGTATATCCGTGCTTGGTGCTTGTTTTTCCCCCTGTGCGCAGGGAGCTGGAGCGTCCTGAGCATCCTCGGTCCGGCCCGGGATGATCCGTATGTGCTTGGTGCTCCGTGTGCGGAGCTGGAGCATCCCTGAGCGTCCGTGGTCCAGCCCGGGATGATCCATCCTCTTCCTCCTCCTCCAGCCCCGAGTGGCTTCTCAACAGCAGGAGTGTTTGTTAACAATTATCCCCCCCCCCCCGGCATTTTTAGGGGGAAAAATTAGGATTTTCCCATCGGAAAAAGCCCTGGAGCCTCCGTGGGGGGGTTTGGCGTCAGCGGAGCCGTCCCGTAGCCGGCGACGGGGATCGCAGCCTGGTTTTGGGATGCTGTCGGAGACGGCGTCCTTGCAAACGCCGTCGCGTTGCCAGGAGGATTCGGGGCATTAATGAAACCCACTGGGTTTTCCTGGTTTTTTGGCTCCGGGGTGGTGTAGCCGGATTGGAAAACAGGGATTTTTCCTGTCGCATATTTGAGATTTTTAAACGCGCTGGTGACGTCCGCCGGGTTGCAGCGTCTGTATTTACACAACTTCATATAAATACTCCACATCCGCTTTTAATCCCGGTTTTCCTGGAATTAAGGGCTTTGCTCGCGCCCAAACTTTCCCGGGCAAAAGTTTTTCGCGTCGGGGTTTATTTTTTAATCCGAAGGGAAAGTTTGGGATGCGGCTCTTCCCCCTCCCTCTCCGCCGGGAATGATGATATTCGTACACTTGGTTTTTCATCCCAGGGTGAGCAAAAATCCTGAAATAATTAAATTTTTAGTGGGATGAAGCAGGGCTGGGGAAAGGGGTGGGTGGGAGACACTGAAAATAGGGATTGGGAATCCCTGGGCGGCGTGGCTGCGGCGCTGCTGGGGGGGCTGGTGTGTTAGAGGGCTGGGGGGGGGGGTTCCCCCTCGATGTGGGAGGGGAATTGTTGAGTCTTCCTTTCTCAAGGGGCAAAAAAAAGAAAATAAAAAGAAAATTGGGAAAAAAGAATTTTAAAAAAAAAAAAAAAAATTGGGAAAAATAGAAAAGAAAAAAGGTAATAAAAAAGGGAAATTGAAAAAATAAAAAAAAGGGAGCAATTAAAAAAGAAAAAAGAAAATTGGTAAAAAAAAGAAAAAAGTTAAGAAGAAAATAAATAGAAAAAAGAAAATTGGAAAAAAGAAAATAAAAGGAAAAAAGAAAAAAAGAAAATAGAAAATCAGAAAAAATAGAAAAAAGAAAAGAAAAAAGAAACTTGAAAAATAAATTTCAACAAAGGAAAATAAAAAGAAAGAGGAAAATTGAAAAATTAAAAAAAGAAAATAAAAATGAAAAATTAAAAAAAGGAAATAAAAAGAACAAAGAAAATTGAAATCATAAAAAAGAAAATTGAAATAAATAAAAAAGGAAATTGAAATAAATAAAAAAGAAAATTGAAATAAATAAAAAAGGAAATTGAAATAAATAAAAAAGGAAATTGAAATAAGTAAGAAAGCAAATGAGAAGAGAACCCCCCCCGCCGCGGGCACGGCCTCAGCGAGGTGTTTTCCAGCCGCGCTCCCCCCCGGCCACCTCCAGGCCGCGCTTCCAGGGGCCGGACCGCCGCAGAGGGACCCCGCTCCCGCGGGATGTTTCCCGCCTCCCTCCCTGCCCCTGCTCGCCCGCCGCGTTCCCGGGCAGCCGAAGGATGCTCTCGCTCGCTCCGCTCCTCTCCCGACCTGCTCCGGCTCCGCGCGTGATGGACGGCGCCGCCGCCGCCCCGTCCAAGCAGCCCCCCGGTACGACATTATTCTATTAGAGTTTCAAAGCTGGGATTAAGTGGACATGATTCCTTCCCACGGACCATTAATTTTGGTTTATCGCTGGCCTGATGGCCATTACCCTTTTTTTTTTTTTTCCCTCCGCCAGCGCCTTCCCCCATTAGATTCGTACAATTAGCAAAATACGAGCCGGTAACGCGGCGCGGGGGCTGCGGACGAGGATTTCGGGACGCTCCGACGCCAGCGAGGCATCCCGGCAGCTTCCCGAGTACCCCCGGCAAGGCGTGCGGCGCGCGCTCCCGGCAGGATTTTGGGGTGTGAAGCCACCGGCGCCCCAAAACGCCCGCGGTGGAGGGGTGGATGCAGGAGCGGGTGTCGCCTCCGCAGCATCGTTTTGCGTCACCCGCCGCCGAAGGTTTGCGGCGCTGCTCGCGACCCGCATCAGCAAAGACGCTCGCGGGGCACCCTAATGAGCAAAGATCCGCGCGGGGCACCCAAATGAACGACCTCGGCAGGGCGCCCGAATTAGCAAAGACCGCGGGGTGGTGCCCAAACCAGCAAAGATCCTTGCAGGGCACCCAAATTAGCAAAGGTGCTGGCAGGGCACCCAAATTAGAGACCCCGGCAGGGCACCCCAATTAGCAAAGACCATGGGATGGCACCCAAAATAGCAAACGTGCTCGCAGGGCACCCAAATTAGAGACCCCAGCAGGGCACCCAAATTAGCAAAGACCTTGACGTGGCATCTAGATTAGCAAAGACCGTGGGATGGCACCCGTATCAGCAAAGATGCTCCCAGGGCTTCCGAATTAAAGGCCTCAGCTGGGCACCCAAATTAGCAAAAGATCCTGACGGGGCACCCAAGTGAGCAGAGATCCTTGCAGAGCACCCTAATTAGCAAACACCCAAATTAGCAAAGACCGTTGGGATAGTACCCAAATTAGCAAAGATGCTCTCGGGGCGCTCAAATGAAATACCCCAACAGGGCACCCTAATTAGCAAAGATCCTTGCAGGGCACCCTAATTAGCAAAGATCCTTGCAGGGCGCCCTAATTAGCAAAGACCACGAGGTGGTACCCGGATCAGCCAAGGTCCATGCAGGGCACCCAAATGAAAGACCCCAACAGGGCGCCCTAATTAGCAAAGACGCCGGTGTGGCACCCAAATTAGCAAAGATGCTCACAGGGCACCCAAATTAAAGACCTCAGCAGGGCACCCAAATTAGCAGTGGTCCTTGCAGGGCGCCCTAATTAGCGAAGACCCTGGCGTGGCACCTAAATTGGCAAAGACCGTGGGATGGCACCCATATCGGCAAAGCTGCTCACGGGGCACCCTAATTAGCAAAGATCCTTGCAAGGCACCCAGACGAAAGACCCCAACAGGGCACCCAAATTAGCAAAAGACCCCAACAGGGCACCCTAATTAGCAAAGATCCTTGCAGGGCACCCTAATTAGCAAAGACCACGAGGTGGTACCCGGATCAGCCAAGGTCCATGCAGGGCACCCAAATGAAAGACCTCAACGGGGCGCCCTAATTAGTGAAGACCCTGGTGTGGCACCCAAATTAGCAAAGATGCTGGTGTGGCACCCATATCAGCAAAGCTGCTCACGGGGCACCCTAATTAGCAAAGATCCTTGCAGGGCACCCTAATTAGCAAAGACCATGGTGGGATGGTGCCCAAATCAGCGAAGATCCTTGCAGGGCACCCAAATTAGCAAAGATGCTCACAGGGCACCCAAATTAAAGACCTCAGCAGGGCACCCAAATTAGCAATGGTCCTTGCAGGGCACCCTAATTAGCGAAGACCCTGGCGTGGCACCTAAATTGGCAAAGACCGTGGGATGGCACCCAAATTCGCAAAGGTCTTCGCGGGGCACCCAAATGAAAGACCCCGACGGGGCACCCAGATCAGCGAAGGCGCTCGCGGGGCGCCCTAATGAGCGAGGATTCTCTGGGGGCACCCAAGACCTCAGCGGGGCACCCTAATTAGCACCGCTCCCTGCGGGGCACCCGAATTCCGACCCCGGCAGTGCCGGCTCCCTGACGGCGTCACCGTTCCCCCGCGGCACCCGAGCGGCTCCTCGCGGCGGGATAAACCCCCTCTGCCCGCGGAAGGAATGGAGCGGGTTTTGCTCAAAACCGGTGGCAAATTTGGGGCCGAAATTGGACGACGGCGAGTTGAGCCCAAGAGGTGGGAAAACGGATGGATGTTGGAAAAGAATTCCAGTAATTGCGTTAATCGCAGCCGCTGAGCCGCTTCTAAGCTCGGGGCGGCGCAAAACGGGGGTGGTTTGGTGAAACCGGGGGGATTTTTGCGTGGGGTTGGGGGCGATGGAGGATGAGGGTGGGCGACGAAGGCCCGAAGGCGACGCGGGAAGGGAGGGGATGCTCGGAGCGCGATGCGGAGCCGGAGCGTCACCTCCGGGCCTGGGCACCGCCCGAGTCCTTGCGGGCAATGGGGGGAACGGGGGGAACGGGCTGCGAGCCAGCGAGCCGGGAAAGCAAAACGGAATTGAAAGTTTAAGTGTAAAACGCAATTAAAAAAAAAAAAATCAAAGCAAAGAATTCGAGTTTAAAACGCGGTTAAAAATTAAAAAATAAATAAAGCAAAAAAATCTAAGTTTAAAACGCGATTAAAAATAAAAGATAAAGCAAAAAATTTAAGTTTAAGACGCGATTAAAAATAAAAAACAAAGCAAAAAATTTAAGTTTAAAACGCGATTAAAAAGAAAAGATAAAGCAAAAAATTTAAGTTTAAAACGCGATTAAAAATAAAAAAATAAAAAAATTCAAGTTTAAAACGCGATTAAAAATAAAAAAATAAAGCAAAAGATTTAAGTTTAAAACGCGATTAAAAATAAAAAATAAACCAAAAAATTCAAGTTTAAAACGCAATTAAAAATAAAAAATAAAGCAAAAAATTTAAGTTTAAAACGCGATTAAAAATACAAAATAAAACAAAAAATTTGTTTAAAACACAATTGAAAATAAAAAACAAAGCTAAAAATTTAAGTTCAAGACGCGATTAAAAATAAAAAAAGGCAAAAAATTTAAGTTTAAAACTCAATTGAAAATAAAAAAGGAATTAGATAAAGCAAAACAAATTAAACTCAAAAACACATTGCAGGGAATATATATTCCCCATACATATTGGGGAATATTAAATGTAATATATACAAAATTAATATATAATAATGGGGAATATATTGGGGGAGTATATAAGATATATAATATATAGTGGATAATCTATACCATATATTATATAACATACAATATCCCCCAGTATATATATGGAACATTACATAATATTTTATTATATTACCCATATAGATATTGGGGAATATAATATATCTAAAATAGCTGTTATATGTAGATATAATAGTGGGGAATATAGTGCGGGAGTGTATCGGGGAATATAATATATTGGGGAATATTATAGAATATTATATAATATCCCCCGGTTTATGTTGAAGAATATTGTATAATATCACCCATACATACATATATTGGGGAATATAATATTTTTATATATGTGTGTGTATATAGATATGTAATATTGGGGAATATATTGGGAGAATATATTGGAAATATATTGGGGAATATAATATATATAATATATAGAGAGAGGAATATTGGGGGGGAGAGAGAGAGCGGGGAATATATATTGCCATATATAGACATATATATATATATATACACACTGCGCCGTGCAACGACTTGCCAGGAATTTGGCCCAAATGGGCTCAAATACGCCCCAAATCAGAGGGTGCTGTTGACGAGGGTGTTTGCAAACCCTCTCCAGATTTAATCGGGATTTAATTGGGATTTAATTGGGGTTTAATTGGCATTTCTTAATTACCTGCTGCTCCCGCCGCCGTCAGGTGGGTCGTTCCTCCAGCGTCCGTCGGCGCCCAGCGCAGCCCGGGTTGGTTTTGCCGAGCTCGTCTTCCCACCGCGCCTAAAAAAACCCCCAAATGTCCCGATTTTGGGGGCGGCGACGGCGCTATCGCGTCGCTTGGGAGCTGGTCGGGGGGAGGAAGCATCATTTTAGGGGTGCTGAAAATCGGAGACGGGCGACGCTGCCAGGGTGGCGGTGGGCGCAAGGTCCCCAGCGATTCCTCGGGAATAAGGGATATAGATATATTAAAAAAATATATATATATAAAAAACCCCAAGCGTTCACTGCGTACCTATTTTATGAGAGTTTTTGCGCTTTTTCCCCCGTTTTTTAAGGCATCCTGGAGCGCTCCCTGGAAAAGGGAAGGCTCCTCTTGCCCCGAATTGATGCTTTTTATAGGTCGCGCCGTGATACGCTAATAAAGGGAAAGGTTAAAAGAACAGCGGCGGTTCTCTGCGCTCCTCCAGCCGGTTGTTATAACCTCCGACGGTAAATCACGGGGAATTATGAAGTACAGCAGCTTGTGCGATCAGCTATTTTAGCTTTCCCCATAGTGCCGTGCTGTCTAAACGAACGCCGTTAGCGTTACGACCCGGGGATGCCACGGCGCTCCCGGGCGTCATTAGGGACCAGTGTGAACGCGCCCGCAGCCTTAAGGTAAAAAAAAAACCACCGAGGAAGAGCTAGAAATAACGCTGGAATATCTGAAAAGGAATTAAAGAAGTAGCGTTCGCATCGCTTAGCGCGCGGCGGCGTGATGCGGGCGCGCGGTCCCGACGGGGACCCGTCTGGCCCCCCACTTAAATTCGGGGGTTCCTGCGCGTGCGCCTCCAAAATACGGGTTTCGGCATTTTTTTTTTTTTTCCTATTTTTGGGGGTGATGAGGCTACAAAACTTAACGGCGGGGCGGCGGGCGCCGGCTTGCGATTTGCACGATGCAATCGAGGCGCGCTGATGAGACGCTCAAGGGCTTTTTGGGCGAGCACGGAGGGGTCTTACCATTAACCCCCCCCCCCAAACACCCCCCCCCCCCCCAAGTCCTCGAGCCGAGATGACTGCCGGGGCGCCTTTCTCAATTAATGGCGTTGTTTAATCATACCCCCTGTCCGGAGGAGTATTGTCTTACGGATAATTTCGTTTGCCTAACGAGATTTTCGCTAATTAAATCTCCTTTCGGTCGGCGCGGCTCTCCCTGCAGGATAGGGGGAAATGTTTGTGACGGCGTCGCCGCTGCCGGCTGGATAAACCTTTCCACTCGGCTACCGAAGAAAAGCCCCGCGGGGATCGCGGGATGCAAACATCGCCTCGGCAAATTAATTAATTTTTGCGACCCTAAAAAGGCTTTTCCGTCCCCGGAAAATACGGGGGCGTTGCTCCCCGCGTCCTCCTTTCGGCTCCGGCCGCCCGCGCGGCAGGATGCTTGTGCATCCCCAAAATACGCGGATTTCTGGTTGAAAAGTACCAAATCCGGGAGGTTTGGGGCTTATTTGGGGTGGGTTGATTAGGAAAAATCAGAGTGGGGTTTTGAGGGTCTAAAATAGCCCCGAAATGTGTCGTCGGGGTCTTGGGGTGTGGCAGCAAAAGGCAGATTTATTTAAGGGTGAATCGGGTTTTCTCCGAAGCGCCGCGGCGCCGGGATAGCAAAGTCCTGCAAATCCCGGGAATTCAGGCCCGCGAGTTCAGGAAACTTAGGGAGGAAATTCAGGCAAATTCAGGGAAGTCCCGTTCGACCCGAAGCCGCGCAGCTCTGTGTCGCGCCGGTTTGGCTCCTGAAAATCCCTGTTCCCGCCGTTCCCCGGGAATCGCCGGGGAAATTCCCTTGGGATTAAACGGAAGGGAAGGGACGGAGCGGAGCCCTGGAAGGGGGCGTCTCAAGCGCCTCCGCTATCGTTAGTTTTCAGTATTTCTCAGCTGAGATACGGAATTGAGGCCGGTTCCACCTCGAATATCCCCGACATCAGTATAATTATTACATATTTCTGACAGGTGAGAAGCGACCCCTATAAATAGGGATTTTAAAATATATATATTTGCTATAAAATGTGGGCTGAACCACGGGTTTTGCATAAAATATATATATTTGCTATAAAATGTGGGCTGAACCACGGGTTTTGCATAAAATATATATATTTGCTATAAAATGTGGGCTGAACCACGGGTTTTGCATAAAATATATATAATATATATAATATACAACATATAACATGATACATAATACATAATATATAATATAACATAAATATGTACACTAAAATATAAAATACATGATATATGATATGTAGTAGATGATAATAGATAACACTGTATATCCATCATGTAAAATATATAGATAATATAGTTATATGGGTAATATATAACCTATATTCTCTCTACATAAATTATATGTAATATAGTATATATATTATATAGAATAAACTGTATTCACTCTATATATTTATTATATACAAAATAGATAGCACAGGTAACACAGTGTAGATAATGTAGGTATTATAGATTATATGTAATCATATAGTGTGTGTATATATAATAAACTGTATTAACTCTGTATCTTCATCCTATGTAGTAGATAATGTATAGATAATACAGATATATGGCTATACAATCCATATTATCTATG
This sequence comes from Phoenicopterus ruber ruber, assembly GCA_009819775.1. Lineage (NCBI taxonomy): Eukaryota > Metazoa > Chordata > Aves > Phoenicopteriformes > Phoenicopteridae > Phoenicopterus > Phoenicopterus ruber. Next base: position 157,793 of record CM020237.1, on the reverse strand, counting down.
TATCTATATTATATAGTATATATTCTATTTAATAAACTGTAATAACTATATATACTACATACTACATAATATATAATACATAATGCATAAGACATAATATATAATACAGGTATCATAATTTAGATGATATAGGTAATTCGGGACGTTGCCCGAATCCGGTGAATCCGGCGGGGCGCCGGGCGGGCGCCGCGGGGCCCGGGGGGGCGGCGGCAGCGGAGTCCCAGGGTTCGACACCAAAAGCCGGGGGCTACGAGAGCGTCCGGCGGCGGCTCGCGCGCGCGCTTGGGCAGGAGTAGGGAGCAAACCTGTCGTTTTTTACTCCTCCGCGTCGAGAGCGGCTTCCGCTTTCGCTCCTCCCCAAAGGAGGAAAAGGAAATTTCCCTGAAAATCAACTTTTTGCGTGTTTCCCACATGTTTCTTTTTCTGTTTGTGTCATTTCTGGCCGCAGTTACGTGCTTGGAGCGTCTCCGGTGCGCGCTCCGTGCTTGCTCCCTGCACGCGTGCCCCTGTGCGCGCTCGCAGCTCCCGTGCAAGCTCTGTGCACGCTCCTGTGCACGCTCCCAGCTCCCATGCGCGCTTCCTTGCGCACCTCTAGCTCCCGTTCACCCTCCCATGCACGTTCCCCTGCTCGCTCCCTGCACGCTCCTTGCGCGCTTCCTTGCACGCCTCCGGCTCCCCTTCATCCTCCCGTGCACGTTCCCCTGCATGTTCCCTGCATGCTCCCATGAACACTCCCACGCACGCTCCCTGCACACTCCCTGCGCGCTTCCTTGCACACCTCGAGATCCCGTTCATCCTCCCACGCGTGCTCCCCTGCTCGCTCCCTGCATGTTTCCTTGCACATCTGAAGCTCCCCTTCATCCTCCCGTGCATGTTCCCTTGCTCGCTCCCATGCGCGCTTCCTTGCACACCTCCAGCTCCTGTTCATCCTCCCATGCATGTCTGCACGCTCCCTGCACGCTTCCTTGCACACCTCCGTCTCCCCTTCATCCTCCCATGCACGTTCCCCTGCTCGCTCCCTGCACGCTCCCATGCACATTCCCATGGATGTTCCCCTGCTTGCTCCCTGCATGCTCCCATGCATGTTCCCTGCATGTTCCCATGAACACTCGCACGCACTCTCCCTGCACGCTCCCTGCACTCTCCCTGCACGCTCCCTGCACGCTCCCCTGCATGTTCCCTGCATGCTCCCATGAACACTCCCATGCACTCTCCCTGCTCGCTCCCTGCACGCTCCCTGCACGCTTCCTTGCACACCTCCGGCTCCCCTTCATCCTCCCATGCACGTTCCCCTGCTCGCTCCCTGCACGCTCCCACGCGCATTCCCACGCACGCTCCCAGCAAAGCACCGCAGCTGCCTCCCTCTTCCCTCCTCCGCCATCCCTGAACTAAAAAGCTCCAAAATAGCCCAATTTCCCCCCAATTCGCACGAGCTTTGCCCAACGTCTTCCCGGCGGGACTCTGCCCGCTGGCCCCCACTGCAGCATCCCAGCCCGGCAGCGGAGGCGGTTTGCGGTTCCCAAATATTTGTGCATGCAGCTTTGCAGGATGTTTAATAATATTTAGTAATATTTAATAATATTTAGCAATATTTAGCAATATTTAGCAATATATAATAATATATTATATTATTTATTATTATTTCATATTATTTAATGTTACTTAAAAACACGGTGTTGCGGCACGAGCATCACCTGCGGCTTACGGAAGGCAGCAAGGCTAAAAAAGTCCCAGGGAGAACTGCGATAACCCCGTTGAGAGCAAAATAATTGGTGACCGAGGAGGAATACGGAGAATTAAAATAAATAATAATAAAAAAAAAAAATATATATATAAACGAAAAAAAAAAAATATGTTAACGAAACATTAACTCTCAACGTGAGCTGGCTTCCACGGGAGCGGGGAGCGGGGGACGCGCCGCTGAAAAATCCCACCGCAAGGACACGGAGAGAAAATAAAACTGTTTTATCTCCGATCCCGTCCTGCGACAACGATGGGAAACGGCGAGGGAAGGAACGCGCGTGGCTTTTAAACGAAAGCCACCCTCGCCCCAGAGGGCTGGGGCTGAGATTTGGGGCGGTTTATTATTTGGGGGGGGATTTTATTATTTATTGGGGGTATTTTATTATTTTGGGGGGTATTTCGGGATATTTTATTATTTCGGGGGGGTATTTTGTTATTTCGGGGGGTATTTTGTTGTTTATTTGGGGTGTTTTATTATTTTGGGGGGGGTATTTTATTATTTATTCGGGGTATTTTATGATGTATTTGGGGTATCTTATTATTTTTGGGAGTACTTTATTATATATTTGAGGTATTTTATTATTTTGGGGGGTGTTTTATTATGTATTTGGGGTATTTTATTATTTCAGGGGGTATTTCCTTATGTATTTGGGGTATTTTATTATTTCGGGGGGTATTTTATTAAGTATTCAGGATGTTTTATTACTTTGGGGGGTATTTTATTATTTATTTGGGGCTATTTCATTATTTGGGGAGTATTTTATTCTTTATCGGAGGGGATATTTTATTATTTTGAGGGGTATTTTATATTTGGGAGCATCCCGGTCAGGGCTTGGGATGCTCCCGGCGTCGCTGGCTGATCCCACCTGCCCCAGCGGGGTTGCGGGGACTCCGAGGAGGAGGGAAACGATAGGGATAAATATAATTCCCTGTGGGATATTTCACCTCTCCTCGGGAACGTGCGACGGGCTGCGTGCTCGGCTCGGCCCTCCGAGGCGCCGAGATCGGCCGCAGGAGATGAGTTTCGGGGCCAATGTTGCACGTACGGAGAACGGGAGCGGGGAGGGAAGGTGCTGGGGGGCTTTTTTGGTGCAACCCCCTCTTCAGAGGCCTCTTTTGGGGTGCAGATTTCTGCTCGAACGGCTTTTTTGGGTGCAACCCCCCTGTTTAAAGTGCTTTTTTTGGGTGCAACCCCCTGTTTGAAGGGCTTTTTTTGGGTGCAACCCCCCCGTTCAAAGTGCTTTTTTGGGTGCAAACCCCTGTTCGGAGGACTTTTTTTGCTGCAAACCCCTGTTTAAAGTGCTTTTTTAGGTGCAAAACCTCTGTTTGAAGAGCTTTGTTGGTGCAAACCCTTTTTTGCAGGGCTTTTTTTCCTGCAAAACGCCTGTTTGAAGGACTTTTCTTGGGCGCAAACCCCTTTTTGAAGGACCTTCTTTTGGTGCAAACCCCTGTTTTAAAGGGTTATTTTGGGTACAAACCCCTGTTTTAAAGGGGTTTTTTTGGGTACAAACCTCTGTTTAAAGTGCTTTTTTGGTGCAAACCCTTTTTTGAAGGACTTTTTTGGGTGCAAACCCCTTTTTGAAGGACTTTTTTGAGTGCAAACCCCTGCTTGAAGGACCTTTTTTGCTGCAAACCCCTGCCTGAATGGCTTTTTTTGGTGGAAAACCCCAATTCGTAGGACTTTTTTTGCTGCAAACCGCTTTGGAGGAGCTGCCAAAGCAGCGTCAGGGCAGGATGCGGATGAGGACAGAGCCTGGATGCTTGCGCAGGACACAGGGCTTATTTTGGGGGAAAAAGCCAGGATTTTAGGAGCAAGGAGGGAACCTGATGGCCACTTGCGTGGGGTTTTGAGTGTGATGTAACCCTTTTTCCTTCCTTCGCCAAGCAAAATACCCCCCAAATCCCCGTCCGTAATGCTTTTTTATTCTTGAAGACTATGAAAATAACACAGATTTTGCTAAAATAATTGCATTTTGCATGCAAAAAAAACCCCCCTCTGTTGCGGAGAAATTCCTGTTACCCGACGATGCTCCTTGACGCCGTCCCGCGAGCAAAACTATCTCGTTTTTAAGCTTTTTTGGCTTTAATTTCAGCCCAGAGCAGGTGATGGAGGAGCAAACCCATCCTGGGGTGGGGAGCGGAGGGGCATCACCTGCATCCGCGTGGGCAGCATCCCCCTTTCCAACCGTTTTTTTCCTCCCAATAGCTTCGGACAGGTGGGAAAAGTATTTTTTCCCGCCGTTTTGGGGGCAAAAAATGAAGTTTTCTCCGCGTTCCCCCTCTTCTCCGCGCCGCGCGCTCGCCACCCCGCTGTCTGTTTTTCCTCGCCGAGGTTCAGTTCTAATTATGTTGATTTTCTCCAGCCCACCCCCCTCCTGGCAAGCTTATTAGGGGGAATATTTTTATTTATTATCATTTCGCCCAACTCCCGCCAGCATTTCCAATTACTCTCGCCGCTTCCTTGTAATTGTCTTTCCGTAATGGCTGCGAAACAATTGCGCTAAATGAGGTGGCTCCGGCAAGATGAGGGTTTCACTTCATTAAAGGCTAATGGATTCCCAGCTCCGGCTCTGTGGGCAAAAAAAAAAAGGGGAAAAAAAAAAGGAAAGAGGAAAAAAAAAAGATATTTAAACAGCTTCTTTTATTTTACGGGGATACCTTGCCCCGGCGGGAGGGTGTCGGTGGCGGGGACCGTGCGATGGGCAGCGTCGCCGCGGCGTGCGCGCGCTTTCCCCGTCTCCAGGCTGGGACCTTTTTGGGCTTCGGGGGATTATTTTAAATTATTTTGCGCTAAATTCCTGCTGGCTTGCAAAAGCTGGCTTTTGCCCTGGTTTTTTTGGCTATATATATAGCAATATACTATATTTATTGCTATAAATACAATATATATTATAGAAATATAGGATATATAGCAATGTAGTAACATCGCCATACAATAGAACATATAATAACATATTAATATAATACATGCGTATATTTATAACTAAATAAATAGCTACATTATCCAGTTATATATTACATAAATATATAATATATGGCTTGATAGAAGCAATATATTATCTAAATATATATGGCTTGATAGAAGCAATATATTATCTTAAATATATAATATATGGCTTGATAGAAGCAATATATTATCTAAATATATAATATATGGCTTGATAGAAGCAATATATTATCTAAATATATATGGCTTGATAGAAGCAATATATTATCTAAATATATAATATATGGCTTGATATCAGGCAACACATTATCTAAATATATAATATATTGCTTGATAGAAGCAATATATTATCTAAATATATAATACATTGCTTGATATCAGGCAATACGTTATCTAAATATATACTATATTGCTTGATAGAAGCGATATATCGATACATGATGCTTCATACATAGCGATATATTGCTAATAATGATTATATTGCTATATATTATATAGCATAGATTATTTAGAATAGCAGTAATCATATTGCTTGATATATATTGCTTTGTAATCGATTTATTGCTATAGAATACCCATTTCTGCCCAGCAGCCGGGGGCAGAGGCAAAGTTTTTTGGGTTTTGGTTGAAATCCGAAGGCTGGCTGGGGGTTATTTTTGCTCCTCCAGCAGATATTAATTATTTCAGCGTTATTTTTATTTCTAAAACCTTTCTTTTTTCATTCCTTTTCCTCCCATTTTCCCCATCCTTCCTCTGCCTTCCCCCGTCTTTCGCTGCGTGCGGATGTGGTCCAGGTGCTGGGATGGAGCCGGGATCCATCCTGGGACCACGCAGAGTTGGGCGCCGCGACTCAGCGGTTTGGGGTTTTTTGGCAAAAAACCGAATCAGTTCCCACCAGGACTTAATTTTTTGGGCAAAAAAAAAGGCAAAACGGAACCCTTGGCCGCAGCGTGACGCTCGCAGCCAAAGCGCCCCGACGCGGACGTTGTTAGCGCCGGCACGGGGCTCCCCGGCAAAGTAAAATTCAGCTGGAAACGCGCGGAAAATCCTTCGGAAAAGCCATCCATCGGATCTGTTACAGTGGGCGTGTATGGTGGATATGTTATACACATGTATAAAAATACATATATTTTGGATATATTACGCTATATCCATCCATTGGATAGATTATATCCATCCAATATCATATCCATACTATTATATCCATTGGCAATATATATAGTATAATATATCCAATATATCAATCCAATATATATTATACATATGGTTTTTATATATATCCTCTCTCTCTATATCCTCTCCCCCCCATATATCCTCTCTTTCTCTCTCTTTTTATAGGACAATTGTATAGACATTATATATATGTCTTCATCCACATTATCCAACTATATCCATGTAATAGATATAGTAATCCAGTAATATATATATAGGATGGATTTAATTGGATAATGTGGATGAAAACATATATATAGAAAATACAGATCTCTAATATATGTATAATAATTGAATATCTATTGGATGGATATAAGTGGATAATGTGGATGAAGACATGTATCTAATGTAGATCTCTAATATATGTGTAATAATTGAATAATCTATCTATTGGGCGGCTATAATTGGATAATGTGGATGAAGACACACATTTATGTTTTATATATTATATATATAAAAAAAAATCCAGTAATATATATATATTGAATGGATATAATTGGATAATGTGGATGAAGACATATATATCTATTATATGTCTAATATATGTATAATAATTGAGTATCTATTGGATGGCTGCAATTGGATAATGTGGATGAAGACACACACACACACATATATATAAAAATATATGTGAAATAATCCAGTAATATATATATTGGATGGATATAAGTGGATACTGCGGATGAAGATGCGTATATTTTATATACCTAACAAGGGGACGTATGGCTGTGGTGGGGTGTTAAACCCTCCTCTGGGTGTTCACCCGCTGCGATGCGGATTTGCCCACCGGACCGGGGGAGCGGATCTGGCGACAGCTCCGGAAAAAACCCCCTTTTTTTCATTTCAAACGCCCCTGCGGGCGCCGCGTCCTTCCCCCACCCTCGCGCCCCGCGGCCCCTCCTCGCCTCCGGCTCCGTCCCCCGCGCGTCCCGCGTCTCCCCCAAACCTGCCCGCGGGGAAAAAAAAAAAAAAAAAAAATCAAAATAATATTTTTTGCCACGGGAACAAGGGTTTCTCATTGTAAATATATTTATCTTTCCGCATAATAATGGAAATACTGAACCGCGCGTCCTTCGGGGAGCTGTGGGAAACTCTCACGTGCTGTCCCCAGCCCGGGGCTGCTCCCCCTTCTTCCTTCTAAGGGATAAAAGGAGATAAAATGCATTAAAAAAAACTCTGCAAAATGTAGCTCTTTACGAAACTACCCGCCCTTCCAGCCTTACCTTCCAGCAAGGTGCGTGCAGTGGGATTTTTCCTAGAAAAATGGCATTTTTGAGGCACGCAACCTTTTCGAAATGCGTATAGGTACCAAACAGCTTTGCAAAACCGGGGTGACTCGCGATGCCGGGGGGGGGACCTGGGATTCGCTTTCACCGGCCAGAGCTGCAATTTTAGGTTCAGAAAGCACAAAAGCACCTAAAATCAGGATGGCGAAATTTCGGGCGATGACACTTTGCGGCGGACGACGCGAAAGCATCCGAGACGTGGTGCGAACTCGGCCCCCCCACCCGCAAAAAGCCGTCCCTGAAATAGGTTTTGCGGGAGTTCGAGCACCCGGGAGGGGGAAAAGCAACGCCCAGCACCCGGCGCGGTGACGTGCAGCCGTTTGCGTCCTCGCCTCGCGCCGAAAGTGCGTTTTAGCGTCCGATTTGGGGCAAAATCCTACATTTTTCGCGAAGGCGGCCACCAGCTGCTGCTGCAGAGCTCCATTAACCCAGCGCTGGGACGACACCAGACCTCCACTTCATTAAGTTGATGACTCTTGCTAATTTTTGCCCTGGCCTTCCAGGGCTCCCCGCCATCCGGCGCCCGGCCGGGACGGATGCACGCCGTTGCCTTCATCCTTATTTTACAAACATCCTCATCCTATTTAGCATCCGTGCTTGGGGGTTGCGTCCCTCCGAGCCTTCAGCCCTCCTTATTCCCAAGGAATTTAAGAGCACCCGTGTTTTTTCCACGTGCTTTTCCTTCCCTGGGAACGCGAACACCGGCTCGATTGGCAGAAGAATTCGGGATATTATTTGGGATTATTTCGGCGCAGAGCAGAACGCGGCCCGGATGGTGCAAGGGTGGTGCAACCCGTGAGCTGAAATACTTAATTATTGCGGACGTGACCTTGCTGGGATGAGCCACCAGACGGCCAGGGACGCTCGCCTCCGAAAAAACCCAGGGCAGGCTTGACGCGGGGTCTCCTGACGAAGCCAGCGCTCCCCAACCTTAATTAGGCGCCCGTCATTAAGCACAGAGCTCGTATAACCGCACGTCCAAACCTCCCCGGCCCCGGATCGCGACGTTAGAGCATTCAAACGCCTGGAAAAAAAAAAAAGCCCGCTGTGGTTGCAGAGCATCACGTCTCATCGGGCCGGAGACGCATCCTTATTAAAATAATTATAAAACCATTTTGCAATTAATATTTCTTTAGGATGCGACGTCGAATGGGGCTTTAGCGACACTTGGGGCTTAACTCATCTTCATCCCAGGGCAGAAAAATGTTGTAAAGCGGCTTCAAAGCTCGGCAGAGGAATTATTTTCTGTCCCGTTTGGAAACTGGGTGTAATTTGGGCGCGTGACTGGGGACCATTTTCGTCCTCCAGTTGTTGCATCGCTATTAGATTTGCAGGGAAAACACCATTTTTTGCAGCTTTCTCTGTCCTGGAGTTACTTCTGGGGTTAAGTCTAGCTCAGGTGTGCCGAGGGAGTGATGAAAAATCAGATGTTTCTGGGAAAAAGCACCTTTTCTTTTAAATATAGAAGAAAAAAAGCAGTTAATTGAATTTTAAAGGATTTTTTTTTTTTCGAGTGTGGGTAAAGGACATGGCTGGACTGAATTACTCTGCACTTGGGGCAGCTGGTTCACCCATACAAACAGGTGTCAAAAACCCCCCAAACCCTAAAAAACCCAAATTTTGAGGTTTTCTTATGAGCTTGGGAACTAAATACAGATTGGGGGGGGGATTTGGTTGATTTGGGGGTGCTGGAAGCCTTTGCTAAAAGCTGAATATCCCTTGAAAAGGCGCATCACCACGTAACAGCGCGTGGGGCAGAAATTATGAGCGCGCGTTTTGCAAGAAATTTGGGATTAAAAAACCCCCACCTTTTGACTGAAATGTTGCCAAATCTGTGCGCCGGGGCCGCGCGGGGGGTGAAACAGCGGCGGCTCGTGATTTTTGCCGAACACCCCGCGGGGCTGGGGGGTTGAGCCGAGCGGCAGGCGTGCCTGCGCCAGGCGGGCAGCGGGATGCAGACGGCCCGAGGCTGCCCTCGGCTCCGGAGCCAGGAGCAGGACGGACCTTTCGGGATGCAAACCGTGCCCGAAAGCCTCCCCGTTTTTCCCAGCTAGTTCGGTCGGGTTAATAAAAAAAAAAAAACCATCGCCGCCTCGCCGGAGGGGCTGCGGAGCGGCGCTGAGCCTCGCCGGGCTGCCGGCGGCCTGGGGAGACGTAAAAATTAGCGTTTTTTAAAAAGTTGGATCCAAACGGAGAGTCGCTGAGCGTTGCTTTTAGCCAGCGTCGTTGCTTCGGTCCGAGCCGCCGCCTGCAGTTGGCTTTTATCTAGCGGCCTCGGCTCGAGCCGAGCCAGCACCCGTGGTTCGGTCCTGTCCGGCGTCCTCGCGTTGGTCCTCGCCGGCACCTTCGGTCTGATTTTAGCTCATGGCCGTGGTTCGGTCCCGGCCGGCGCCCTGGCGCTGATCCTCCTCGGTTTGGTTTTAACCAGCAGCCTTAGTTCCACCCTCTGGTTTGATTCCAGCCGACGTCGCTCCTCGCCGTCGTTCTCACCTTGCTCCCGGGCAGCGGCCTTGGCGCGGCCTCAGCCAGCGTCCTCGCCCTGACCCTCGCGACCGTGCCTGGGTTGCGTTTGGCTAGCAGCCTTGCTTTGACGGGCGCCAGCACCCACGGCTTGGTTCTCGCGTCGCTGAGTGATTCCCACCCGGCACCCTTGCTCTGTCCCAGCCAGCATCCCCCGTTGGATTTTAGCCCGTGGCCTTGGCTCAGCTCTGCCGAGCGTCTTTTCTTCGGCCCTGACCAGCATCTTCGGTTTGATTTTATCGACCGTCCTTGGTTCAGTCCTAACCAGCATCCCTGGCGTGATCCTGGCCACCATCCTTGGTTTGATCCTGGCCACCATCCTTGGCTTGATCCTGGCCACCATCCCTGGCTTGATTCTGGCCACCATCCTTGGCTTGATCCTGGCCACCATCCTTGGTTTGATCCTGGCCGCCATCTTTGGCTTGATCCTGGCCACCATCCTTGGATTGATCCTGGCCAGTCCCACTCCTTGGCTTGATCCTGGCCACCATCCTTGGTTTGATCCTGGCCACCATCCCTGGCTTGATCCTGGCCACCATCCTTGGCTTGATCCTGGCCACCATCCCTGGCTTGATCCTGGCCACCATCCCTGGCTTGATCCTGGCCAGGCCCCCTCCTTGGCTTGATCCTGGCCAGCATCCTTGGCTTGATCCTGGCCACCATCCCTGGTTTGATCCTGGCCAGGCCACCATCCTTGGTTTGATCCTGGCCACCATCCCTGGCTTGATTCTGGCCACCATCCTTGGCTTGATCCTGGCCACCATCCCTGGCTTGATCCTGGCCGCCATCCTTGGCTTGATCCTGGCCACCATCCTTGGCTTGATCCTGGCCACCATCCTTGGCTTGATCCTGGCCACCATCCTTGGTTTGATCCTGGCCGCCATCTTTGGCTTGATCCTGGCCACCATCCTTGGCTTGATCCTGCCTGCCATCCCTGGTTTGATCCTGGCCACCATCCTTGGCTTGATCCTGCCTGCCATCCTTGGTTTGATCCTGGCCAGTCCCACTCCTTGGCTTGATCCTGGCCACCATCCCTGGTTTGATCCTGGCCAGGCCCCCTCCTTGGATTTTAAACCTTGCTTTGCTCCTCGCCAGCATCCTCGGTTTAAATTAACACAATTTCCAGCTTCTATATGGAAATATATAAATATATATGTATGAAACCAAGATTCCGACTGCTCCCGGGGCCGGGGCCGCCCCCCGCATCCTCTGAGCAGCTCCTGCCCAAGCCAAGCCCTTGCGAAACCCAAGCGGCTCCTTCCCGGGCCGGCCGCGGCGTGGGCATCTTCCCGCTTCCCGTCTGGTTCCATCGTGGTATTTCGGCTTCGGCTGATGCAAAAATGAAGTGCAGGGGCTTGTGCTTCCGAAGAGGCTCAGTCCGTGCCGGGAGTTGGTGGAGCGTCGGGTAAAGAGCTGAATTTAGGCATTTTTATTGCCCAGTCTCATTTTTTTTTTTTTCAGCATTTTTTCACGGTAGATCGTCCCGGCAAGTGACGGGGGGCAAATCCCCGGCGGGCGTCAGTGCCGGGGCGGAGGGCGGTCGCGTGCGCGGGGAGACCTGCCCGAGCTCGGGCCCAGCACTTGCTTTTCTTGCCCTAAGGAGATGAAAAACCCCAGCAAAAAAAAAAAAAATCCCGACAAGCTGCGTTTTGCCCGGGTGAGCGAGAAATGGGGACGCGCGTCCCCACCGCCGCGACAGAGCCGCCGCGCTTCGCCGTTTCACTCGAAATCCGGGCAAAACTGCCAACCCGACCTTTTTTCTCGCCGCGTCGGGGCGGGGGATGCTCAGGCTTCAGCGTGGGGACGCGCGCGCCCCTCCGCTCCCGCAGCCCTCGGAAGCGGCGGCAGCCGCCTGCGCGCTCCGGTTGGGAAGATAATTGAGTTTGCGTTTCTGCGCGTTGTTTACCGTTCCTCCGAACCGACGGTTCCCCCGAGACTCCAGCTCCGGGGTCGGGGTGGTGGGTTTTTTTTTTTTTGCAAACCTCCTTGCAAGCGCGTTCTTCATTATGCTTCGGTAACAATTTTAATTTTACTATTATTAAACCATCCCAGACGCTGCCTCATTACGTGCCTCGGAGCTGAAATTCCTGAATGGGGGGGGGGGGGGGACGGCACGGAACGACTCACATCTGGGCTTGTTCTGCAGATGTTTGCTTTATAAAAGAGCCGACATTAAAGCCCGACGTCGACGTGGTTTTGCCCCGGGATGGGTTTGCACAGGTCGGCGCGGGATGGGAATGGCCTTGGCACAAAGAGGAACCCGAAAACTTATGTGCAGGAGCCGGTTGCGAAAAGACCTCGTCTCGGCTTGGCTTTTTTTAGAATAAAAGTAATAAATTTTGCCCTGGAAAAAAAGAATAATTAAAAAAGAACAAACAGGAAGGTTCAGCACGGGTAACCCGGCGAGCCAAAAACCTGAATTTCTGCGATCAAACCCGATTTTGCACTTTTTTCCTCCCATCGCGGGAACAAAAAAAAATCACCCCAGACATCTGGCAGCATCACTCGCGGGACCTGGCGAGGTCAGCGTGCAAAAAAGGTATCTATAGTCTGCTACGAGGACTCCTGTGCACGTGCGTGCGTTTGCACGTTGGCACGTGCGTGATTGCACGTGCGCGTGCATGTCGGCACGTGTGCATGTGCTTGTTGGCATGTGCAGGTTCATGTTTGCACGTGCATTTGCATGTTTGCACATTGCATTTGAACGTGTGCGTGTGTGCATGTGCACGTTTGCGTGTGTGTTTGCATGTGCGTTTTCCTGTTTGCGTGTGCGTTTGCATGTGTGTGCGCGCGCACGTTCCCATTCGCATTTGCGTGTGCACGCGTGCACGTGCATTTGACTGTATGCATGTGCCTGTGTGCACGTGCATTTGCATTGCACGCGTGTTTGCATGTGCATGTGCATGTTTGCACGTGCATTTGCGTGCGCATGATTGGATGCGCATGTGCGTGAACGTTTGCGAGTTTGCACGTGCCTTTGCGAGTTTGCACGTGCCTTTGCATGTTTGCACGTGCTTGCGCATGCATATTTGCACGTATGCAAACGCACGCATATGCACAAAAGTCCTCGTAGCAAAATATATACGTTTTTTGCATGCGAATACCCCGCACAAGCCCGGCGAGGCAGGGACGCGTGCTCCTAGCGAGCAGCGCGCGCGGCTGTAGCCCCCCGTAAGCAGCTCTCCGGATTTACGCGCCCTCAATAACTTTCTTGTCTTCCCATTATCTCTAACCCAGAGACTCCAGGAAGTTTAATTTCTGCTCGCTGGCAATCACCATTAAATAGAAATTGGCTTTTTCTGTGTAAACACGTCATTAGCGAAGCTGGTTTCTGCAGGGTCCAGATTTCATTTTTATTAAAATGAAACATTTTTCGGCTCCTTACTGTGGCCGGAGATGAAGAGGATAATTTTAACCCGTTGGGTTGGCCGCAGATAATTGCGCCGGCGTTTGATTGGGGCGATTAGGGAAATCTCCTCTTCCCGTGCAGAAGGATTTGCATTTCCCCGCCCAGGCGGCCGATCCGGGTGGGAAACGGCCCCGAGTTTCGGCTCCTGCTCCCGAGGATGGGGGTCGACACGGGAAAGTCGCCCATAGATGCGAATAATAGAGATTATTTATTGCGCCCATATATATCATAGATATCATGTCGTATCATACCGTATCGTACAATATCATACCGTATCGTACAATATCATACCATATCGTACAATATCATACCATGTCATACAATATCATACCATGTCATACAATATCATATATTCTATATAATACATGGGAAAAATGGATAATATATATTGGAACAATACAGAATACATTATATATTATTCCTGTCGTATCCTATATATTCCCATATATGGGAATAACAGAGAATAACTAGTTTATTGTTCCCATGTATATTATAATATATAGCATAGCGTGTCGATAGCATATGGGATTAATATACCATATATTGTTGGAATGATAACTAATATATATCATTCCCATATATTATACCATATAACATGTATAACATATACAACGTACGTAATATACGTATGGCATATAACACAACATAACATATAATACGTAATACGTAATACGTAATATATAATACATAATATACTATATATAATATATTATTATCATATATCATATACGGAATTAGGTGACCCTGCGGCCTCTCCCCTCTCTCTCTGCCGTACCCAGACCTTGAATTTTCCGGCCGCGTGACTCGAAGGAAGACAAACTGATTGGGGATATACCATGGACCGTATACAATCCGCCCGCCACGCCCGCTGCGCCTTCCAGGCCGGAGTTTCCCGTTCTCGCGCTACTCGGCAAATCGTGTTTTCAGAGGCGGGGGAGCAGCAGGTCCCCCCCAAATCGGCCTCTCGGGACCCCCCCAAGCCGGTTCGCGCCCGCAGCGCGTGGGACGCGTTGAGTTACGGTCCCGGCGCGGGGAGCGTGGCCGGAGCTCGGCCGCGCGCCGGCCCGAGGCTCTTTGCACAAGCCCGCGGGGGGACGGCGAGGGATTGCGGGGCGACGGGAAAGCGGCTCCGCGAAGCTCATTTCAGCCTTTTTTCCCCCAAACTGCACCAACGAGCTTGCTTTTTGCAAAAAAAACCTCCTTTTTTTTGCTTTTGCTTGCCTTTCTTTGCTTTTGCTTGCTTTTTTTTGCCTCTACTTGCCTTTTTTTGCTTTTACTTGCCTTTTTTTGCTTGCCTTTTTTTGCTTTTGCTTGCTTTTTTTGCTTCCCCTTGCCTTTTTTTTGCTTTTCCCTCCTTTTTTTTGCTTTTCCTTCCCCTTTTTTGCTTTTCCTTCCTTTTTTTTGCTTTTCCTTCCTCTTTTTTGCTTTTCCTTCCTTTTTTTTTGCTTTTCCTTCCCCTTTTTTGCTTTTCTTTCTTTTTTTTTGCTTTTCCTTCCCCTTTTTTGCTTTTCTTTCCTTTTTTTTTGCTTTTCCTTCCCCTTTTTTGCTTTTCCTTCCTTTTTTTGCTTGCTTTTCTTTTGCTTTTCCTTACCTTTTCTTTCCCCCCCCAGGGGCATGCAAGCAGCCAGGCCTCCTTTCCCAACTAGGAATTTGGGGTGAAAAACACCCTTTTTGGGCACGGAGGCTCGTTTCTCCCCCAGGTCAGTTTTTTGGGGGGGATATTGCTGCAAAAGGAAAGCATCGCCTGGGTAAGCAAATTCCTGCGGTTGCTTCTGCGCCTGGCGGAGCGTCCCACTAAAACATCCACAAATGCCCCAAACCAGAGCTTTTTCCCCTCAAAATACGGCAGGATTGTGGCATGGTTGCTCTAGAGAAATTAAATTACGCAGAATTTGGGGCAAAAAGAGAGTGGAAATAGTCATTTGGGGAAACAACGGGGTGCCGCGTTGTCTCTGTCACCTGGAGTTTTGCAGCTGGGATTGGGGGTGGTTTCAATCGCATCAGCCTGAACTTTGCAGGAAACTTAACCCGTGTCACGGGGATGGTTGAACTGGCTCAGCGCTTCCAGCGCAAGCGTCTGGAGCGATGCAAAGTTGCAAAGGTCCAGGCAAAGTTGCAAAAGAAAAAGGCAAACAGGCATTGCGTTGCAAAGTTGAAAAAGAAAGCAAATGGGCATCGCATTGTGAGGTTGCAAAAAAAAATGCAAATGCACATTGCGCTGGAAAGCTGCAAAAAGTGCAATCGTGCAGGGCATCGCAGAGGTGCCAAACCGTGCAAGCACACTGCGTTGCAAAACCAGCAAGCACATTGCGTTGGAAAAACTGCAAATGCATTGCACAGCATCGCAAAACCTGCAGACCGATTGCGCTGCAAAACCTGCAAACATTTTGCATTGCATTGCAAAAAGTTCAGACAGACACATGGCATTGCAAAACGTGCAAACACATTCTACTGCAAAAACCTCAAACACATTGCGTTGCAAAACGTGCAAGCACGTGGCATTGCAAAACCTGCAAACGCATTGCATTGCGTTGCATTGCATTGCAAAACCTGCAAGCACGTGGCATTGCAAAACGTGCAAACGCATTGCGTTGCAAAACCTGCAAGCACATGGCATTGCAAAACCTGCAAACGCATTGCATTGCAAAACCTGCAAGCACGTGGCATTGCAAAACCTGCAAATGCATTGCATTGCAAAACCTGCAAGCACGTGGCATTGCAAAACGTACAAACGCATTGCATTGCAAAACCTGCAAACGCATTGCATTGCAAAACCTGCAAGCACGTGGCATTGCAAAACCTGCAAACGCGTTGCGTTGCATCGCAACAGCTGCAAGCACATGGCATTGCGAAACCCGCAGATGCATTGCGTTGCATTGCAAAACCTTCAAGCTTGCAAAGTTCCTCAGGTGCCAGCGCAGAGTCGATTTATTGCCGTCGCCGACAAATTAGTTCCAGTAACTCGGTGTTTTTCTGACGGGAGGAATGAATTCCCTCTTCTGTTTTGCCTTCGGAAACTCCAGTTTAATGATGGGAATCTGTCTTTGCGCAGAGGATTACCCGTGCCCCCTTTTAGTTCTTAATCCTTTTATTACCCTTTAGCTTCTCTTGTGTGACTGGCTGCCTGTCCCCTCGCTTGCGGTCCCAAACGTCCTGCTTATTCTGAAATCAAAAATGATTTATTTCCCTCCTCGGGCCGAGCAGTTTTGCTAAGACCAGCTCGGAAAGTTGCTTTAAGCCTGTTCGAAGCTATTGATGCCGCCGGAAAAGGGGATGCTCTGGCCGAGCGTCATTAGCGCTGGGGCCTTATTAGTATAATTTAATATTTGTTAAGTGATCGCGGTGTATTTTGAGCAAATAAAATTAAGCCTCGCGAGCGTTTTTTTCCGGATGATGTGCAAAAATCCCTATTATATCCGTTAGCCCCGGATGCTCAGCTCCGCGCCCCAGCGCCGGGACGCGCCCGTGGGGCCGCTGCAGAGCGACGGCTCCGAGGCCGGATGGGGAGAGGTGACTCCGCAAGCCGGGATGAATCCTTATTTTTCGTTTTAAAAAAATTCTTTCTAAATTTCTTCCTGGTTTGGGGATGCGGCCAGCTGCGGGAAAACATCTGTGAGGGTGGGAAACCCTGGGTGGGTGGCTTGAAATTCAGATTTTTTTGCTCCAAAACCCCCAAACCCACCAAAACGCGGATGCAAAAACGGGGGTTTCAGGACTGAAATTAGTGCAAGGTTTAATTCTGGTATTTTCAAACTCTGGAGTTTACGTTCCCATGGCAACCAGTATTTTTATCCTCTTGGTTCGGCGCCTTGCGAGATGGAGCCGTCGGGAAATGTCTTCCCTCCCGAGACCCGCGAAGGTGTTGGGGTCAGGTCAGAAGAAAAATAAAAATACATCCCCGCCCGCCAATAAAAACCCAAACATGCGGAATTTGGATGACGTCCCTCTCGCAACGCGCAAAAAAAAGGCACTTTTGGGGATGTTGCAACCCAACGGGCCGCGGGTCCTTGTGCAAACCCCCAAAACACACCAAAAACCCCAGAAATAAATGAAAAGAGGAGAATTTGGCCGGGAAAAAACTTATTTTTCCTTCTCCCTCTCGCTTTGAAGCACTCTGAGTTGGGATGCGGCTTTGTGGGCTGAGTTGGAACTCACGGAACTCAAGCAAGCAAGCAAGAATATCCCCAATTTTCAATGGAATAAAATTATCCGCACCCAAAACGGCCTTTATCCGCAGAAAATTATTGACATTGAACTGCTTTAACTTCGCCAAATCTCATCGCTGCCTTACTGCTCGCTGGCACGATGCAAATTATTTCTTTAATAAATTCTCTGGATTTTTCAGAGTTCAGGTCTGCCATTTCTTGTAATCTTATTTTTTTTTTTCCAAGCTCCTTGCTGGAATTCCCTAAAAATCAGTGAAAATGGAAAAAATCAGGCATTTTCAGAATTTTAGATATTTGGATTTTCGGTAGGAACGGCTGCCCGCCAGCTGCGTTAGCAGGGAGAGATGGGGCAGGAGATGGAAACGCAGATTTTTAAGGTGAAAAGGACGTTAAAACTATAGGATTTTGCTTCTAAACCCCCAAATGGGGGTATTTCACCCCAAAACAATGCCGGGAATTTGGGCAAAACCTAAATTGGGTTGAGTTTACCGTGCTCGCCCCCGAATATTCAAACCCTACCTATAAAAATTAATTTTTCATATGATTTTTTTCCCGGGGCGGGGGGGGTTGTGGCATCAGCCGGCTCCCGGCCATCGGTGAAAACACCGAATTAAGCACAAATTAAGGATTATTGTGCCGTGTTTTCCCTCTCGCCTCCCTCCGACGATGCTGTTGGCATAGAAACAGCCTTTTGCGGAAAGGTCACCTGCGAGGAGGGTGGTTTAGGTGTAATTCAGGGAGATTACAGGGGATTAGGGTACGCTTACATATATATTTTTTATAGCGAGAGGGTGCATGTGTATCCCAGTGTACGTAAGCGTATATACGCATCTGCGCATGCATACGCATATGTATTTATATATATTTCTATAGATATTTTTAAAGGAAATAGGATGAAGGGGCAATGTCCAGGAAGGTTTGGTAAATTCAAAACTCTGCGATAAAGGTTTTATTTTTTTTCCTTTTTTTTTTTTCCTTTTTTTTTCCCTTTTTTTTTTTTCCTTTTTTTTCCCCTATTTCTTTTCCCCCTATTTTGTTTTGCTCCGATTTCCCCCCTCGCCGCCGCCGCGTGCGGTGGGGCGATATCGGCGCCGAGCGCTTCTCCTCTGTGTTTCGCGCTTGGCTTTAATTAAACCTCAGGCAGGGCTGGAAAAATGTGGCGAGACGAGATAATTGCGCTTATTCCCTGCGCGGGGCTGCGGGCCGGGCTCAGCCCGAGCGGGAGAAATTTGGGGGAGATGCAAAGGTGGGGGGGGGCGGCCCAGCCGCTCCGTCGAGGAGCATTGGCGCAAAAAACGTGCTTTGCAGCCCAGCGATGGCTCCAAAACCGCCCGTTTTCACCCCATTTTGTGAGGTTGCATTTTTCCACCCTGCTCCCAGAACCAGAAAAATCAGTAAAACGCCTTTTTTTTTTTTTTTTTTTTGCAGCAACCAGCCCGGATTGCTTTGCTTTGCTTTTATTTTCTTTTTTTTTTCCCCCCATTTTTTAATTTTTTTTTTTTTTTCTGGCAACGCGTGGCCAAGGCGGGAATTTAAAAGGTGAGATCACTGGAAAAATTACATTTATATTGGATAAAAAACCCCCACCCCGCCACGCACGTGCTCCCTGCAGCCGGCGCGAGCGCGGGAAAAAACTCCTGGTGCCGTTTCCCCCCCAAATTCCCCAAACTGATGGGGGTGAGGGGGTCTCCTTAATACAGTGAAAATCCCCCCAAATCGAATGTTGCTTCTTCTAGAGGAGAAAAAAACATCGTTTTTCCAGGCTTTTTCCCCGCTATTAAGGAAAATCAGTGCGTTGGAAATGGTTCTGAGTGGTGGAAGGGGCTTCCTGCACCCTCATTTTTATCCTGGTGGGGTATAATAAGAGATAAAAGCTGTGGAAATATGGAAATAACGGGCAAGAAAAGGGTTCCGAGAGCCTACAATGACAAAAATCCCTGTTTCTCTGCTCTTCCCGCGTAGCTAGAACAGACCGTGGTAGCAAACATTTGGTTCCGATTACTTCTCGGTGATTACAGCTTGTCAGAAAATATTGTTTGCATCCTGGAGGAAATATTATATTTTAACTTTGTTTTCATTTCAAGAAGTCAAAATATTGATTTTTTTTTTATATATATATATATTTTTTTTTTTTTCACAGTAAAATTCCAAAAGCGTTTTCTGTTTGGACACATGGAAGCAAAAAACTACTGGCTCTGTCTGCAGACGTGAAATGTTTTGACATTTTTAAATGTTAGTTTCCAATTGACATTTCAACTTAAAATAGCATTAAAATGGCACTGAGTGAAGCTGTTGATTCAAACCAAAAATTAAATTTCATTGAGGCATTTCAAAACTTCACGTTTTTCTCCGTTCTGAGCTAGCGCTTTGGGAAAAGAAGCTTTTATTGTTGAAGAAATCAAATATTTCCTCCCCCAGTTTTGGTATGAAATAGTCCCGACCCCCTTTACCGCGGGGCAGTGGTCACCACGCTGGACCCCCTCCAGCTGCCCACTTCAGTGGCGATGAGAAGGGTCTTCTTCCCATCATTAGATGGGAAATCACCACGTATTCCTCCCTCCAAAAATACAAAAATCCCCAAATAAGTCACATCAACTGAAAAAAAAACCCCAAACTTGTATTTATTGCCATGCTGGTTGATGGCCAGCGGCGTTGGAGGTGGGATGCGCCTATTCAGCAGGGAGCAGCTGTGCAGGAGATCCGCCAAGAATATCTCAACGGAGAGCTGAAAAGCTGCGGCAATCCCCAAAAATCGCTTCTACTCTTATTTATCCCAGTCCTTGCAGCTCCTGTTTCGTGGTAAATAAAACGGGAGCCAACATCGAGCGCCGATAAACCGGCCACGGCCGGCGCAGGCGGCCGTACGACAGGTTGATCGTGCGGCATGTTGACTTGCATTGGTTCCCAATTCATGAATCGGCTCCATTTCTCATTTGATTTGGGTTATTTTTTTGGTAGGTCATGATTTTGGGCAGATTTGGGGCATCCTGGAGGTTCCCTGGGGCAAAGCAGCCGTTGGGAGGGGGAAAGGCAGGGAGGGATTTGCAAGTCGTGGTGATTTGGATGTTTGCTCTGGTGCTGATGGAAGGGTTGGGACAAGGCTGGAAGCGGTGGGGAAGGGTCTTCTCATGGGTTGACGTGGTTTTGGTTGGAGAAGCGGCATTTCTGAATGCCCAAAAGGTGATGAGCACCTGGAAGCTGGAAGAAGGTTGGAAGAAGGTTCTTCTTCCATCACCCCAACAAAGAAACACAGAAAATCCCTTTTTGGGGGATTGGTGTTGGATCCTCCAGTGGTGCCGGTCAGCATCTGTTGAGTGCAAATCCGTGCTTTTTTTCCTGAGAAAAGCTCGTTTCTACCCTCTGACTAATTCTCATAGAGGGCTCCTCTTGGAATAGACCTCATGGCCTCTTTCCACAAGTTAGAACTAAGAAATATTTAATAAAGAGGTGATTTAAGCTTCGGGAAAATTTCCGTATGAAAAATTACTGTTTCCACTGGAATACTCAATGGCTCTTTAGAAAGATCTTCTCAAGTTTGACCAGAACTGATGGCCAAGCCTACAACTGCAGAGCGCTGTTTCCAGCCCAAATTGCCAAACGAAGTTATAAATAGTCTCTTTCCGGGTATTTCTTGCAATATCTGAAGTCACTTTATAGCGGCGTTTGATTTTTATGGCAGTCTTCGGGCAGTTGGCTTGAGTCCTGCTTCTACGTAACATCATCAGCGCAGGGTTGGCTCTTCTCCGAAGGGTCAACATGTTCCTCGTTGCCCTTGTAGTCATCAGCGCAGGGTTGGCTCTTCTCCGAAGGGTCACCGCGTTACTCACGGCTGTTGTTTAATAACTGCTCTAATAAATTCGTATCGGTAAATGGTTCATAACCGTCGTTTATTGGGGAAGGAGAACATCGGTTTTCAAGATCTTTCCAGAATTTGCCTTTTTCTCACTTGGAATTTGACTAAAAATAGGGAAATTCTCAACTTCCATGGAAATGAAAGTAGCGAAAGATGATGATCTGGGAACATCCTAACGTGGAGTTTCTGGATGTGAGCTTCCTGGCTTCCGTTCTTTTTCTTTGAATGTTAATAACTAACTAGCACGGATCAACACTAGTTAACGGGTCAACGATGTGGGTTAATACCGTACCCAGTGCTCCGCAGGGTAAGCGTCACAGCCACGCTTACTCTCCCATTGCCAGATTTCATTTTGATGGAAAAAAATCCCGAAAATAACGCATCTTTCCCCGAGAAATGTTGGATTTCCGGGAACTGCGTTCGTCACGGAAGACCTCTGTGATTTTCCTGATGCGCGCCGGGCGCAGACACCCGGAATGACACCTTGTACGGAGGCGCGCGGAGCACACGCAGCTCGTATCTGTCACGGCCTTACTGCAGGCTATTAATAGTTTATTAACTCCATTTAAACTCTGCCTAAATGCTCCCGGTGTGCCGAGCGTCTCTGCATGGAAATTATGAAGAGAAGAGGTTTTTAATCGCATTACGGAGTGGCGCGGGGGCACGTCTGCAACCCGCACCGTGCCCTGCGTAGCCGCGTCTCCGCCAATATCCGCGTGCGTGTTCACGCGCAGCGTAACGCTGGTGAATCGGGGGGGGATGTGCTTCCTTCTTCCGCAAGGATCGAAGCGTCGCTGGAAAAAAAAAAAAAAAACGCTTCCCAGGAGGTCGTTTCGAGCGGCATTTCTTGCTGCGCCAACCCGAAGCCTGGGGTTTTGCGTGAGCAACCAAGTTTGCAGGGATGAATGTTTGAAGCCGATCATCCCGGAGTAACGCAGGTAAGGGGAAAGCCCTGCGGGTTGTTCCCGTAACAAGACAAGAAGAGTTTTTCCAGCCTGCTCCTGCCTATGGGGAAACTCAACGTTCGGGGAAGGGCTTACGGATGGTGAAAAATTTTCTGCTGCTGGAAGATTTATGCGCCAGAGATGGGAACCTACAATTTATATTTGCTTTTATTACTGGTACACGCCAAGGGGGGATCCCGTCATTTGATCTCAAGCACTCCCTCCCTGCCAAACACAGAAAAATACTTCTTAAATTCATTTTCTGCCCCTCTTTTCACTTTGCTGTGATGTTTCTTTGTCTCTCGTCGGTCCCTGGGTATCGAGAGTCAAGCCGGGACATTAATATTGATGCGGACCTCGGTTATTAGGAGCTGCATTTCCGAGCGTGCCAGCAGCATATAAATACTATTACCGGGTAATTAGTGAGCATCAAGCTGAGTTTGGATTGAGCAGGGCTTGGTGTCCTACTTTTGGGTTTGTTCTTTTTTTTTTTTGCACTGGGTTGTTGGGGTTTTGCCCCGAGTAGGAGCCGGAGAAATGGAAATCCCAGCTCGGCAGCACCTGGATGCTCAATGAAACAGAAAAAAGCAAAACAGAGAGGAAAAACTGGAAGAAAAAACATCTTCCAGGGTTTTTCCTTTTTGAAAACCTACTGTATTTGAAATGCAAAATCACTTCTGAGTTTCTTATTCTTTTTTTCACCATATTTTTTTGGTGCTTCTGTCCCTTCTTGCCGGGGTGAGGTTTCCTGGTTTATGATTTCTCTTTCCATGCCCTACTTTAATTCTGCTCCTCAAGTCCTGTAAAAGTTTGGGCAAACTTTAGTGTCTCCAAAGGGCAAATGCGACTGGGTTGCTCTGGTTGGATGCACCTGAAAAATGGGTGCTCCTTGCGTTTCCTCGCTCTCCAGCCCTTTCTGGATGGGGGAAACCCTTTTATTTTATCCTCTCCCCCGTTCCCTTCTCCCCAGTAAATACTAGAAGGGTTTTTCCATCCAAACAGAGACCAGGAGACATCCCAGGGTCATGGCTCTGTCACCAGATCCTTCCCTTTATCCCATTGCGGGGGCTTCGATTGAAACGCCGTGTGAATAATTTAGGGGTGTTTTACATCTTTTATACCTCTGAACTTCCACTAAAAGGGGTTTTGAAATGCTGCAGCCTGCGAAATAGCGTCTGAAGGTGAAAAAACTCCTCAATTTTGCATGAGCTAAAAGGGACGTGGATAGGGAGCCGGTCTTTGCCAGGGAAGCCTCCGAACGGGGGGAGGTTTAACACATTAATTTCACGTGTTAACACGGGAGAAAGGGCACCTGCGGCGAGCGCAGCTTGGCCCCGGCGTTTCCCTGCCTGGAAGCATCGGGCAAGTGGGGAGGTTTGGGGTTTGTGGGGAGCCGTCAGGTGAATCCCTGGGGTGTGCTGCAGCTGGGGGAAGTCCTTGTGTCTCGCTGCTTTTGGGGGGTAAATCGTTACAGCTCGCTGCATCGGGGGGTAAATCGCAGTGGCTCACTGCTTTTGGGGGTGAATCAGTGCAGTTCACTGCACCTGGGGTTCAATCCCTGCAGTTCACTGCTTTTGGGGTTAAGTCACTGCGTCTCGGAGCATCTGGGGGAAAATCACCGCGGCTCACTGCTTCTGGGGGGTAGATCACTGCGGCTCACTGCTTTTGGGGGTAAATCACTGCGTCTCGCTGCATCTATGGGGTAAATCACTGCGGTTCACTGTTTTGGGGGGTAAATCACAGCAGCTCACTGCACCTGGGGTAAATCACTGCGTCTCGCTGCATCTGTGGGGTAAATCACTGCAGCTCACTGCTTTTGGGGGTAAATCACTGCGTCTCACTGCATCTATGGGGTAAATCACTGCGGTTCACTGTTTTGGGGGGTAAATCACTGCAGCTCACTGCTTTTGGGGGTAAATCACTGCGTCTCGCTGCATCTGTGGGGTAAATCACTGCAGCTCACTGCTTTTGGGGGTAAATCATTGCGTCTCACTGCATCTATGGGGTAAATCACTGCAGCTCACTGCTTTTGGGGGGTAAATCACTGCGTCTCGCTGCATCTATGGGGTAAATCACTGCGGTTCACTGTTTTGGGGGGTAAATCACTGCAGCTCACTGTACCTGGGGTAAATCATTGCGTCTCGCTGCATCTGTGGGGTAAATCACTGCAGCTCACTGCTTTAGGGGTAAATCACTGCGTCTCGCTGCATCTATGGGGTAAATCACTGCAGCTCACTGCTTTTGGGGTAAATCGCAGTGACTCCCCCGGGGGTAAATCACTGCAGCTCACTGCTTTTGGGGGTGGATCACTGTGGCTCACTGTATCTGGGGGTGAATCACTGCACCTCACTGCACCCAGGGGTGCAACCCCAACTTCTTGCGCCGCTCTGAGCCGCCCCTGCGTTACCCTCCCCCCTTTTTGTTTAATTGCAGCTCGGTCGCCGGCTTTCCCTCACCATGGGGGTGTTTTGGGTCAAACCTTCCTGTTTTCAGACCTCTTCATCGCTTGAGGCTTTTAATAGGCTTGCTGGGAGGAGGCGCAGCCTCGTTAGCGGCGTGCTAACGGGAGCATGCCTGCGTCTCTCTGCTTTTGGATGCTCGCGGAGGACTTCTCCTTTCGGGGGCTGGCTGCATCCCGGGGCTGCGCGAGCAGCAACATGTGGGCTTTGGCAGGGCGTCTGCGTCAAGCTGCTGGAAAAGATTTTAAATTCCCGACTAATTTCTTTTCCGCCAAACAAATGAATCTTCAGAAGGGCCTTTCCTCGCAGCTGCTAAGCCATTTAATTTATCTGAGTCATTTACAATTTGTGATGGGACTGTTAATAGCCTGATGTGGGGATCAACATCACTTAGACGTGGGGGTTGGTTTCTTTTTTATTTTTTTTTCGAGGTTTTTTTGGGGGCCTTTCGAGTTTTAATTTCTTTCTGGATTTGCCCCCAGAGGCACAAAGCTGTGTTTGGAAAACGTCAGCTCCATCTCCCCAGCCCCTTTGTCATGCCGGGGCGGCTCGGGCTGAAAGCGCAAACCGCAGCCCACCCATGGGGACGTGCCGCCCTGCTACTACTTAACCGCTTCAAAGTACCTGTCTGTGATATGAAACATGCCGTAAAACGAATATATTCCAGATGTCCCTGCAAATTCCCCTCGCCTTCGCCATCCACCTGAAGGCGGCCGACGCGGCGAGGCTCCTCGGTCCCCGCCGCCTCGCTCGCTGCCCGAAGGAGAAGGATGGTGGCTCGTTTGGGGTTGCAGTTTGGGGGGGGGTGGCCATCACCGGACCAGGGTGATGCCCCCAGGTCTTGCCCAGTGTGGGGTGCGGGATGCAGCTGACAGCCAGCGAGGTCCCAGGGCGTGATGTCCCTGCTTGGGATTGGGGAGGATGGTCTCCATCCTTGGGCTTTGGGAGGATCTTCATCCTCATGGCTGGAGGGGATTTCCCTCTCCTTGGAAGGTCTCCATTCTTAGGTTGGGGAATCTCCATCCTCAGGGTTGTGAGGGTCCTTGGATTTTGGGGATCTACATCCTCAGCGTTGGGGGGATCCCTGTACTTGGGGTTAGGAGGATCTTCATCTTCGAGGTTTGGGAATCTCCATCCTTCAGTTTTGGAGATCTCCACCTGTGGGGCTGGAGGATCCCCATCCTTGTGGTTGAGGGGATTCCCATCTTTGGCATTAGGAAGATCTCCATCCTTGAGGCTTGGGCATCTTCACCTTCAGAGTTGGGGGGTCTCCATCTTTGGGTTATGGGGATCTTCCTTGGGTTTGGGGGGGAAATCTTCATACTTGGGGTTGGCACATTTCCATCCTTGGGGATGGGGGTTCTCCGTCCTTGAAAGTTCTCCATCCCCAGGGCTGGGGGATCTCTACCCATGGAGGATCTCCGTCCATGGAGGGATGACCTCCGTCCTCCATCCTGGGTGAAGCCAGGACCCACAACCTCCTTCATACCACAGTACCCACCTTGTGTAGGAGCCATGGGGGGGTCTAGCCAGGCTCATATCCTTCAACAACTGCAGTTTTGGGATGATGGGAACCTGCTCCGTGAGCAGAGCGGGTTCCTACCTTCCAGCCAGCTCAACAAACGTGACCTTAATTTATTTAAAAGCTCCACAGAAAACATGTCAGGATGCGTGTTTGCTGTTGAATGGGGTATTTCCAGGAGACACGGGCAACAATTTCTTGGGTACCCTCTGTATTAGGTCCTGGTTGGCTGGGAGGACCATAGAAAAGCTGGAATAAAGGCGGTGTAGAAGGCGATGAAGTAGGTACAAAAGCTAAAATTACTATTCATCGCTAATATGTTGCATGGCACTAATTAATTTTTAAACAGCCTCGCTGGGGACCTCATTGCTAAAACATGATGTTTTCTCCTCCGGCACCACAACTGTTAACTCAACACAAAGCAGAAGCGAGCCGGAAAGGCTGAGGAGCCGCAGTGTCCATCCGACGGCATCCGAGCCGCCTGCTTGGAGGGGATTTCTCTGATGGCCAAATCCTGCCACTGCGCCTGGGGGGGGGGGACGCTCCGTCACACCCCTCCGAGGGGATTTTTTTGGGGGTGGGGAGTCAAATCCAGCTTCCTCGGATTGCAGAAATGTCGCCTGAGCTGCGAGCGCGCTGGGAGCAAAGGGAAAAGCTATTTTCAGCTCTGCTCTCACCTGTCTCACTTTACCCGAGCGTGGCTTTCCTGAATATTTTTAGCCGTGTTTTATTACCGGTCTTGCAAGTCCCAGACTGAGGGGGGATTATTACCGTTGCATTCACTCACACGTAAGTTATTTAATTCAGTCTTTGGGAGCGCTAAGAACAGACTTTCCTCAACATTCTCATTGTCGCTGACATGTAGATCAACACCCAAATATATTTATTCGACATTTCCCATCGTGCGATATATGGAGTATCGCTGCTAAAATGGCCAGAGCTGGAAACGCTTTATCTTTGATTTATGTTTAATTATTCTTTAATTATTTGGACACTTTTCTCGTCACCACCTTGAGTCCACCTATTAATTCCAGCCTTTTAAGTTTCATCTTCTCCAAAAGAAGAGGAATTCAGCAAGCTTCTGCAAAGCTATTTAAAAAAATGTCAACTTCGGAGGTTTTATTTCCACCCTCCCGTTTACCTTTTTATTTAAAAATTAGGAAACTCGATGACTTGGGGCAAATCTTCCCTGTTGTTCCCCAGGGTTGATAGTACCAGGATGCGGCCTGAACCAGGGCGGGGGTAAAGAGTGACGACGGCACCATTGCAATGGCTTTTTTTTTCCCGTTGGAGAGAGGCTTTGCCGCGTGCCGGCAGCAGCCCCGGGGTCACGGAGGGCTGCGGCCGAGGGGAGCACACGCGCGCCCCCAGACGAGGCGCTTTCTGTTTCCATATGGAAGAGGGATGCGGCATCTGGTTTCACTCCCAGCAGCTGGCAGCTTGAAGCCTGTGTTTTGCGTGGTGCGGAGTAAAGAGAAAATAAAGTGTCGAATTGTTTGGCATTATCAAGGATTTCTGCTCCCCAGGACTCCTGCATAAAGAGATGGAAATTTTAGCTGCTGGAGCCAAGAAACACACAGAAGTATATGAATTTATTACATTTTATCTCATTCCCCTGCAAACAGTGCTGGAAATGTCAAAAGATCATCTATTGTTTCATCGTTTAGAAAGAATTTTTGTTTTCTAGTTGTAATTTCTTTGATGCGTGGCTGTGGGGAAGGAAGAGAAATTGGAGCAGGAGATGGCAGGGCTGCGGCAGGTTGAACGTGCAGGTTTGTCTGGCCGCGGAGCTACATGCATTTAAATTTCTCACATCCCGGGTTTTTAATTTAACAAATGTAATTAAGGCTGGGGTAGGTACTCGGATTATTCATTTACTCCAGATGGAAAAAATTAAATTGAATGCAAATTCCGTAATCAGACATGAAGTTGAGGATGTCGGACGTGATGGGGAAGTGTCAGCACATTAATCGGACCGCTTTCCCTAAACAGCACCCAAATCTAAGAGCCAGGGATTATTTGAATAATTGAGGTGGCATTTGATAAGATATCTGATTGCTGATATCTCCTTAAGACGGAGCCCTAATTGTAATTCTCCATCAGGAAGGATTAATCTGCGTAACAGGGTGCGCTGGGAATAGTGTGGTGTCAGGCTGCCTCCCTTGAATTTTGGTCTTTTATCGAGGGCTGCCATGCCCAGGGAAGGTGCCCGAGTGATTTATCGCTGCTCCGGTTACTTTATAGACGAGCCAGGAGGTCGTCAGGTCGCGTGGCTCGGCCCGGGGATCCAGGCATCCAAGGCTGCCCGAGTCCCAGTAGCGTTGCCCATGACCCCCAAGGTTGGGTCTGTATTTTGGAGGTGCCGCCCATCATTGGAAAAGGATGTATTGTTGCATTTCAGTGTCCCTTCTTAGTGTCTTCGGGGCACAATTAAACACCTTGTTCCCTGTAAAATGGAGACAAACTGTCCCGACTTCAGCAGAAGACCTTGTTGGAGGACCATGACTCCATCCACAACACTGGTGATCTGATGGGACCCAACCTTGGTGCTCTTGGGAAGCTGTTGGGGGTCAATGGATGTTGACTCCCAACTCAACCTTGGCTGGGGTAGCAAGAGGAGTTTCCACTTGATCTGGCAGCAGACACTTAATCGCAATCGTAGAAAGCTTTTCTTGCATTTCCAAAGCAGTTGTGCATTCCTGTAGGAGAAATAACATTTCTGTAGCCTCCTTTTCCCTGCTAACACTGTTTGTTCCTCTTGAAACCAGGCATGACAGGGTGGGGAGACGGGGGTGGACTTTGCTTCTTGAATCCCTCACCTTGGCTGATATTCAAAAGGATTTAAAGTGGTGAAAATGCCAATTTAAAAAAAAAAAACAAAACTCTCCATGTTGGAGATCCAGACTTGTAAACAAATAATCGTTGTGGTTTTTCTTTTTCACCTCTTCTATCTAGCAGCAAACGGAAAAAGAAAAGGGAAAAAGAGATGAAAGAGGGCAAAGGGATAAAGGTTGAAAGATTTCTTTTTTTTTTTTTTCTGAAACTGTGAATATTTTGAAACAAAATGTAAATGTAATACGAAAAAAAGTGTGTTGGGGAGAAAATATTCATGAGCCCTACTGCAATCATTGGGTTGCCCGGCAGTGAAGAGGGCAGATGATATTTCTCCTGTCTCTAAAGTAAAGCCAAACACGGAGATTTCTTATTTCTTCTTTTTGTCCTACCATCCCACCTCCTCCTGTGGCTATGTGCTAGTAGCCACTTCTGTTAAATGGGTGCATTAATCGTCTCGGTGATACGTGATTTTAGCCCAGCTCTGAGCAGTGCATTCGCAACCAGGAAGGCGAGATTTCCCCTCCAAAAAACCCCAACTTAAATCACTTGAGATAAGTTGGGCGTTATCTTAAGGCTGCAAATTGCTTGTTTGCTCCTCCAGCTGGAGCTGTTAATTCAGAACAATTAACGTGCCGTTTAAAACGGAGACGAAGCATATGGAGGCGGTCCCAGGGAAAAGAGCCTGTTTGGGATGGAGAGCCCCAGCGTGTGCGAAATCAGATGGATAACTCCACTTTGTCGTTCTTTTGAGACCCTGGCAGGCATCGTGCGGAATGCCACGAGTACCGGGGAGTTTATCCCCCCCAAACCCCACTGAATGCTAAGTTGAGTGATACTCAAAGCCAGAGCCAACTGGGTCTCTAGACCCAACTAGAAATAAAGTGCTGACGTTCATTGCTGGGATGAATTCGCCGTTGAGAGAGTGCTGTCACCGCCCCGTCCATCAATAAAATATTTCTTCTTGATGAAGAAATAATGAATCCTAAAGTGAATCCTAAAATAACGCCTAGTTTTTTTGATGACCCCCCTTTGCAGTGCCACGAAACGCCGCTCTGGCTCCATCCTCTAAGCCTTTTTGCAGCATCGTTTCGAGTACCCTCCGTCTATCTTCTCAGGTTGCCTTTTTTTTGATGCAGGTGAAGAACAAAACCCTAAATCTGGAAATAAACCCCAAAATACACCAGCAGTGGGTGAGCTCAACCTGCTTTAAAATATTTCTGGGCCACGGAGTGAAGAGGTGAGCTCCTTGCTTTTGAGCAAGGACATAAAGCACTCCGTTAGACTTTTATGGGATGCTGTGTAAAATACTGCACCAGTGGAAGATGTTGCATTTTTGCAGACCAGTGGTGACTTACAGGATGATCCATCCTCCCTTCCATCCGTGCATCCGTGCATCTGTTCATCCATGCATCCGTGCATCCATGCATCCGTGCATCCTTGCAACCATTCGTCCACGCATCCATGCATCCATCATTTTTGGTCACGTACCTCTGACCATAATTGTGCACAAATTTTATTAAAAGCACCTGAGAATTTGTTTTTCACGTGAAAAAAACCACGAATCCAAATATTTTCCCTTGAGCCTTTACAGGAATCAGCGTAGCCCAACACGCAGCAGCTTTTCACAGCCCCCCCCACCATGATGGGAAAATGTGCTTTTCTGCCCCAAAGCTGGCACTGGGATTTCGGTTTTGGGGACCCCCGTGGCACGAGCCCCCCAGAACCTGCGTCCGCCTGAGCTGCACAAGCCAAGCAGGTCGTCTTTAAGAGCTTTTTCTGCAAACCCTTTCCCGTTATTCCCCCATCCGAGGATGGATGGAGGCAGCATCGGCAAATCTGAATAACTAATCAGAGTCCTCATTAACCCCCCGCCGAGATGCTCAAACATTCACTTTGCTGTTTGTGAAGCAGGGGGAAAAAAAAAAAAAGGAAAAGGGAAAAAAAGCCCCACAACCCACCCTGCATTAAAATTGATGTGTTATTAATCCCACTGTTCCAGACCTCAGGGGTACCGAATTTTCCTCCGTCTCGCCCGAGGCCGAACAGTGTGGTGCCGCTTCTGCAGGGCACTTTGACTTTCCATTATTTATCGGCGCGGCGTAGCGAGGCCGCTTTTGTTCCCCGGGCCCAGATGTGCGCACATGTGCACGTCCGATGGGGGGGGGTGTCCGGTATTGCCATACGTGCCCCCTTTGGATGATGCAAATCGCCTATAGCGGGGCTCCGCTGATGGACTCATCTCTCCCGGCCCGTGTTTGGCAGCGAAATGGCTTTACTTTTGCAGAAATGCTGAAATATTGTGTGCGCGTGGGCGCTTCTTAAATCTTTTCACTCTCCCTGAGCAAGGATGGGGTTAGTGCATCACCGGGTTTAACTTGCAGGACTGGGGAGGTGGGAGGACGAAAACACCATGTTGCTCTTTGCACCTTCGAGCATCCCCCACATCCAGCCCCAGCCCTTACTCAGAGGCTGGAGATGCTACAGAAATTGCACCATGGGGGGGAAAACCCCCACCAAATCAAAGGGGTTTATTGCAATGGTCCTCAGTGCAGACGGCAGCGGGTGTCGTGAAAGTGCTTGGAGAGTCGTGATCGCCCTTAAAGAGTTAAACTGAAATTTGAGCTTTGATTTCTGCATTTGTACCGTTCTTCATGCGTACAGGGTTTCTGTGGTTGTCCCCATGGGTGTAGAGTTCGAGGCCAGCGCAGTTTGCTGCTGGGCATAGTGTGGGGTGTAAAAAAAAATTCATCAAAACCACAGCAGCGTTATTAGGGATTTCGGCATTTGTTATTTCCACTTAAGTCAGAGGAGCTGGCATTAAATTTATTAAAAAATCATGGTGCCAATTAAACAGCATTGGTATGATAAGGTTGGAAGCATCATGATCTGCTCACGTTGGAAACAAGGCGACATGATGGGAAAAGCCTTCTTGCTTTAAAATCCTAGACTTTTTGCAAAAATCCTGGATTTTTTTTTTTTTTTTTTTGCTAAATGTCAGCTTTATTAGCATTCCCTTACACTTAATTAGATCTTTATTAACAGGGATGCCCCTGGCTTTTTGCAGCTTGGGTGCCTGGGATGCCGAGTTCCCATCTCCGCCATTGGATGTTATTCAGATCAAGTAGATGAGGATTTAGGGCATTTTGGGGATTGATTAGGGCATTTGGGGGGTTGCTTAAGGCATTTGGGGGCATTAATGGCTCGTCATAAATGGTGTCTCATCTATGACCCTCGGGCAGCTGCTCCACGCAACCATGAGTGCCTGGGACACCGTGTGTCTTGGCTTGTGTCGCCCGCGGTGGAGCATCTTGAAGGAGGCATCTCCTCCGTTTCCTTTCACGCCGGGAGGACTTCAAAGGCCTCCACTGAACTTCAAAGGATGCCTTTTGAAGTTGCTCAAAGTGTGCACCGGCTCAAAAAGACTTCTCTCCTTCCGCAAGGGTGTTCAGGGAGATGTCCCCGGTGGGGTTGGCTCTTGGTGCTGTTCGTGATGGGGACGAAAATGGCATCTTTTGTGCAGAAGCTGCACAAGCCCGTATTTTTGTCCTCCATGCATGAGGCACCCAAGACCTCAGCCCTGATCACCTCCAGGGATGAACATCAGTCTATTCATCTGCTCCATTTCTTCCAGTCCTCACATTTTGTTCACACGGTGAGCCCAGATGACAAAAGTCTCTCCCATGGGAGGGAAAAAAGTCTGTGCAGGGATCGCTGCAAAACACGAGCTTTTCATAGTGTTGTCAGGAGAAATCCAATGCAAATCAAGTCCCGGGTCCTCGATGTGTATTAGATGTCAACCTGTGTGTGTTCTTCCAAGGCATGAGCCCATAGGTTTTTTTATTCCTGATCATAAATATCCTTAATGATATTTCAGCTGCTGTTGCGGTGGAAGAGTTTCGGACTCAAGCCCCGTCTGGGCATTTAGCGTAACCCAGATTAGGTCTCCAAACCTCTCGGCAGGACCTACGCTTGCCCGAGAAGTCAAGAGGCATCTTGACTTTTTGCCCCTTTCATCAAGTTTTCCATGTTTGGGAATTTCTGCCCCGTTTTGCCTGAAATCACCCAGCTGCTTCCATATCTCTCCTTGGGCAGTGGCCTTGGTGACATCCAGGTTTCCAGAAGTGGCACTTCCTATGCAAGCTGCCCCATGTACCTCTGTCTTTTGGACCCGTGCTCCTGGCTGCGAAGATGGATACAGGCTGAGAGGGCACAAAAACACGAGCGTTGTTACTGCGAGGGATTTGGGATGGAATTAAACCCAGGCGAAATGGTTCTCACGGATCTCTCGTACGGCCTCACCACGTGAGGCATAGCTCTCTGCAGGTGACGTATAGCAGAGATGCATCCCGCGAGTGTGCCTTGGAGATCCGAGGAGCTCTCTGGAGGTGGTGTGCGTCATGGTAGATATATCGGATATGCCTTGGAGATCCGAGGAGCTCTCTGGAGGTGGTGTGCATCATGGTAGATTTATCAGATGTATGTTGGGGATCTGAGGAGCTCTCTAGAGGTGATGGGTATCTAGAGGTGCATATATCAGATGTACATTCAAATCTGAGCAGCTCAGCAGATCAAGGTGTGTGTATATATATACACTAGACATATATCAGCAATCTGAGGAGCTCTGTACCCAGTTATATGTATATCAAGGTAGATATATCGGATGTACATTAAAGATCCGAGGAGCTCTCTGGAGGTGGTGTGAATCAAGGAACATATATCAGATATCTATCAGAGATCTGAGGAGCTCTCTACAGGTGATGTATAGCATGCTAGATGTATCACATGTATAATGGAGATTTGAGGAGCTCCAGTCAGGTGACATACATCAGACACCAGTAGGTGAGGAGCTGTCTAGAGGTGATTTATATCAAGGTAGATATATCAGATGTATACTGAAGATCTGAGGAGCTCAACAGAGATTATGTGTATCAAGGGACATATATCAGACATATATTGGAGATCTGAGGAGCTCTCTTCCAGGTGATATATATCCATTATATAACCATTTTTAAAATCTCTCTCTCTCCATATATACCATTCTATGATTCTATGATGTATATCAAGGTAGACACATATCGGAGATCTCAGGTGATGTTTATCACCTAACATAGAGGTAATATCTAGAGGTGATGTATATTGAGGGACATTTATCAGACGTATATCGGAGATCCGATGGGTTCGCTAGTGGTGATGTATGTTCGGCGATCTAGGGAACTTTCTCTCTTTTATTCCTTTTTTTGCAGTCAAACACAAAACACCCCCGCAGCCGTGCTGACCTCGCTCAGCCCAGCTTCATTTTTCCCCCGGCTCTGCTGAGATGGGTCTAGAAATCCGAACCTCAGCCTCCGTAAAGGCCAGATCCTCAGCAGAGGCAGCATCGTCTCTAAATCTGTGCGGACTTATCTAATGAGAGCTGGGACCTCCCCTGGTTTTGGGTTAATGGCTCTTCCCTAGTTCGCGTCGTCTGAGCCCGAGTGTAAAAGCACATTCACACTCAAGCGAAGGTTGTAATTAACCAGGGGGGTGGCGACAGTCGGTGTGAAACGGGGACACGGCCAACGGCGATGCTGTTTCATTGCTTTTTCCCTTTTTTCTCCTTTTCAGACCCGGATTGTACCGCTAGCCCTCAGTGAGATCCCGTGCCGGGGATTTGCCGCCCCCCAGGAGTCGAAAAGGACGGAACGGGACTGCATCGCCCTTCATCCTTTGCGGATAGACCGGCAACGAGCACGCCTTCGTCTTCTGGACACACCTCGGTTCGACCTTTAAAAATCTGATTTATTTTTTGTCCTTCCTTGGAGATGTTCAAACCTTCCTGGGCAAAACCCTGAGGGTCTGATCTAGCTCAGCCATCAACCCTGCTTTGACCCCCAAGGGGATATTCCCACCTAAGTTTTCCTTGATTTCTCCTATTTTCCCCACTATCCTGCAAAAAAAGTGCATTAAGAGCAGACTTGCCCGCCACGGCTTCGCTGATGCCGCCGAAAGACCTTTCCTAGCGCAGGAAGCTTCATCCTCTGCTTAATATTTCACCTTCTCATTTCATCATTTTCTTTCAATATTCAAATATTTCATCCTTTGCGTTCCCAGGTTGTGATCCCTACCCAGAAAATCGTGTTTTCGGGGTGGCGGGAGGACGCTTGCAGGGCAGCGGCTCCCCGAGCACCCCCCAAACGGTAAGAACTGCTTTGCTTTATATTAACCGGGCAATTATATTTATTAATCGAGCAGGATGTGGTGAGTCGTGACCTTGGTGGGGCTTTATTTGGGGGAATTTCTGCTCTTTTCCAAATTATATCACCCCTTCCCTAAATGCAGTGAGCATTTAGGGGGGAATTACATTTTTTTGCTGTGTTTTCCTTTGTTTTTTAGAAATCAGGCTGTGCAAGGAATCTTGCTTTAAAGCTCAAGTATTAAAAACATGTTGTTATGAGTCCTACAAGCCATGGCCAGCCTGGAGCAAAACACAGACATATTTTTGTAAAAATACCCTGAAATATGGGCTGCTATCGCTGCAAAATTTTGGCACAGCAGTAGGATGTGGAGAAATGGTCACCAGCTAAAAATAACTGAAACGCGGAGCTGAAAATAAGATGTACATGAAACCAAGGGTCTTGCAGTCCTTTAGTTAACCCTGATCTCTAAAATTAGGGCTTGACAGAGCGACAAATGTGCTTGATCTGTGCCAAAACCGTAGGCACCCGGCAGGTGACAAAGAAAATAAAACCCTGTTGGCTGCAACTTTCCTCCTAAAGGAGCAAAGAGAAATCTTTGGTCATTGAAAATGGAGGTGCTACCTTCAATTTGTGCCAACATCCTGAAAAAGTGTCTGATTTCTTCCTAAACTGGTGATATTTAGGGTGGAGGCATCTCGGGGGAAAACCCCAAAGCGTCATTCAGTTCACGGCGCAGCAGAGCATCTTTTCTTTGAGTCTTGCCTCCTCTGAAAGTCCCTTTTAATAACCGGCAGCCAGTACGGGCAGGATTATTTCCCCCAGGCTGCCCTTTCAGCCCTGATTCTTGCCAGTTACCTTCCCTTGACCAAAAAACCCCAGGATTAAGGACGTGATGACGTGGCTGAATTTCTCATTAGTCTGGTTCTGCCCCGTTTCTAATGAAGGTACAGGTTGGGCTCACCTTGAAATGGCTGCTCTGGCGGGTTTGTAAGGGCTTGGGGTCACCACGAGGGCCTCTTTTTGGGGAGATCCTCCCTGCCTTGATGCCCTCTTGCCAATCAGTATTTTGATGTGAGCTGCCTGGCGCTTGCGTGGAGGGGCTTGTTGCCCTGCAATGCGCTTTGGGCACGTTGGGTTGTCTCCCTTGGAGGAAACTGAGCCCATGGAGGACACAAGCACGTGTCTGTGGAGGACACAAGTGCAACCCGGCCTGGGAAGCACCTCCAGCAAGAAGACCAAACCCAACCTATTCAGCAAATTGTGCCAACAAGGTCCAGACGCCTCCCACTAAAGGCACAGGAAGGTGTGATGATGGGTGTCCACCTAATTACCTTCTGGAACAGAAGGCTGGCATTGCTCTAAGTGGTTAATGATAGAAATTATCTATCCTGAAGACATCTTCTGAGAAATAACTTGGTTCTCCTTGGCCTTTTCCGCCTTGTACGCGTGTCCTCCCATTCTCCAGGCACAAAACCATTTCAACGTTCCTCCTCCTGAAGCCTGTATGTCCACAGAGATGCACCTCCGAGGCCAGGTTGTGCTTTCTGTCGCTGTGCAAAAAAAGTTGCAAAAACCATTTGGCACATCTGCCTCACACCGTAAACACTTCCCAGTCCTTTGTTGTCCCAAATTTCCTCCTTGTGTTGAGTTCAGACCAGGCCGAACATTATCCTAGGGTCCACCATTCAGAGCAAACGGAGAAGACGTTTACGAAGGCAAAGAAGGAATTAAGCATAATTAAAGGACTTCAAAACTACCTGTAACTCCCTAGCTAGCTGGAGCTTGTATAAATCACCGCGTCGCGTCTCAAACCACTCTTTTGTCATTGCGGCTGGAAATATGGCCAAAAAATTGCTTTCAAATGGGCAAATGCAAGATGTTTCAATCGGGGCAGTTAATCTAGCGGCTCACATCGCAATCTTGGGTGTCTTGGCTCAGGGCTTGGATGGGGACAACTCTCTGCCGATACCGGGAAGCCTGGCGTGCCTCAAGGAAAACCTTATTTTTATCTTCTGGTTGGTAGAGTCATTTCTCATTGGGAATTTTGCATTTTAAAAGGAAATTCAGGAGGGAGGTAAGGCCGGGAGGAGCTGGAGAGCTGCAAGAGAGGGATGCGAAGCGGAAACTCAGCAAGTTGGGAGCTCTGATTTATCTGCCATATGGGAAAGAGGAAAACAGCCGGCTCCAGAGGGATTTCTTTCCCTCTCCCGAAGGGAAAATTTGCAAGCGTGTTAGCAGGATATAGCAAGAAACGAGGCAGATTTAAGGGAGGAGAGAGTTTTATTAGGTGTGCTGAGGCATTGCTCTGGTTTTGGGGCTTTCCCACGGGTGGGGAAATCTTCGCACGCCCCCTGCACATCTTGCCCGTGTTTCTGCAGTTGGGTTAGGCCTGCCGATTTTAGCCCAATTTCTGCAAGCCCAGCAAAAAGCAGATTTCCATTTGTGTTTACTCGGCACAATTACTCGTGCAGGTGTTGGGAGATTTGCGTGAAGCCTGTGGGCTTTGATTTGCAAAATAAACACCCCAAAAAGGCATTATTAAAAATTGCATTGTTGCTCGTGGGGCGTTTATGGGCTGCAGCGCCGGTCGCAAAAAGTCATTGTGCAGTTTGTGGTGGGATCTCTGCTGGAATCGTTGGCACGCGTCTATGTTGTGGTTGCGGGTGGGTTTTGAACCGGCATTGGTCTGATTTGCACTTTGTAATACTTGTGCTGGCTGAGAAATTGGTGAAGGTCTGCAGTTGTCAGTTTGGGATGGAAAAACGCGGCTGATGGTTACATTTTTGCTGAGCAAGACCGTTTTTGAGCATGTTCCTTCTCGGCTGCCCATCCTCGAAGCAGCAGCTCCGACGTCACGTTTTGCTGGTGGCACAGAAGATGTGCAAAACCCAGAAATCTCCCATTTTCCCAGCATCTAGTTCATCTCAGACCCACACATAAGCCTCTTCCTCCAGCCCGTCTGTCCAAAACTCATTGCGTTTAGTCACCGTCATCTTTGTCCTCCAAGAAGCTCCTCCGAACCTGGCCAGGACCTTGGGGGTGGGACCTTCCCATTGCAGGACTGGCGTGGGACTGAGATTTGGTGTTGATGTGATGGAAATGTGGATGTGCAGCGATCCCTCTCCCATGGGATTAGCAGGTTGCGATGGAAAACAAAGAGCGCGAGGCAAGGTTTGAAAGCGCCGAGCAAGATTTTAATCATGAATTATTCACAGTTAATGGCTCACAGCGAAGAACTGTTGGAAAATTAATCCGCTCCCTATTTTTTGTGAGCGCTCTCAAGGCGATCAGAAACTTTTCCTGGACAATTCGTGTCCGGCAAGAGAAAGTTTGGGCATATTTTGGGATCCTCAGCTACGTCTGACATCAAAGCTTTTCAGTTTGCCCTCCGAAAAAATTTACAATTTGCTCTTTTGGGAACTTTTGTTGGGCTGGGGGCTCGGTTGCACAAAATGCAAGTATTTGCAGGTTGCTTTGAAGAAGCTTCTTTGATGTTTCCCTGTGCTGATTTGTTTTGGAAGGTGCTTTAATGGTCTCTCTCTATAAAAATAACTCTTTAAAATGTACGTAGGTATCTCGTCTCTCCACTTAAAAAAAAAGAACAAAGTTGTTTAATGCTGCCGTTCAAGGTACGTTAACCTTGTCTACTAAAGCTCTGACTGGCTCTTGCAGGTTTTATTCTCGTGTTTATGTTGCGGAGATATCCCTGGAGCCTTTTAGGGACGAGTATCTTTGGAGAGGAGAGAAATATTTAGCGGTAATTGTTGTTCTCATTGGAAATTTACTGTAGCAGCTCCCCCCTTTCTATGGAGCTGGTGTTGGGAGGAGGATTTGCAAATGTTAAATAAATAAATGCTGTTGTCCCCCACACCCGGGGAAGATGTCCCATCCGGTGACAAACCAAACTGGTGCTTCGGCATTGTCCCATATGACGTTTCCCTCTCCCTTTACCCCAGCGCTTGTACATTGACCAAGAGGGTTTTTAGGAGAAAAATAGAAAAGGGGTTTGCTCAAGTCCAGGGTTTATCCTGCAGAAATATCGGATCTCCATCTGCTTTTGCCCGTGGTTGTAGAATAAGCACAGACTCGATTCGTCCTTTTTTATTGGGAAATAACTCGATAGCTGTATGCTGGGAGGGGTACGAAGGTCGGCATTCAGGGCACCAGCATCTTGGCCGAGAGCAAAGGATGCTCCCAGTGCAAAAACCCTCCCAGCTTTGAACAGAGGAAATTTGGCTACCAAATATCCCTAAAAAAAATCAAAAATATTTCGTGGCGCAGTGGTATTTCTTGCACAAATGCTCCTGATATCCTCGGATGAGGCATCACGCGAGCCCACTTGGAAGCAACCTTGAACATGAGGAATGACCAAGAATGGGCGATATCTTGAAAAATGGGATTCTTCCCCATTTTCGACCATTTAATAGCATTCAGTTTATTTTTAATGAGCTCAGGGTGGCATAAGTCAGCTTTAATAGCTTG
Source organism: Phoenicopterus ruber ruber (assembly GCA_009819775.1). Classification (NCBI taxonomy): domain Eukaryota; kingdom Metazoa; phylum Chordata; class Aves; order Phoenicopteriformes; family Phoenicopteridae; genus Phoenicopterus; species Phoenicopterus ruber. Next base: position 118,239 of record CM020237.1, on the reverse strand, counting down.
TGGAAACCTGGTGCTCATCTTGCCGGGTAACGGGTGAATTTTGGTAAAAACAAGCAAAAAGGGTGAAGGTTGGCGGGCAGAAATGAGACGTTCAAGAGCAAGAGGGTCGCTCTCGACTCACTTTATGGCCCATGAAGAGTCGGCATCACCCGCCGAGGGTGAACCCGTCTTCACTGGTGGTTCAGAGCAAGATGTATCGTCCTCTGGAGGTGCCTCTCCCTTCCCCCTCAGCTATATTTCTTCATTTGAACTTAGATATATGCGTATCATGTATGCATATATCATAAACTTCAGCACGCGCAAGCCCTTCGTGAAGACGGTGGCATAAAAAACTTGCAGCCCCCTGCGGAGGGAGCGTGACTAACACGGCGTCATTGCAAATCTTAAAAAAAAAAATGAAAAAAAAAATAGCCTTTAGAAAAGACAATCTTCCCCTAACAGAGAAAAATACCTTCCAGTGGCCGGGAAAACATCCTCAAGTGTCTTTACCAATTTTGAAACTTTGGGTAGAGTAGAGGAAATGCCTGAAAAGCTGATTTTCTGATTTCTCACGTTGCATCCTCCGTTATCAATTGCATGTTTTGCTGCGGGGGAGAAGCTCCTGAATGAGCTAGAAAAAATGATCCCCGTTTTCCCATTGATTTGGAAACAGAAGTTGCGCCTTGCAAAGCCAATATTGACGTTGTCCACTGGAAACGCTAACGTGGAGTCCAACAATGTGATTTTTTTTTCGCATTCAGCTCTACTTCTAGTACGGTTTTATGGCTGTTTTATTAATCGAGGAGGTCATATTCACCCGGGGGGTGGCAGATGACTGTCTGCAATACGTTGATTTTTTTAAAATGTTTTAAGGCATCAGTGACCACACTGAAAAAAAAATCAACTTCTCAACTTAGTCTTTAATTATTTTTATTTGAAAGAGGAGGTAATATATTGCTGGCAAAAAAGCAGCCTATAAATCTGCGACTCTTTTAGGCAGAAGCAAGCTCTTCGGGAAATACATTTCCAACTTAATGGCAATATTTCAGTGATAGCTGAAATAATTTTATTTCATAAGGAAATTTAGGATACTTTGATCTCAGGTCGCTGCCAAAACCTAAAGTACTGCCGCTTCCGGAAATGGAAGAGCCTTTATGGGTTTTATTGCTCACCATTTCTTCCCTCCGTGCAACCGCCCCGGGAGTTGGCTGCAATTCCTGCCCTCCTCAGCCCCCAGCCCCCCAAAATTCACTCTTCGCCCAAGATTTGATTATTGCGAGGGGTTGGCGGGGGTTTGGCGGTGCTCTGCTCCTTTCGTCGTCTGGATGCCTATGGACAAGAGCTCACGCGGCTAAATTGATGTAAGAGGTGAGAAGAAAAAAAGGGAGAATTAATGCGTAGAATAAAAAATCTAAAAAATAAGAAAGGATTGATGCATAAAATAGCAGCTTTCGACCCTTCCCTGCGTTTGGCTGCTGATAAATCCACAGGGCTGACAGCTTTGTACCGTTATCCCGAGATTCATGGCCAGGGGCTCCCACATGAAACACCCGTCCGGCTTTTCCCGAGGGTGCCAGGCGCTTCCCCGGATATTTACGGTGCCCGAGTGCATTTGTTTCCCCCAAGATAAATACACCGCTATCGGCAACAGCTGTCTCTCATTTTTATCCCCTTTTTTTTACATTTGGCTATAAGTCCTATTCTCCAAACAAATCAACGCCCGTAAAGCCTTAACTAACGGCTTGATTTTAGCGGGTTAGATGATATTCGACAATTAAATTGGGCTCCGGACTGCCACCTTCTGGGAATACATTTGGCTGAAAAGCTTGCACCCCGCAAGAAATTGCCGCACGCTAGACGTAGGCTCGCTCCTGGCATGAACAATAGATGCCAAGCAGGGTTTTTTCCCCAAAATAGCAATCTGTTATTTTTTTATAGTTTCCCACTGAGATGTCTAGACCGTCACGGTGCTGAATTCTGCTTTTCTCCAGCTGCAGCTATTTCTGGTGGGGAGATTTCCCCTCGGTGTTACCCCTCGAGGACATGCCTGCAGCTGCGAGCCGAGTTTTGACATCGGACAGCAAAGATTTTAAGCCGTGAGTTCACTCAGGAGCAGATAATTTTGCCTCCCGCTATTTTGCTGTTGGGGAAAAAAGATGAAAAGCATCGTTTTTAATCCCATAAATGTAATATCCCTGTGGCTGCAAGAGGTCTGTGTCATGCAAGGACCCCGGGCTGCCTTCCCAACGCACAGGATTTTGGGTTTGATCTCTTCATACTCAATTCATGGGTCATCCCTACTAGTGCAAAGTAAAGAAAAGTAAATGAATGTATTCATGCAAAATAATAGGAGTGGTTGATGCTCAGCCCATGCGAACAGCACTTGGCTTTCCACGTGGGCTCAGTGCATTTATTCTCTTGGTGCCTGGTGGTGCCTGTAAAGCCTGAAGCCTCGTGGAAGAGACTAGAATATTGTGAATCTTCCCCTAAGCAACTGTGGACCTCATGGAGAAGACAAGGAGATTGTGAATCTTCCCCCCAAAAACTGAGGAGTCTGATCCGAAGACCCCAAATGTGCCTCCATTTTCACTGAGCTCATCGGTATCCCTGTTCTTCTGCCCGTGTGAGGGCGTTTCTTCCTGCACGTCACCATTTCATGACAAAAGCAACGCTGACGCTATTTTTTGGTGGATCTCTTCACTATAGCAGAGGACCGTGCATAACTTTCTGCATTTCTGCTTTCCACGGGACAGTGCGGGAGCTCCTCTCCGGTGAGAAGCCAACAGAGAACCCAACGCAACGATGGGCATCGCAACTGGGCGAACCCTTCGAGAGATGTCACCTTCTTCCAAAAATGAGTCATTGCGGGGAACAATGCACTTCTGGAGGCTCTGGGGAGATTTTGCCAGTGGCTTTGTGAGTTGGCTCAATATAGAGCTCAGAGCCTCAGAGAGGACCCAGGACAGGGGGGTTTTTTTGAGGATTTAAGCAAGATTATTGGCTTGCTTTCTGAAGCAACCACACAACTGCAGTGAAATAATAGGAGAGGAGGCATTTGGGGGCAAAGGGTTGCTTTTTGGTTACACTCTGCCACTAGTTCTAGGCACAGTATTCAGCCAAGAGCGCCTCTAAAAATTTTGTCCCTTCCCAGTGCCCCTCTTCTTTCCCCGTCACCTTAGGACCAGAAGATACCAAAAAGAAGAGTCTGTTTTCCCCCCAAATAACTATGCTTTTACAGAATGCAGAGCAACTTCCAGGAGAAATTGAGGGTGGCATGTCGCAGACTGCCTCCAGGATTCAAGGACATCTGTACGGGATGTGCAAAATGAGGGTTTGAGGGTTTGCTCTCCAGTTCAAATCAAGCAAAGGCTTGAGCCCTCTTTCCTCATTTCTGTGCCATCATGTCGGTCAGCTCAATGTAGGAGTCAACTGGGTTGGTCAACGTAACATAGGAGTCAACTGGGTTGGTCAACTCAATGTAAGAGTCAACTGTGTCGGTCAAATCAACATTGGATACTCAATGTCCCTTCTGGATTGAACGTGCAATGCTTGGGGATGTGACTTCACGGTGGCCAAAGGCAAAGAGACGCATCGTTTTGGTGGGGTTTTTAGTGTATAATTTCAGAAAATGGAAGGTTTTGCATTTATGACTTGTCTTCCTGTGTCCAAAAAGGAGGAGTAACTGGAAAGGGGATGGAAACCCCCATTTAGGTGCTGCGGTTATAGGCATAAGGGGTGGAAAGAAAATGCCCCGGGTGCACGAAAGTTCACAAGGGGAAAACATAATGAGGTTCACCGATGGCAGCCACCTCTCCAAGAGCTCTGCCCGTGCCAGGCTGCTCTCCAGGGAAGATCTCCTTGCCAGCAACCCTCTTTGCTTTGCCCTTGATGGGTGCTTTATCCAAAATCATGAATCTTGAATAATCATCAAATTATGATAAGGACCATGAAATCATCTTGGGTTTCTTCCAGGGACTGGGTGGTGGAGCGCTGTGCCAGGGTGCTTGTGCAAGGAACGTAACCTCTCCTTTCTGTCCCTTTTTTTTCCTTTCTGAGGGATTTGGGGGCGGGAGATCCCCCTTAATCCAGCGGCATTTCTCCTGCCCGCAGGTTCTCGATGTGACTCCACCCAGGATGCACCATGTCTCCCCAGCACCGGCTCTGACGATGATGGCCACCCAGACGGTGCCCCCTCCTCCCTACCAAGACACCCCACAGGTGAGTGTCGCCCAGCACCCACGGGCTCCTCCAGAACACTTGTGACTCCCAAGTCATGCATTAATTACCCTCCAATCCTAAATAGTGACCATTACGAAGTATTTCACCTGAAAACGTTCATTTCAGAGACTGGCAAAAATTAAAACCCTTCTTGACACCATCTCCAGGATTGAAGGGTTTTGGGACAAACCCTTTCTGGCTTTTTCCCCTTTCTGGCTTATTTTGGGGTCATGGAGTCTTCTTGGAAAGCTGACGCGGTGGCGTGTTTGCAGCGAGCAGGTTAACGAGCTGGAGAGACGAAACGTCTGGCTAAACTGGGATGGGTTTAGCCATAGGAAGACTGGAACGGCATTTTAATTTATTTTACGGCGTTTTTTGGCAACCAGTCACGGGGGGGGAAAAAAAGACTTCATCTACAGTGTTGCTCTAAGGGGTCGAATAACTTTTCCGAGCATCGTTACAGAGTTAAGTTATTATAAGGAGTTTGTCCAAGAGAAACTCTACTGGAGCACCCCGATGGGCTGGATGTGGGGGTTGAGGTTGGGTTTCGGAGACGGTCCTGCACCTCGCCAGCCCATCCTGAGATTTTCTGGGGGGCAAATCCCCATCACGTCTCCACTTTCCCAGCTGCAGTGATTGAATGGGGACGATTTGGATCAAGCGCTGAACTGGCTCTGTGTTCAAAGCAGCTTTTTTGGGGGGTTCGTATGGGAAATTTTGAGATTTTCCCCCATTTGCTGCAAATCTGGGCTGCAAAAGCAGGAAAATCTCCCCTCCTCGGGGGAAAAAAAAAAAAATCAAGCCTGTTCTCTGCAAGCTCAAATAAATAAATCGACTTTTTACGCCCCCCCCCCCCCCCCCAAGCCACCCGGGTCTCCTTTCCGCTCGCCTCCTTGGGTGGGAAAAGGTCACTTCTTGCAAACGACACCTCGGTGGGGTTTTTATGGCTCCTCCAACTTCTGTGTCATCATTTGCTCGCTTCGCTGCTCCGCTCCGAGAGGGTTTTTTTCCCAATTTTTTTTTTTTTTCCCCGTGTCGAAACGCGCCGCCTTTCTCGCTTACGCAGCAGGGAGCCGTGACGCCGTTTTAGTCCTAATGGGCAATTTAAGGGACTTTTAAAATAGCCGAGATTTTCCGCAGCATCCTACGGAGACATCCCCCTTCCCCATCCCTGTCCCTTATCTGCCCCTCCTTTTAATACAGTGAATTTTGGGGACCCTCGGGAGCATCGTTGCCCAAAATCCTCCTTTTCTTCCCCTATCGAGGGGGTTGCTCAAGCGTTTTTCTGGAAAAGCTTCAGGCAAGAGTTGCTTTTTTTGACTCAACGCTGTGACTGCTATGAGCTTTTCACCTGAAAATTTGGGATTTCTAGGGTTTGGAAAAGCAAATTGTACAAATTTCCTCTCCCCAAAGGCAGGGAAAAGATAGAGAGTGATAAATTAAAAAAAAAAAAAATCAATTATGAGAGATACAACCAGCTCCTCATCATCAAGGGGATCATTTTGGGGAGAAAAGTGCTAAAAAAGGCTGTACAAGTCTGAAATGTGCAAAAATGAAGCAGAAATGATGGGAAAAGCTGCCTTTCGGTGGGAAAAAAAAAGCTTTAATAATCACCTGGTTCTGCTAAAGGGGTGTAATAAGGAACATCATTTATACGGAGCGTGATCGCGCTCGCCGAGCAACTCTACCTGTTGCAAATTAAAGAGTCTGCATAAAAATCTATGTGTTTTCCATAATAAATTAAAAGAAAAAGCCGAAGGAAAGTCTTCAGCCATTTCATTGTCAACGTTAGTAAAAAGAGGTTGTTTTAAAAATAGGCATTTTCAGCACCAAAAGCAGCTTTGCCCCCCCCCCAGAAAAGTGGGTTTTAGATGGTTCCATCAGGGACAAAAATGGAAAATTAAAAAAATATCAAAGTTTATTTATTTATTTACTTTTTATATAAATATATTTTTAAAAATTATTGAAAACTGGGGGGAGACAGAAATGGAAAATTATAAAAATACAGGGTTTTTAAAAAATTATAAAAATATTAAAAAAAAAAATCACAGATTAAATAGTGGGTGGAGACGTTGATTTTTCAGTAGGATCAACGAACCCCCCAACTCCCGGTGTCCTCGGCATGTTTTTGGGCTCAGAACCACTGTTTTCAACATGTGTGACGGCGGTGGAGAAATTTCACTGGGAAGCACTAAGGAAAAGGGTAAATATTGGTAATTTAGCAGATTTTCTTGCCCTTCACCGTGGTTGCTCTCTAGAGTTGACGTATTTGGCCATAGTCTTCAAAAAACCCCTAAAGCCGGCGGGATTATCGCATTTAAGCCTGCGGGAAGCCCCCACGTCGCCTGGTGAGCAGCCGCTAACTCCAGCTTCCTAAAGAACCGAAAAAACCAGGAATATAATAGAAAAAGGAATATAACGGGGAGGTGACGCGTGTCGTCGCGGAAGCGGCACCTCAAAAATCTCTGCTGTAACCAGGAGTCTTGCAAAAACACAGCAGCTGTTTCACTTTTTTTTTTCGAACTTTTAAAAAAAATTAACTTTTTTCCTTTTTTTTTGACATTTTAAACTTATTTTTAACATAATTTTTTACATTTTTACTTTTTAACGTATTTTTAACTTATTTTTACATTGTTTTTACATACCTTTTAACATTTTTAGCTCTCTTTTTACATTTTAAGAATGTCTTTTACATATTTTTAAACAGAATTTTTTTTTTTACTTTTTAACTTTTTTTTTAAACTTTTTTTCTTTTTTTAACTTTTTTTTTTCCCCCCTCCTGCAACTCTTTTGGGCTGTTTTCCTGCGGCCCCGTGCAGCCCGCTCTGGGTGACGCTGCTCTTCCAGCCCCCAGCTCCCTTCCCACCATTGGGGGATTCTGTGAAAAGCCCTCACCCGCGTTTCTTTCAACGCCTGCAACTTCTAGACCCAAATCCGGACCCTTTTCTCCCATATTCCCCCGTTTTCCCGCTGCCGACGCTCGCGCTCCCGAGCCAGAAACCTGCTGCCTTTTTCCTCCTTTCCCGTCCCCACCTGCTCCCCATAAAGCCCTTTTTGGCCGCGTTTTTACCTCCCTCCCTGCCCAGCATCCCCGTCAGGCTGCAAATGCTCGCGGCCGAGCATCCTCTCGCCTCTTTTTCCACCAACTCGGGATTATTTTTATTTATTTTTTATTATTTTCTTCAGTCCAAGGTGAGGTAACGGCTTCGAAACAGCCACAGAGGAGGCTTTTTGGGGGGGGTTATAGCCCAATTAGTCGCAGACTCGGCTGGAAACAGCCGACTTGGCAGGATTGCGGCGCTCCGGCTGCTGGAGAGGATGCGAAAAGGGCTTCAGCGTCCCGGTAAATGGTTGGGATGAGGGGAAAAAAGTAAAAAAGGGAAAAAAGAAGCCATTTTCCCCCCAAAAAAGTCATTTTTAAGGGACGTAATAGGGAGAAGAAAGGGGGAAAAGAGCACGAAGGTGGGGAGATACTCAGCGGGATGGCTGGAGCATCCCCAAACCCGCGTGCGTTTTGGTTTTCGATAGAAAATGGGGGGGCGGGGGGGGGAATCCAAAGGGCCGGGATAGGAACGGGAAGCGAACCCCAAATTGTCACTAATTTATTTAGCAGCGGGGAGGGGGAGAGGGATGGAAATCAAACCTGCTTCTGGGTTTGGAGAGTGAGAAGTTAAACAGCGCCGGGTGAATTTCCAGGTGCCGGAGCCAAACTTTGGAGTTATGAACAATAAAAGAGATTAAAGGAAAAAAAAAAAAAAAGCGCCGTATCGGCAGCGAAAGGTCAGGCAGGAGATATTAAAGTCAAACATTTTCAAAGCAAAAGGGGCCGCAGTTTTGGCCCGGCTTGGGTTTACGCAGCTTTTAAGGGAGGCAAGAAATCTGCTTTTTTTCATGCCAAGAACCTGAATATAAGGGTGAGTTTGGCTGGAGACGACTGTGGGCGTATACACGTATACGCATATGTATTTTTTGATATATGTGTGTATATATATATGTACATGTATACATATAAAACCATTTTATTTCTGTATAAACAAACACAGAAATAAATATATATTAGACAAATAAATTCTATATATAGATATTTCTATATAAATAAACAGAGAAACAAATATGTAAGTATATTAGACAAATAAATATTATATATAAAAATATTTTATTCATCTATAACTGAACACAGAAACAAATATATAAGTATGTTAGACAAATAAATAAATTCTATATACAGTATTTAGCAAGAGGCAGAGGTTTCCTTTTGCTGCCCAGCTCAAGGGAGGCTTGAAGATTTACCAGTGAAAACAGGCAAATGCTACTTTTATACAACATTTCCACACCAGAGCAGGTGAAACATCCCCTTTCCGTTAATTTTCCACTGAGATTTTGAGCTAAAACCACAGGATTCGGGGGAGCTGCTAATGCCTTTGAACCCAAATTGATTAAACGTTTCCCTGAATTTATTTTTTTTAACCGGATCTTGTGAAGATGAAGGGATGCATCACGCTGCGTACGTCGCACCCGTCTGCAACCTGGCAGCAAACAACCCGGAGTTCTTTAGTGCAGTTGTTAATTTGGAGTGGAAATCGCCCCTCGGGATTGAGAGAGCGTTGCATTGATGATGGGGCAGCAGCGGGGCTAAAGACGGGTGATTTGGGCAGAGGCGAAAAAAAAGTTAGATTTTTTTTTTTTTTTTTTTTTCTGGCTGGCTTCTCGCTGTGCAAAAATGACTCATCCCTGGGCTTGGCGAGTTGGAAGAGGCTCACGTAATTTTGGAAGAAAGTTGAAAATGCCTGTGTGTCTAGACAATAATGCCTGCTTTGAAAAAAAAATCGCGGCAAGCAGGAGCCGAGCGTTGCAGCTGATGTAATCCGGGACGGCTGCAAAGCATCCCTTCATGAATTACCCCCTGCCTTTGCTTCGCTGGCCCTGCAACAAGCATGTGGGGGGGTTTCCTGTGTTTTCCCCACGGAAAAAGTGGAAAAAGTGGGAAAGACCTAATCCTGCCGTTTCCAGGACGAGGTGAAATGCTAAATATGTTTTCACCCCCCCCTCCATACGCTCCTGCTCAGAGCCCCGTCACGGGGCTGCCTCCTCCCAAACGTGAAAAATTCAGTGCAGAAGGTTGTAAAACTCGGTGGAAAAGCGCAATAAACCCCGTTTTTGTCTTCTTTTCTTCCTCTCCTTTCTCTCCCCCCCCCGCCCAGATGACGGCCACAGCCCAGCAGCCCACCAAGGCGCAGCCGGTGCATCTCGCCACGCCGGCAGCGGCCGCCAACGCGCCGGTACCCGCCGCGGCCGGCGACCCCCAGGCGCAGCTGGAGGCCGACAAGCGAGCCGTCTACAGGTGATGCAAGCTAGTATCGGTGTGCATTAATTAATTAATGCATTAATTAACGCGTTATTTCATCAGTGCATGAGTTCTTCCAATGCCTTATTAATGCATCAAGTCAGCGCTGCATTAATTAATGCGTTGGTTAATGCATCGCTTCGTTGATGCATCCGTTATTATAATGCATTATTAATCCGCTGTTATTCTGATGCATTAATGAACACACAGGAATGGGGGGATTAGCAATTAGCTCCTTTTCAGCAATAATAACTATCGATAATAACCCATGGTGGTGGAGCTCCTTCGTGGACCTCGTTTTGCAGCGTCTCCTCCCCTCCAGAATATTCACCCTCCCTCGAAAATCCAAATTAGTCTTTTTTTTGTTTTGGTAAAACCGTGCGATTTTGGGCCGAAAAATCACCCAGAAGGAGTAAAAAGTCACGTATTAACCTGAAATCTGGGGTTCAGGCATCCATACAGGGTGTGGGCAGCAACGGGCGCGGATGGGTGAGCCCCTCCGGTCCCCTTTTTTTGTCACTTTGGAGATAATAATATATAATATTGTAATATACGCAGTAATGTTATCGTATAATTGTAATAAGTAATATTATAATCATGTAAATAGTATAATTATATAAGTAATATGTAATTATATAAGTGATATGTAATTATTTACAATATTATAATGTATACCGCAATGATGTAACAGCAATGTATAATATTAAAATATAATTAGGATTAAGGTTTAAGGTTAAGGATTAACCCCCCGTTAATGGCCAGGGCCGCGGGGGCTTGTGAACCAAAAAATTGCAGCTCGGAAATGAAGGAATTAAAATATTTTGACTCCAAATATTCAAATATTACAAGTCCGAAAAGTCTGGAAAGGCGGATGAAGGCGTGGAATAAACCAACCGGTTTCCCGGGAAAGCGCAAAGGATTATTTGCAGTGAGTCTCAAGATTTTTTCCACCGGTGGGAATCATTTTCTGAAGGCAAAAGAGATCATTCAAGAAAACCCCCACCTTTTCGTGGCACTTCTGCAAGGATTTTTGCAGCGTTTGTGGGATAACGAAAACCAAAAAAAACCCTTTGCAGTTTTAACAGCCTGTATTTGACGATCCAAAAAAATGCCAGAAATGCCTTTTTGAAGGTATTTCCCATCCAGAAGAGTGGGGAAAATTTGTTGGCTGGTTCCACGCGTGGACTCGGTTGCCCAAACCTGGCTGCTTTTTTTTGGGTATATCACCCAAAACTATTCCCCACATATATTTTTATCTATAAAAACACACCCAATGAGCCTTTTTTGCTGCATGCAAAATCTGGATATTCACCTGTACAGCATTTAGTACGGAACGTGTACATGTCATTAGACAGCAAACGCACACAGGGGGTTTTTTTAGCCCTCCCAGGGCTGTACCCGAAAACCCTCCACCCGAAACGACGGGTTTTTGTTAATTTTCAATAATTGCTCCAAGGCAGAAGGCATCGGCTGTGAGCGTCGGTCAAGCAACCTGGGGGGAAATGCAATGGGAAATATAAATGCAATGGGAAATATAAAAACCGCTGGACAAGTCACCCCGCCGGGTTTTATGCTCTAGCAGGAGGTTTATCACCCGTTAAAAAAAGAGGAAAAAAAAAAAAAAGGGGGAAAAAGGAATCCTCCCGCTCCCTGCGGGGTGTGGGAGCCTCTTCGCAGGGTCCGGTCCAGCAGCGTCACGTCTCTGCTGCAGTTTTTTCCCAGCTGAAGTATTTTATTCTACGCAACAGCGGGGCCGGGACTTCCCGATGGATTTTGGCCCAGTAAAGACGATGCTCCGGTGGGAACCGACGCTTAAACCACCCCGGCACCGCAAAGTGGGTTTTTTCCAAGCGGGAAGCGGCTGGATTTCTTTACATTAAGTTTATCGGCTGGTGGGGGGTTTTTTGGAGGGAGGACGGGGTGTTTTGGAGCTGGGTAAAACACCCGCGTGTTGCGGCCGGCGGCAGAGCCCTGCTGAAGGCGTGGAATTGGGCCGTTCGAGGAATTCATTTCTCTTTATTAGCCCGTGTCGAATCCTTTTTATTAGTGGCTGCAAACGACCTCCCTCCTGCAGGAAAATGTCAGGGCCAGTTCAGCCCTTTTATTTGGAGGATTCCCCGGGGAAAAAAAAAAAAAGGGTTTTTTTGCAAAACCGCATTCAGCAAAAGTAGATTTTTTTCACCCCAAAGCTCTTCCTTGTGCCGTAGGGGTGATTTTCCACCTCCGTAACACCCGCAGAGGGGAAAATCCTCCCGTTTCCCCGTGCATCCGGGATATCGATCTATTTTCTCCCCAAAATTTCATCGCAAGGATGGGCTCCAGCTCCCGATCCTCGTGCCACGACCTCCGCCTGCAAACCCCCATGGTGGCTGTTCCCTTCCCCTGCCTGTCGTGCCCACGGGAAGGCTGGAAACGGAGAAAATGGCTTTTTTTTATTTTTTTTTGCATACAAAAAGGAAAAAAAAAATTGCAGCAACAATTCAGCATATAGCTGGTGGCAGAACCCCAAATTTCACCGCTCCTCAGCATGCGCTCGGCTGGGGCCTCAGTGCTCTCCCTTAACCCATCCCTGGGGGGGTCGCACCTCCTCCTTGTTTTGTTTTATTTTATTTTATGTTATTTTATTTTGTTTTGGTTTATTTTTAGTTATTTATTAATTTGATTGAATTGGATTGGATTCTATTTTGTTTTGTTAGATTTTATTTCATTTTGTTTTATTTTATTTCATTTTGTTTTATTTTATTTCATTTTGCTTGATTTTATTTCGTTTTGCTTGATTTTATTTTATTTTGTTTTGTTTTGCTTTATTTTATTTTATTTTATTTTATTTTATTTTATATTTTATTTTATTTTATTTTATTTTATTTTATCATTTTCAACTAAAAAGCAAATCGTCACCCCCTCAGCCGCGTGCCTCCCCTCCTCCTCCCTGCCAGCGCTGCAAGACATTCGCGGGGGTCGGCAGCAGCGCTGCCCCAATTATTAACACTGAAGAGCACAAGGTGATGCCGGCAACGCCCTTAATCCCTCTTTGGTCGATGCAACCCCTCAAAGCAAAGGGGCTACGAATTGCTCAGGGGCTGCTCTCTGTGCCCCCCCCGCCCCCCCCCCCAAAAAAACCCATCCATGGGGTAATTCCGTGCCTTTGCTCCGATTTGATGGAGCGGCTCTGGAAACGGCAGCGGGCACCTGCCGCTGAGCCGCCGGTTCATAAGTGCCAATAATTCAGGCCGCCGCCTGGAATTTGCCTTTCATATCCCTCGGCTGAGCCCCGGTGGGGCTGCCGAAATTATGAAATTATTTCCCCCCCCTCCCCGTTCTCCGCTCCAGCCTCGGCGAATCCTGCATTAAACCGGGATCAGGACAGATTAAACTATAATATGCTGCGGTATTAGCGGCTGCAAATGAAGACTTAGCCGAGGGGTTTAACCCCTTCGCCCGACTCCGGCTCAGAACAGACCGCCGGGAAGTGATTCATAATCACGGTTTGGACCATCTTTTGGAGATAAAATGGTGGAGCAAATCCCGTTGCGCTGGGATAACTGGGGTGCTGGGGGAGACCATCCCTGCACCGGCACTTTGCGTTTCTCCCCTGAACGACTCCATAAATACTTTCTTTTTGTTGGGTTTTTTTTTTTTTTATTTGCACAGCTGGAGAGGCTCATTGAGGGTTGCACTAACTCATGGTCCTCGTCCCCTTCTTCTCCACGTGCTTTGGTGTTGTATGTATATTTGCATTTTATATTGCATCAATTTAGCATCATCGTTAGAGCGAACAGTGGATTTGCGAGAAGAATTGCACATCTTTGTTTGCTAAGAGTCATCCTGTGGTCAGAAAGAAGTGGGATCTGACCCATCTTCGTGGATGGACGCGGATGTGCTTGACAGAGGTGCAAAGAGACCTCTTGGTGGAGGAGCACCCCGTAGCAAGGTCGGTCCATAGGATGCTGTGGGCACGTAGAAATACCAGCTCATCCCCATCCGGCATCTCCAACCAAGAGGGACGTTTTGGGGTAAAATATTGCCATGGATGAGTGGGTGCTGATGTCAGTCCGCAAAATGCAAAGCCACCAGGACAGCAGATGGCTCCAAGACAACCACCCCAAAGCCAAACCTTTGTTTGACATGTCTGCCCACGGCAAAACATTTTGGAAATGCCGGCTTTGGTGCAATAATGGAAAGCACCAAGACGTTGGAAGAAGTCGTTGCCTGGTGGAGAAGATGGTGAATTTTGTGATTTTTAAGCTTTTTTTGTTGTTGGAAAAGATCCAGAGGGAGCACTTCCAGCATTGGCTTGGGAGTGAGGTGTGCACCACCAGGCTCTTGCAAGCTGGGAGGGAATGGATGGATGGTGTGGGGTAAAAATGGACACGGGACCTAAAACAGTGGGTGTGATGGGGTGTCTCCTTTGTCCTCTGCAGGCACCCGCTGTTCCCGCTGCTGACTCTGCTCTTCGAGAAGTGTGAGCAGGCGACGCAGGGCTCTGAGTGCATCACCTCAGCCAGCTTCGACGTCGACATCGAGAACTTCGTCCACCAGCAGGAGCAGGAGCACAAGCCCTTCTTCAGCGATGACCCCGAGCTGGACAACCTGGTAGAGGCAGCTAGGGCTTGGCAGATGGTTTTTGGGGGGGTGGGGAGAGGGTAGGGGATGAGGAACAAGTTATGGAGATCTACCACCTTGGGCAACGTCTTGGAGCTCCGTTTATAGTGTTGGCCATCTTGGCAATGTTCTCTGTAGACCTTGCAAGACCTTCTCCAGGACCTTCTCTGAGATCTTTTCCATAAGATTGCCTGTGAGAACAAACCCCTGCCCCATTTTTGGCTAGTTTTCCCACACCAACGCCATGGGGTCAATGCACTTCCTGGGAACAGCCAAGATCTATGGCTGGTTTGTGCCCCAAAACTTGCAATCTCTGCAGGAATTGCTGCTCGTAATGCAGTACAACGTAGTGCAATGTGCAACAGGGTCTGCGTTCTTGTCTGTCACCATCTTGTTTCAAGTGTGATGGCCAACTCTTGCCTAGAAACAAGGCAAAATAAGAGCTTTTTCCAAAAAAGGTGATGCATATCAATGGTTTGGGACACTTTGGACCGTTTTTGGTGTCTTCCCTGTCATAGCAACCCAAATTTCCTACAATACCCATTGCTGCTGGAAGGTGCCTCAGAAGACCCTGCTTGGGATGGAGCTTTTCTCTTGCGAGGATCTCAGGAAACATTCCCAAATCCCATTATTTTGTCCAGGAAGACTCCATACGTGGTCTCCATGGCAAGAGAGTGGGTAGACAGGTCCACGGCACCATCCTGGTGCACCCTCCCAGTGCTCCGCAAGCAAATTTTTAAGGTCAAAAGAGGCAATTTTGTCCACCTCTGATGATGCAAAGAGCAAAACACCTTCCCTGGGAGTTGGTGTGTCCCCTGGGACATGTAGCAGAGGGATTTCCATCCCGGAAAAGAAGCAAAATCAGGCAATTCACAGGCAGCTTTTTCCAAATGTTACAAAGAGGTGATTTTGTCCAATGACTTGCCACGAAGGGAAGAACAACGAGCAACGCTCATCCAAGGGCAAAAACTACCGCTTTCCTAAAAAAAAGGCAAGAAACAGTTTCAAGATGGATTAAAATCCCGCATCTTCTGTGCCCGATTCCAGCTCGTGGAGGAGAGTTTTGCGACATCCCTAAATCAAGAGCGGCTTAGCAGTCTGTGGGAAGCCCTCCCAAAAAAATTGCAGGCCATGCAAAGCCCCGTTTGCAGGTTACTAAACCCATTTCGCAATGTCTTGTAGCCAAGAACAGAAATCGCTCTGGGACAAGCAACCAAAACCAGCCATGTTTTGGATTATTTCAGTTTTGGGACTGAACATGCATCAAATGTTGAGGTGCACCAAAGAAACAGCATTAGCTATCATTAGAATAAGAGTCATGTATTCCTCACCGCCGAGATGCACATAATTAGAAATTAGAAAAAGGTCAGATCTCACCATTATCAACTCAATCAGCTGCCGAGTGCCACACAGTCAATTAATTCAGCATCTGTATTTTTTACAACCCCGCGCACGTACGCCGTCGGACTGTAACTCTTTATCCGGACAGATATACGACGCAGTGGAGCAGGGACATAAAATGAGACCCTAAGCAAATGAGCTGAGATAATTGAGAGATTTATTTTTTATACATATATGTGTCAGGTCTTCTTGCCTTTGCCCTTGAATATTGACTTTCATGGCCGTTGAGCCCTGGGAGGATGCGGAGAGCCGGGGCGCGACGCCTCCACCTTGCGCTTTGCCTGCGCCAACTGCGGAGGAGGGAAAAAAAGTGATAAAAAGAGAAAAAAGGCCAAAAAAAAGGAAAAAAAGGACTTTTCCAGCCACAGCCCTTCATCCCTGTTGTTCGCCAATCAAAAACTCACTTGCTCCATCGTGGAGCCGCCACCCGAGTTTGGCCCTGGATTTTTCGGGATGTTTCCCAACCGTGGCGACTCGCAGTTTGTAAAGATGACCACTAAAATTTGCAAGTTAAAAACACCCTTTGAAATGCAAAGACGCTTTGTTACATAAAATCGGATTTATTGCCCCGGAGTGAATAGCTGAAATTTTATATATTATGCAAGATTTCAAACAGCGGCTGTAAAACTTAAGGTTTCAGCTCGGCGAGAGGAATGTTTTATGTGTAAATTTTTTAACATTTATGGGGTACGTTTTAACGAGGCCCAGGCTTTGCACCGGCAACAGCTTACGGCAGAGTTGCAGCCCCATAATCTTGTTAGAAGAAGTGGCCTCCAGAGAATAACCAAAGGCTTTTGGACTTTTTTGGGGCACAGGGAGCGATTCCCATGAAGGCAACGGTAAATTTTGTGAATTTTCACCTCTTGGGATTTCAGAGGTATGATTGATGGGGAGGGAAAAGAAATGAGGCGGTACAGAGGGACGGGCTCTGGGATGGGTTTGGGGCAAGAATATTGATTTTTTGGGCTTTTTTTGGTGTGTTGAGAAAGGAAATGCATTTAATTCCACTGTAAGGATCAGTTCCAGGTCAGATTTTGGGTGAGAATATTGACTTTTTGGGGTTTTCTTCTGATGCGTTGAGGAAAAAAATGATTTTAACTCTGCCGTTGTGTCCTTGCGTAGATGGTGAAGGCGATCCAGGTGCTGCGCATCCACCTCCTGGAGCTGGAGAAGGTCAACGAGTTGTGCAAGGACTTTTGCAACCGCTACATCACCTGCCTCAAAACTAAGATGCACAGCGATAACCTACTCAGGAACGACCTGGGGGGGCCCTACTCCCCCAACCCCTCCTCCATCAGCCTCCACCCGCAGGTAACGCCTTAAAATCGCCTGTAATCACCGTCGTTGCACGTCGGCCGATGGGTGAGTTGGGCCAACGAGGTTTGAGGGTTGCCCTATGACTCTTGTGGCCTCCTGGATGTTCATCAAAACCCATCCCCAACTGAGGAAAATAATTAAAAATAACCCATATCTTGCTTATATGGTGCAATAAATGATGCTGTGGTGATTTTTTTTTCTTTTTTTTTTAATGTTGTTTTCATGGCCTTTTTTTTCATGGGTTTGGCAGAGCTGCAACCCCAATGTTTGTGTCTCTGCAAAAGGGAGAGATGAGGACTTCTCCTAAACTCTTACGTTGCAGCAATGAAACGTGGGGGGAAGGAATTGCAGAATGCACATGGGAAAATGGACAAGAAATTTGCATTTTTTTCATGAAAAAATACTATTTGTTGGCAGACGGGACAGAAACACCGTGATTTTCTCCACCGCTTCCTCTCTCCCCGTTCTTGTCTTTGTTTCAAGGCAGCTCAACAGATTTTTGGGTCTCGGATAATCCTTTTTGGCTTCGCTGCTCCTTTTTTGCCCCGGCACATCTTGCGGTTCTCCCCCAGCATGATCAACATTCCCACCTTAACATTTTTTTTTTGCATAATTTGGATTTTATCTGGGAGAAGGAAACATTTGGTGCCTCAAGCACAGCGGGAAAGTACAAGGAGATGCCCAAGAACTGCAGAAATATCAACTGAAATGATATTTCAAAGCAAGCTGCACCTTGGTGGCTTTTGGGGCAAAATCAGGGATTTTAACTTAATATTTGGGAAAAAAGTTGCCTATGGGTTGGGGTTTTCATGTGCATTTGCAGTGCAGGGAATAAATGTTGGCTGGTTGCATCCCAAAAAACTTCCTTGATGCAACGTTGTGTGTCCCTTATGGATTTCTCTCTCTTAGATACTGGGTTTTTCTGGGGGAAAATGAAATTTGGGGCTGCACAATCTCACCAGAAATAACTGCAGCCAACTCAGAATAAGCCAGGGTGTCCTCAGGCAGCTCTTGGAGCTATCCCCCGAAAGAAGGCAGGTGGTGGGGGCTTTTTTAGGGCTTTTCAGGGCATTTTTAGGGTCGTGAAAAGGAAAAAAATGTAATTTTAGCAGCTCAGCCCCAAGTGCCACAGAGTTTGAAGCTCCCAACATGACGCTTGTGGCCACCTTCTTTCCCCAGCACAGGGAGGGAAAAGCCCCCAGAAAAGTTTTGTTTCTTATTTGGGTTTCCTGAAAGCACCAAACCACTTAATCATTGATCTAAAAAAACCCATCCTCTCTCGATTTTCTAATAATCTCTAGAAATGAACTTATTATCCCTTCGCTGCTTTATGGTAGCATTCCTTATGATCAAAATTAGCAAGACACTTGCATAAAAGAGAACAATAATTGCTCAACGAGCATCTCGTTTGTAATTTATTAGTTTCTATTATTGTGCGTCGCCATGGCAACAGCTCGCATCCCGGGTGATGAGAGAGATGTTAGATATGAGCCGACGAAGCTCCCGGTCCCAGCAAATGGAGATGCACGTTTTTTATCAGTAATTTTCATGAAAATAATAAGTGAGGGAGTTAATGAGATGGAAAGCCGTCCTGTGGCTATTGTGATTTTTTTTTTTTTCCCCTCTTTTCCTTTTTTTTTTTTAAAGTGTTGATCTAATTAGAATGCATCGGTCAGGAAAAGTAATGAGGATTTAGTGCTTCACAAAGAGGTGGGGATCGTATCAGAAAATTAGCCCAAGTCTTTGGAAAATAATCAGGCCCGTGGAGAGGTACCAAGCGCCTCTGATTCCTGCAAACCTGGAGCTGCCGCTGTTTCCCTTCTGGGCAAGACTCGAAAGTTGAGAAATTCAAGTGAGGATTTGGAGGCAGTTGCTAAATAAAGGGGAACGCACCCAGGAAAGACCCAACTGGAGGGGAAACTCCACAGGCAATGAGAGCCGAAATATTCAGGGTGATAGGCCAGAAGGAGCCACCATCTCATCTGGTCATTGGATGAGGATGAAGTACCAGTGACGATACAACGGCAAATTTTTTCTAATTACCCGACTAAGCAATGTCAAGTGCCTGAGCGCTTCGACTCATTGAGTATACTTGAGTTTGCATGGGTAAGGCTTAAAAAAAAGGGTGGAAATACTCTATATCCATCAGTTGAGTTGTAAGGGCTGAGGATGCTCCAGAGAGCTGAAGAATCATGGGATCAGTGTTTAAAAAATGGCAAGTGGGATGATTTCGCTAATTATCGTCCTATTAATCTCATGCTGAGGGCAGGTAAAACAGCTAAGGGGCCACTAATTTAGGAAGTTTTTTTAAAAAATCTAAATAATGGAAATGTCATTAATAGCAATGAACAAGATTTCTCAGAAAACAGCTTTTCTCAGGGTGTGGGAGGGGCATTGATCATTTTGTGAGGAGATACACCAGGTTGGTCATGAAAGTGAAATAATTCCATTTTTTGCAAAGTTTTTTACCACAGGACAGCCTGCTTAAAAAAATTATGGATACACAATAACAAGGATGTCAGCCAAAACAGAGAAAACAACGTCCAGAGCTGTCAAAATGTCATCGCCGGAGAATCGCGGTTGGATTTCCCTGGTGTATACAAAAAGGACAGCCCTTGGCTTGGTTTTAGTTGTGCTTTCTAAGACAAAAAATGCAAGAATTTCTGGAAATGCAAAAATGCCTGGAGGCGATGGAAAGAGAGCACCCAAACAGGTGTTTCAACTGTTGCTGAAGTCTTCTCAGGTCGCAAAGTCTGGAGATGACTCCTGGCGTTGGCCCAGTTTGGGTGAAAAGTTAGGGTTTTTCCTACGTGGCGAGCCTGCCCTGGCCCTTCATTGCCTTATAGACATTTTTCTACCCTGTTTTCTCCATCGCTGTCTCATTTGTGCTCCACTTTGTTTTGCAGAGGAGTTTGAGCTTCTTTGGCCTGCAAATCCACCAAGCAATTCCCCTTCTTCCATTTTTCTTGGTTGTTTTTCACTTGGCTTCATTCCTCTCCCTTGAGTCCTCGTCGGACCCTTTTTAACTCCTTCTCTTCATTTAATGAATATTTTTCGAGTTTTTCAGGCAAGGATAGGAGAGGGGAGGTGCTTGTTGCATGAGGGGGGGAAAAAAAGCCAATTTAACCCAATGCTTAAAGTAAATCAGTTCGACTTTTCTTTGACATCAAAGTGGTCCTCACTGCTCTCCAGTTGACTTCTCTTACAAGGAAAACCTCACCCCAAAGCCAATCACACTGGGAACCACAGCACTGCCAGGGACGTTCAAATTGGATTAAGTCTTGCATTTTTCAGTTCTCATTTTGAGTGAGAATTGCAGCAGATTGGCAGAGTTCATGCGGACATTTTCAGGACAGCGTTTCTTCTTGTCTTCCTCCCCATCTTGCTGGTGGTTGGAGGCTGATGCTTGGGTTGGCCTGACTCGATGTAGTACTTCTCTGTGTAGATCTTAATTTATCCAAGTTTGCCCTGTGGACAAGCCTGGATTTCTCTGTTACTTAAAGCCAACTTTTTTTTTCCATCTCCATCCATCCACCCACGAAGGAGCCCTACGAATCTTCTTACATGAGCGTGAGTTTGGCCCACTCTTACTTGGCAAACTCCTAAGTTTCCTTTTTGTCCAACTAACCCCAATTTTCCCCAGCTTTACTCAAGCAGAAATAAATTTCACAAAGTTAGGATGAGACAGAAATTTTTACGCATGTATGCCACCCAGAAAATAAATCGCTGCATCGTAAAGCACCAGGGGAAGGACATCAGCCCAAGTACCGCTGCATTTTGGCACTTACTCACACTTGGGCACTTGGTCTTTGACACTTGCCTTATTGCGCGAAAGGGGTTTTTTGTGCGATGCGATATGTACCAGGTCTTTTTCTTCATTAAAGCGACTTTTAATTCGGAGGAATCGTGTTTTGCCATAGAGCCGCGGAAGGTCAGTGCCAAGATGTGGATCTGCAGAGACACCTAGTGATACATTTTTTTACACTCAAGTTTCAAAATCGCCAGTAACGTTTCAACTTCTTTGAGCCCTAAAATATAAAATATTTTCCACTGCAGCAAAATCACAAGCGTAATATAATTTGGCTGGCATTTGCAATTCAAGGCAATTAGTATGCAGGATATATTTTTTAAATCTTCTTGGAGATATCTATATTTATTTTAAGGCAGAGCCTCCACTTTCATTGGGTACCCTTGGTTTCACATTGAAGTTGCAGAAACACCATGACTTTCTTTCTTATCTTTTTCTAATAATTACCAATATTCTGCCTTTTTGGACACCACTGAGCTGGTGTTTTGGGACAGTTCTCCTCTACCACCAAGAAATGCAATTTTTTCATCATAAAATGCTGCTGAAAATGGCTTTGACCACTATAGCTGGAAATGACAGTTTCTTGTTCCCAGTTTCCAATATTCCAAATTATTTCTTCCCAATGCGCTTCCAGAAATGGTGTTCTGGATGCCCTTCTTTGGTGGAATCCTGGAAAAAACAAGGCAGGAGAGGAAAGCTGGAGGTCTTCAGGCTGGTCCAAATCTCTGGTTGTCCCTAGCCATATCTGACTGTTTCTTGAGGTTCTCCAAGGACCATGTGTGTGGTTTTATATGAATATTTCCACTGTGTTTGTTAGCTGGATGCTTGGCAAAAGCCAGGTCCAAGTGCATGCAAAATTGACTGGTTTTTGCTTTCTATATGCTGAGAAATCCTCATTTTTCAAACCGAAAACCATTTCCCCCAAAAGACTGGAGATGGGGAAAGGATATTAAAAAAAGTACAAGTATTTTAAGGTCATATTTGCATTTTAAAAATTAATTTAGCTATGAAAAAGAATGTCTGGGAGGCGAAGCAAAAATTCACAGCAACTGCAGCAAAATTTCCAGATAAATAATATTCCGATCATCAATGGAGAGGACAAAAATAACATGCGGCAGAGGCAGCGGTTGCAACGTTTTGGGTTCGGCATCACGGGAGGGGAAAATGCAGCCAGGGATTTTAATAGCAAAAGCATGCAGGGAAATCAGAGTTTATTCAGAGCCATTGCACAGGCAAATCAGTGGTGACTGATGAGGAAAAAGTTGATAGAAGCATGAATGTAATGGGGAGAAGCAAAAAAAAAAGGACCCAAAATGACATTTTTCCCCTAGCAATGGGAAATGCATCGACATGGACACAAGGGTTCCCCAGTTCCCCGCTGAACGATGCACCCACATCATCTCTGGATGTAAAATTAATTGATTTGCGTGCTCAAATTACGGTCTCTATAGTTTTATTGCAAGGAAGAGAGGAGCTACGGCTTTTTCTGACCCAACCATGTTTGCGTGGTCACGTTTTCCAGTGTCATTGCATGTCACTAGTCCAGAGAAATCCTCTTTTCTTAAGCCAAGAAATAGGTTTCTTGAAGAAATGCATCAAAATGAAGGGAAATGGAACAAAAAGGTGAAAAAAATCCCCTTTGTTGGCACTTTGTTCAATGGTTGAGAATGAGCTGGACACCAGGGAAGTGATGGAGAATGGGAAAATGGGTAGAAAAGAGGGAAAAAATGTTTTTATTTCAAGGAAAGAGTGAGGTTTTATTTCCATTACAGCTGCGCGAATTAGAGATACATAGTTATCTTGGGCTTATTTTGAAATGATAATTTTCTAAATATTATTGGCATAATGCACAAAATTTCTGCCCATCTGGGAGATTGTGGTTCATCGCCCTGAATTCCCCCGTATCCTCAGTCGCGGCACCCTTCCCTTCCCAAAATGTTGCATTAAATACTCAACTAATCATTCACTTTGGGCTTTTTCCAATTGCTGCTTGCCTGCAAGAGCTGCTCCAGAGCTGGAGCTGATAAGATTACAGCTTTTCACTGAAAAAATGCCCATTTTTGCAAGAAGTTAGCTTGAAGTTGCAAGGAATGATATCGAATGGGGTTATATTATCATTAATTTCATCGTTTATTCTGGCAAGGGGAAACCGTGGTGCTTCCCCTGGCTTTTAGCAAATGCTGCATCATCCAGCTCCAGTCAAAGCACCAAAAAAAAAGAAATTTATAGAAAGAAGAAGATTGAAGAAATTCCTTCTTGTCTATCATGGAATTTTTTTTTGTCCCTTCTCCTTTTTCCGTATGGGAAATAGTGGCTGCACAAAGACGACGAGTTTGGGGAAGACACTAAGTGGGAGCTTTGCAAAGTGTAAATCCTTATTTTTCCATCTTTTTTTGCAGTTGCAACAAACTGAAAAATCCCTTTTTCTGCAATTTTGCCCATTGAACCACCCAGGGGGGGGAAAAAAAAAAAAGGCAACGGGGTGAATTTATTGGAGGGGGCAAACGAAAGCCTCGCATGCTCCCGCCGCGTGTTAGGATTCATGGGTTTGATACTTCTGTTTGCAGGAGATGCTGCAGAGCTCACCTGCGGCGCTGCCGCCCGGCTCCAACCCGCCACCGGGCATCGTGGTGCCAGCGGCCACGCTGCCGCCGGGCAACTTGGCCATGAGCACCGGCAGCGGCTCACCCGCCGTGCCAGGTAGGGACCAGGGGCGAGGCTGGCGGGGGGAGGAGGGGGTGCAGAAATTTGGGGGTTTCAGTACCCCCACGAGCCTTTTTTTCCATAGGTGGAGCCTTGTACCAGCCCGTGACGATGGTGACGTCACAGGGCCAGGTCCTCGCCCAAGCCATCACCCCCGGAGCCCTGCAGATCCCCAATGCCCAGGTAAGACCTTCCCACCTCAAATTTCCATTTTACGCAATATTTTGCCCTGCTGCAGCAAGGAAAAAGCCCCAATTTCTCCATAAATTCAACACCTGGAGTATCCTAAATTTTTAATTAGCAAGAAACGTTGATTAAATCCATCTGCCGGGTGCCTTTGGGGTACCTAACAAATTACAGCAATGCTTATATTATTGCTGTATTACATAACATTATAATACATAATATATAATATATATATTACCTTACATTATAGTATAGTATAGGATATGAGATGAGGTGAGATGATACGATATCATGTCATATCATACCATATCATATCATATTATATTATATTATATATACTATTGGTATTATATTATGGATCTGGGATCACCAGCATCACCTGTCCAGCACGGCAATCGCAGCGCTCATGGGAAAGGCTCATTTTTTTCCTTGCTTTACGGATTTTGGGGTAGTTTTTAGCCATTTGCTCTTATTCTTTTTTTTGTCATTGCAATTAACTACACAGGGTTTCCCCCTATGGCTGCATTCTTGCAATAAGGTGACAATCTGGGGTAAAAATGGATTTATAAGGACAATTTGCTATCCCTGCTGACTGCGTTGCCCGTGATCTCTTCCAAACCCCCATTCCCCAGGAATTTGGAGTAAAAAAATACATCGATCTCTGCTACGCTGCTTCCCGGGGGCAGACCAGCAAAAATCCCCGCATGCAAATTTTTTTCTAAAATGCCCCAATTTAATTGCAGGAGGCTCTTAAAAAAAAAAAAAAAAGGCATTTTGGAAATGGGTGGCACTTCCCTAGCAGGTTTTATTGCCTGTGCAGTGCTTTTTTCCTTCTTTCTTTAATATCTCTCTGTTGCGAGCTTGAATCTTGCAGCAAAACCCTCCGTGGTGCGAAAAACACGCGCGCAGGGAATATCGGGGCAGGGAGAGAGCCCCAGACAAGCACCTCCGGATGCTCTTCCCGTGCCGCCGGCATGATTTATTCAGCCGGAGCCCAGGGGAATCGCAGGGACCTGCTGGCCTGATGTTTAATTCATCCAGGAGAAGTGTTTTGATGAAGAGCTGGGGGAAAAAAAAAAAAAAAAAAATCCCTTTTTAACTCAAGCGCTGAGATTTCAGTTCGGTTCCCACAACCTCATTAAAACTTCTCTTGCAGCAAGATGTTTATTTTTAATTTTTGGAGGGGAAAAAAGGCAAATTTTCATTCAACGGACACGTTTCTCCTTGTGGTGGGAATCAGCTGGGTGAGGACACAGATTTGCAAGGGGTTAATGAGTGGCAGGGTTTTAACCTCAGGTTTAGAAAGTCATCTTCTGGGGGGTTTTTTATTTTGGTTTGTTTAAGGTAAAAGTGTTTTCCCCCTTAATTGCACATTGAAAACGGTCGTGGCATCAGCACCACAGTCCCCAACTGTGCCGGTGCCATCACAGGGAGAAAAAGCCCATTGCCCTTTTGCCCATTGCCAAAAAAATTGAGATATTAAATAGAGATCCTGGGGGAAAATGGGGATTTAATGTAAATTTTGGGGGGAAAAAAAGTTTCGGACACTCCTTGCAAGTGCCTCTTTTGTGCACTCAGCCCACTCCCATTTTGGGTTGGTTTTGCTCATTTTTTCGGTTGGTTTTGCTCAGGTTTTGGATTGCCCATCGCTATTTTCAGCCAATTCTCGCCCTGTTGTTCTCCCTCGGCAGGTGAACCTGGATCTCACCTCCCTCCTCGACGGTGAGGACAAGAAGTCCAAGAACAAGCGAGGCGTCCTGCCCAAACATGCCACCAACATCATGCGCTCATGGCTCTTCCAGCATCTCATGGTGAGCACCGCAGCTGTCAAAACGCCCTGCAAGCTGGGGGAAAAAAAAAAAAAGCAAAATAACCCCCCAAATGAACAAATCGAGGTGGTGGTTTGTCTGAATTTATATTGGGAGGCACAAAATGGCTTTGGTTTTATTTTGGGAGTATTTTGGGGATGACCGTTTTCACGGTGGCAAAAATACTCCCTTAATGCATGAAGAAGCAAACAAAACCAGAGGACTTCCACAAATTATTGTGGATGGGTGATGGGGCATTTTTTTACAGTTAATAGCTCCAAAATATGATTTTTCAGCAAGCCGGGGTGTGAAAGCTGCCCCACAGGTGTGGTTGTGGCACATCAGCAATCTGTCGAAATGCAGAATTGCAAAATCGCCCCATTTTGGGGGATGGAGATGGAGGGAGCTCAGAGGATGCAACTGGGATATTCATGCAAGGATGTTCCTCTCCCATCAGCAGAGCTGGAAGAAGGGCAGGAAGGTAAAAAAAGTCCCTTTTTTCCTGCATACTTTGGCCAAGAAATCACTCAGATGCTGGTTGCAAAGAGTTGCATGAGGGTCTCCAGGAAGGTGGGAGACTCCCAAGGTAGCAGCAAGATGGAAGATAACAGCTCCAAGGAGCAACTTGGGGTAAAACATGACCCAGGACATGGAGCAGCAGCTGGTTGGGAACTTTCCAGCGTTTTTTTATAGGAAATTTGGGGATTTATTGCATTGAGAACAAGAGCATCGCTGTGTTGGGCCACCATCCCAAGCTACGTCGTGTATCTCCCATGCTTTTGGAGGTTTGGACTGCAGATTTGGAAGCAGAGAAAGTATTTAGAAGACCAGAAACTGAAGAACAATTTTCTGCCAGGTGCTAAGAGAACCCCATGGTTTGAAATTTCCAAAACTGGATTGAAAAACTAAAAGAAATTCTTCTTCTACTGGGTGGTTGAACCTTTGCTCTCAGCCTGGTCCTCAATGGTCAGAAGATGGTTGGGATTCCCCATGAGATTTCTCCATCTGGGATCATAAATGATGTGGTTTTTAACCTAAAACCAGTCATGCTCATTGTTTGATTGAGTTTGGGAGTTTTGCAGCACCAGCAGGAGGAAGGAATCCTGGAAATAATATGCCAAAAATGGAGATACTTTTGCCAGAAAAGAGCCATTTTTAACCACTTTGGCGTCCTTGAGGCCCTGGTGGGACGGAGGTCTCCTGCATGCCATGACTTCGTGTGGTTTTGTCAAGGAAATCACACTATTTTGGGGGTAAACAGCTGGAAAACAAGTCATGTGAATCAACACTGCCACTGGCTTGGGGCTCCGAAAAATTACATGCAGGGGTGATTTGATAATAATTTCATTTTTGGGGTTGGAAAGGAGGATTTTAGCACAGTTGAGAGGGAGTTGTTGAAGCTTTGCAGATGTTTCAGGGTGTTTTATTGATGCACCTGACAAGGAGCGTTGGGCGTGATAGCGGGTTTTGAAGACCAAATCCCATCTTTACCAACCACCATTATTAGAAAATCACTAATACTAAAAAAAATAGTATTTTCCTTCAAGGAAAAGCCTTGGATGGAAAGCCAAGGAGAAGCCCTAAGGACACCGGGGAAACCGCCATGCTCTCAGATGCCACCCTTAAGCCTTGCAAATGCAAGAAGCCACTAAATTTGGGGTGGGAAAATGAAAAAAATGGGGGGAGGAGGGGTGTGTTAATTTTTTTTTGTTCACTCGGGGCTGCCGTTTTGCACACCTAGATGTCATTTTGCTGCCCCCTCTCCTGTTTTTTCCAGCACCCCTACCCCACGGAGGACGAGAAGAGGCAAATCGCCGCCCAAACCAACCTGACCCTCTTGCAAGTCAACAACTGGTGAGCACGTCGGTGGCCCGTGCAGTCATCTTGCTGCCTTTAGAGATTTGGTCACGCTACTTTGGTGCTACAAAATGCTTTTTTGGGGGTAACTTGGGCAGTTAGGGATGATTTCTGGGAGACGGGCTCGGGTGTGTTTGATGGTGTTCGTTTGCGATGTCTCAGTGCCCTCTCCTGGCAAACCCCGTATGTAGCAGCCTCCAACTCATAGCCGGAAAAATTAACGCGATGGTGTAACATGCCACAGACAACTAAAACAGGGTAAAACTCCAGCTTTTTGGAACATGCAGCCACTTTCAAAAGGGTTTTATATTGCAGCTCGTTGAGTTGTTATAATGTCTGTGGTTTTAACTCAAGATTTATGTAACGACTCGCTTACTCGAATGGTCTCTCTTTTCCCTGGAAAGGTTCATAAACGCCCGGCGGCGCATCCTGCAGCCGATGCTCGATGCCAGCAACCCGGACCCAGCCCCCAAAGCCAAGAAAATCAAATCTCAGCACCGCCCCACCCAGCGGTTCTGGCCCAACTCCATCGCTGCTGGGGTCCTGCAGCAGCAGGGTGGCAATTCGGGGACAAATCCTGACGGTAAGGACAAACCCTGATGGCCCCTGCCCTTCCTGGGTGGTGTGGCCACGCATTAAATTATGGCCCTATGCTGGTAATTACAGATTTCTAGAGCCCTTTATCCCCCTGTGGGGAAAAACAAGTTGAAGAGGTGGCCCACACAAGAAGGTCCTTCCAGTTGGCCATCACAAGGGAGCTGGCAGTGGGGCACTGCCATCTCCTCAGCACAGGAACAGCCCTCAAGGATCACCCACTATGGGGCATCACTTGGGATATCTCCTGAGTACTGGGGAGGGGGTAAAGGGGGAGATGGGGAGAGGAGAGGAGAGAAAATGAAAAAAAGATGAAGAGATGCAATGAGAAGACAGATAGGACAAGACGGGAAGAAAGAAGATGAAGAGAAGATGAACAGAGAACAGATGATGAAAATGGAGACTAGAGAAGGTGGAGAGAAGGTGAAGAGAGCAGAGATGAGCATGGACCAGACAAGATGACAAGACAAGCTGAAGAGAAGGTAGAAATTAAGAGAGGATGAAGAGAAGATCTGCCCAGCCAATCTGGGCATCTGCTTGCTCAAAAATGAAGGTTTCTTGTTATTGAATAAAGATACATTAGCTAAAAAAATCAAGGGTTGGACCTTGGGGAGTGGCTGGGGCAGGTGGGACACCCTACAGGGTGCTCTGTCTACGTACAGCTTTTCACTTGGGTTATTCTTGCTTTATGCACTTTTTTGTCCTTTTTATGTCAGCTGCGGAGTCCTTAACTTTTTTATATATACATTTTTTTAAATTTCAGGCTCGCTCAGCATGGACAACCTGCAACCCCTCTCGTCAGCCACGGCCACCATGGCCATGCAGCAGGCCATGCTGGCAGCCCACGACGACTCCCTCGACGGCACTGAGGAAGAGGAGGAGGACGAGGAGGACGAGGACGAGATGGAGGAGGAGGAAGAAGAGGAGGAAGAGCTGGAGGAAGAGCCTGGTGGCCTCCCGGCGGCGCCCGGCGCCGACCTCGGCTTGGACCACAGTGACTCGCTGGAATAGCTCCTCCTGCGCCCTCCCCAAATCAGTGACAGCACCGGAAACAAAATTCCCCCCAGAATGCCAAAAAAAATGGCAAGAACAAAAACAAAATTGGTGAGAAAAAAGCAAATTGGAGGCGCTGGCGGATGCCCCGGCTGCCCACGGGAGCACAGGGACCACCACGTCGGCGCGTGGAATTGAAGGACACGTGTTTACAAGGCACATATTGTGGCCAGATTAATTTTCTTTTTCAGGTTTTATTCTTATTTTTCCCTTTTTCCCTTCATTTTGCTACGAAAATGCGGTTTTAGGGGAAGCCGTTTTCCCCGTGCGATGCTCGGATGCAGTTGGGCGGCAGCGGGTTTTCACCGTAGGCCACTGCGTCCATCACTTGGATTTCTTGGTGGAAAAAAAAAAAACACCCCAGGACTGATGCTTTTTGGGGTTTTCCCCCAAAAAGATGATTCACAGGTATAAATATTGGCACGTTGCGGGGGAGGGGGGGGAATCGGCGAGTGCAAATTCTGCTTCAGGTTGGATCTGAGGAGCGTTTCATGCTCTTGACCCACCGGATTGCCCAGACCTCCCCGTTTTGGCCCTGATGCTGCGGCTGTTTGGTGACTCTGGATGCAACTTTCTGGAAAAGGGAAGAAATTCCCCCCAATCCTTTAATTTATGTGCTAAAAACCCGTCGAATTTGGAAGAAAAAACCCCCATCCTCGTCCTTAAGGGCTGAGACTGGACGCAGAGTTGGGGCCAAGCCTGCGGGAGCAAGACTTTCCCAGGGTGTTTTGGCACCGAGTCAGGAAAAAAAAGGGCAAAAAATGGGTTTGAAAAATGCAGATTTTCACCCCAAATCAAATGTCGACCCCCAAGATTCGCCTGGGTGGAAGGAAATTCAATATTGTTGCTGGAAAGATGGTTTCTCCCTGACATTGTCCACCCACGTGGTAAGTGGTGGAGTTTCACCCCAAAGGAGCCACAGGGGAGGCAAAAAAACCAACTTATTTTGGGGTCTTTTTTAAATGCTAGCAAAAGGGCGAATTTTGCCTTAAAACGTGGCGTGGGGGGAAACGCAAAAGCAAACCTGGGTGGTGCGGGGCAAAAATAATAAAGGAATTTTCTTCTGCAGGTTCCTCCTGTAAATGCAGGTTTCTGTAAGAAGGATTTTTTTTTTTTTTGCGGCTTTTTGCTGGTTTTGTCCTTATTTTTTTTGGCTCTTGAAGAGTTGAGGGAAAAAAAAAAAACAAACCACAGCAGCCGGGGAAAAAAAAAACCCGAGTGATGCAATGGGCAGAAAAGCCTATTTTTCGATACTGATCTGGTGTGAATGTAATCTGTAATTTCATAAAGGATTCATTGTAATTTAGTATTAATTCATGGCCATTTATTATAAAGTGCTACGAGATGAGGTTTCGCAGCTGTATTTTATTGGCAGCTTCTTCCTGCGAGCGGAGAAGCCCCAAAATGGGTGAATAACCCTCCAAAATGGGCAAAACTTCCCTCTAATAGGGAAATTGGCCCCAAAATGGATGAACTGACCCAAACCAGCGAGTGGTGCCGTGCAAAAAGCAAAGCGATGCTCCCCCCAAAATAAGTGACACCCCCCCCAAAAATGAGCTCCAATGTGATTTTACCCCAAAATTATGTTCCCCCAAATGAGGGATGCACCCCCAAACTACTACACTCTCCCCCTAAAATGAGTGATGCTCACCCCAAAATAAGTTATATTCCCCAAAAATGAGTGATGTTGCCCCAAAAGAAATGATGTTACCCAAGGTGGCCAATCCCCCCCCCCCAAATGAGAAAATGGGGCTATGGAAAAGCTAAATATGGGAAAAATCCCCTCAAATTGGAATTTACAGCCGAATTCTGCCCCTCCGATCGTGGCGGCTGCCTGCGGCGCTGCAGCCAGCTGAGCACCCGGCAGCTCCTTAGCCAGAAATTTGCATATTTTATAAAATTCTGAATATTCATGAGCATCGCAGCAAAGTCCTGCTTGGTATTTTCCGCCAAAAAGTGCATTTTTCCATTGAAAAGTTGCAAAAACAACATCGCAAGCGGCGGGATGAAGACGCCGGAGGCTGGTTGCTTAATTAATGAAACGAATTATTTATTTCCCAGCTGTGCAAAGGTGGGGGGAGTGCAGGGAGAGGGTGGGGGGCCGCGGTCGACCCATTTTCCTCGGGTTTGGCCCCGTTTTCGGGGGGCGCCGGGGTGGGGGGGTGCGAGGGCAGCGCCGCATCAGGTTGGGCAGAGCACTGCAAAGAGAGAGGTCACGGGTGTGCACAAGCGCACACGAGGGTGCACCAGGGATGTATGGGGTTGCACATGGGTGCACAGGGATGCACGAGTGTGCACGGGGATGCATGAGGATGCGCGATGATGCACGAGCGTGCACAAGGATGCACGAGTGTGCACGAGGATGCACGAGTACATACAGGGATGCATGAGGGTGCACAATGATGCACAGGCTTGCACTGGGATGCACATGAGTGCATAAGCATGCACTGGGATACACAAGGGCGTGCAAGGGTGCACAGTGACGCACGAGGGTGCACAAGCCTGCGCGGGGGTTGCATGCGGATACAGGAGTGTGCACGGGGATGCATGGGGGTGCGCAAGGGAGCATGAGTGTGCACAGATGCCCAAGCATGCACGAGGACTCATGAGCATGCAGAAAGGATGCATGAGGGCACATGGGTGCACAAGGATGCACAAGCACATATGAGTGCTGCGTGAGGCTGCCCAGCGGCTGCAAACAGGACGCACAGAGGATGCAGAAGGAACACGAAAGGGACGCGCGAGGAATGCACGAGGCATGCACGACGGTGCACGAAGGGTGCGTGAGGGATGCACAGGGATGCAGGAGGCTGCGTAAGAGATGCACAAGGGCTGTGTGGGAGATGCACAGGGATGCACAGGGATGCACAAGGATGCCCAGGTAATGCACGAGGATGCCCAGGTAATGCACGAGGGGTGCCCGGGAGACGCATGGAGCATGAGCGGGGATGCACACGAGGGATGCATGATGGTGCACTGGGGTGAAAGGGGGTGCACAGGAGTTCACGAGGCTGCATGAAGGAAGCAGATGGGCCACGTAACAGTGCAAGGGAGGTGCAAGGAGGATGCACAGTGACGTACAAAGGTGTGCGAGGATGCACGAGGCCTGCAGGGGGGATGCATGAGGGATGCACAGGAGATGTACCTGGGATTCACAGAGGATGCCTGGAGGATGCCCCGGAGATGCATAAGGGATGCACGGAGATGTACGAGGGACGGGCAAGGGATGCACACGACGCGAGGGAGATGCAGAAGGATGCATGGGAGATGCACAGGAGATGTACCCAGGATTCACGGAGGATGCACAAGGGATACACCAGAGATGCATAAGGGATGCATGGAGATGCATGAGGGATGGGCAAGGGATGCACAAAGGATGCAAGGGAGGTGCATGAGGATGCAGAAAGGATGCACAGGAGAGGCATGAAGGATGCATGAGGGATGCACAGGAGATGTACCCGGGAATCACAGAGGATGCACAAAGGATGCACCAGAGATGCACAGGGGATGCATGGAGATGCATGAGGGATGGGCAAGGGATGCACACAAGACGCGTGGGAGATGCGGAAGGATGCAGAAAGGATGCACGAGGATGCAGAAGGGATCCATGGTGGATGCACAGAGGCACAAGGGCTGCATGGGAGCTGCACGAAGGATGCACAGGGGATGCACAGGCGATGCACGAGGCGAGCGGATACCTTTGAGGATGTAGTCCGTGAGCAGTGTGGGCACCTTCTCGTTCCCCTCCTTCATGGCAAACAGTACTGCGAGGGGGAACGGAGCCATGAGGCCAGCCCCACTGCCCCCCAAAGCTCCCTTTTCCCCCACCAAACCAGCCCCACAGTCGCCACAGAGACACTGCCAGAGTTTCCCACAATGCACCAGGGCTGCGAGCATCCAAAAAAAGCGCTTTCACCCCCAACCAGCCGGTCCGTGGCAATGCAGAACGGGTGTTTTACCCCCAAATCAGCACTGGTGTAGGGTCCAAAAATGGGGAGGGGTTGCTGCAAATCACCTGTGCTGCAGTGATGCAAAATGGGTGACTGCACCCCAAACCAGCTGTGCTGCCATGCTGCAAAATGGGTCTTTCCCCCCCCCAAAATGGGCTTCGTTGCAATGATGCAACAGGGGTGGTAGCACCTTAAATTGCCTGTGCTGCAATGATGCAAAAAAAAAAAGGGGGGATTGTGCCCCAAATTGGCTGCGTTGCAATGATGCACCTGAATCGCAGCCGCTGCAGCAATGCAAAATGTGCATTTGCGTCCCAAATCTGCCACACCGCAGCGATGCACAATGTCCGACTCGGCCCCAAAAGGGCAGCTGGAACGAATACTCACTGTTGGTGAGCATCTGCAGGTCCTCCACGGACGGCGGTGACCCCTTCTTCTCATAGGGAATCACCGTGTTCAGGTACTGCAAAAAAAAAACCCCAAAAAACACCCCAAAAAACACCCAGATGGCACAAAACTGCCTATTTTTTGCACTGCCTTGCCACAAATCACCCCAAATCGATGCAGAATATGTCTGCGATTTTCCTGCAACTGCATTTAATTTGCAGGTGCTGAATTAATTACACGCTGCAAAACCCGCCCAAATGCAAACCACTGCTTAGGGAGGATTTTTGGGGGTGAAAAATGGTGATTTTTGCTGGCCGGATTAGCACGGTGTAGGGGGCAGAGTGGGGCTGTAAAATTAAAAAGTATTTTAAAAGGGGTTGGGGGGATGCAGGGGAACGGAGTGACCAGGACGGGGTTGAAAGGGGACAGATTTGGGCAATTTGGGGTGGGGGAGGGGAAAAGGGCACCTGCTTCTCATTGGCGGCGGGGCCGAAGGTCTGGCGCAGGCCGGAGTGCAGGATGCTGGAGATGCCCTCCATGCTGAAGCGCTGGGGACACACACATCACCCTGTCACCTCCCGGGGACACGGACATCACCCGTGGCACCTCCCTTGGCACCAATGTCCCCCCAGCCCCCTGACTCCCATCCCCGTCCCCCCATTCCCATCTCACATCCCCCCCTCCCTCTGTCCCCACGTCCCCCTGTTCCCCATCCACCCAAACCCATGTCCCCTCATCCTCTTGTCCCCATGTCCCCCTGTCCCCTTGCCCCATCCCCCCTCTTGTCCCCACATCCCCCCGTCCCATATCCTCCCATCCCTCATCCCCCTGCCCCGTGTCCCCCAGTCCCATGTCCCTCTGCCCCATCACCCATCCCCTGTCCCCGCATTCCCCTGCCCCATGTCCCCACATCCCTGTGTCCCCGTCCCATGTCCCTCTGCCCCATCCCCAGACACCCATCCCATCCCCACATCCCTGTCCCATGTCCCCCCATCCCTCGTCCCCCTGCCCTGTGTCCCCGTCCCATGTCCCTCTGCCCCGTCCCGTCACCCAACCCGTCCACTCATCCCCCTGCCCCCACATCCCCCTGCCCCATGTCCCCTTGTCCCCACATCCCTGTCCCGTGTCCATCTGTCTCATGTCCCTCTGTCCCATCCCATCACCCATCGTTTGTCCCCCCATCCCTCATCCCCCTGCCCCGTGTCCCCCCCATCCCATGTCCCTCTGCCCCATCCCGTCACCCAACCAGTCCCCCCATCCCTCATCCCCCTGTCCCGTGTCCCCCTGTCCCATGTCCCTCTGCCCCATCCCCAGTCACCCATCCTGTCCCCACATCCCTGTCCCATGTCCCCCCATCCCTCGTCCCCCTGCCCTGTGTCCCCGTCCCATGTCCCTCTGCCCCATCCCCAGTCACCCATCCTGTCCCCACAGCCCTGTCCCATGTCCCCCCATCCCTCATCCCCCTGCCCCGTGTCCCCCCATCCCATGTCCCTCTGCCCCATCCCGTCACCCAACCCGTCCCCCCATCCCTCGTCCCCCTGCCCTGCGTCCCCCTGTCCCATGTCCCTCTGCCCCATCCCGTCACCCATCCCCTCCCCACATCCCTGTCCCAAGCCCCCCCATCCCTCATCCCCCCGCCCACACACCCCCTGTGCCCCCATCTCCGCTCCCTCCCTCCCAAGCCCCCCCATCCCCTGTCCCCGTGGCTGCGGTGTCCCCCACCTTCCGGGGCATGTGGTTCCCGCACTCGGGACGCCCCCCTTGCAGGCTCAGCCCCCTGTCGCGCCGGCGGCGCCGGGCGGCCTCCCGCTGCTCCCGCTGCTCCCCCTGCACCGCCAGCAGCGCCCCGATGAACGCCGTCTTCACCTCCTTCTCGAACGCCAGCTCGTCCCGCCGCGCCAGCTGCGCCACCAGCTCCGCCGACAGCGCCCGGCTCGCCGCCTCGGCGCGCCCCGCCGCCGCCGCCAGCTCCCGTGCCGACAGCCGCCCCAGCCCTGCCGCCCGGGTGCCGCGGTTAGAGGCAGGGACGTGCCCACGGGGGGACGCACCGTGCCGTTAGGGGTGTGCGTGGTGCAATTATTAAGATGCACAGGGCGATTAACGGGCTGCCCGGTGCAATCGGTGAAATGCTTGGTGCAGTAAGTGCAACGCGTAGTGCAATAAACGAAATGCCTGGTGCGAGAAGTGCAACGCCCAGTGCAGTAAGTGAAACGCTGGTGCAGTAAGTGAAATGCATAGTGCAACTAGTCACGTGCCTGGAGCAATTACTGAAATGCCCGGTCCGACCAGTCACGTGCTCAGTGCAATCGCTGACGTGCAGAGTACAATTAGGAAAACGCACACTAAAATTTGCAAAATGCTTTGTGCAATTAGTGCGATGCAGGCTGCGATTACTAAGATGCACAGGGTGATCAGGGGGCTGCCTCGTGCAACTGGTGAGGCACCAGCGCAGTACGTGCAATGCCCACTGCAACTAGGGAGATGCACAGTGCAATTAGCGGGATGCCCAGTGCAATTAGTGTAATGCACACTGAAGTTTGCAAAATGCCTTATGCGACTAGCAAGACACACAGCACAGTTATTAAGGTGCTGGGGGCGATTAGTGGGATGCCTAGTGCAATTAGCGAAACGTTCAGTGCAATAAATGAAACGCCTGGTGCAATTAGTGACACACACAGTGCAACTAGTGACATGCACAGTACAATTAGGGAAATGCTCTCTGAAGTTTGCAAAATTGTGTTATGTAATTGGTGAGATGCACACTGCAATTATTAAGACACGGGGCAATTAGCGTGCTGCCCGGTGCAACTGGTGAAACGCCCAGCGCAATACGTGCAATGCACAGTGCGACTAGAGAAATGCCCGGTGCAATCAGTGGCATGCCTACGGCAATTAGCAAAATGCACAGCGCAATTAGTGACATGTCTGGTGCAAGTCAGTGTCATTCCTGGTGCAATTAGTAAATTGCCTGATATAATTAGTGACATGCCTGGAGCAATCAGTGAAATGCATAGTGCATGCGTGAAACACTTGATGTCATTAGTAACATGCCTGGTGCAATTAGTGATATGCACCATGCAATTCCTGGCATGTCCAGGGGAATTAGTGATATGCCTGTGCAATTAGTGACATGCACGGTGCAAGTGAACACGCGCTACATTTAGTGAAATTCCCAGGGCAATTAATGAAATGCATAGTGCAATTAGTGAAATGCACACTGAAACTGTTAAAATGCATCACGTGACTAATGAGACGTATGGTGCATTTACCGGACCACCAATAAACAAATACATTGTGCAATTACTGAAATGCCCAGCGTCATAAACGACATGCCCAGAGCAATTACAGAATTGCCTGGTGCAATTAGTGAAACGTGTGGTGCAATAAATGAAATGCACTGTGCAATTAGGGGAAAGCGCAGACCAATT
The DNA here is from genome assembly GCA_009819775.1 of Phoenicopterus ruber ruber. Taxonomy (NCBI): domain Eukaryota; kingdom Metazoa; phylum Chordata; class Aves; order Phoenicopteriformes; family Phoenicopteridae; genus Phoenicopterus; species Phoenicopterus ruber. The sequence goes on along the minus strand of CM020237.1, from coordinate 81,604 downwards.
AGCAAAATGCCTGGGGCAATTAGTGACATGCACCATGCCATTAGTGAAAAGCCTAGTGTACGGTGCATTCAGTGGCACGTGCAGTGCACGCAGAGAAATGCGCCACATGCTGCGTGGTGGAATCAGTTAAATGCCTGCTGCATGGTGCGCTTAGCAGCACGCATGGTGCTCTCGGGGAAACGCATAATGCACTTAGTGAAAAGCACCACAATATTTTCCACGGATTTAGGAAAATGCACAGTGCAATCAGGAAAGTGCCTGGTGCACAGTGCATATAGTGCAAATTGGTGCACTCAGGGGAGTGAAACGCTCAGCAAAATGCACAGTGCAGTCAGGAACATGCACCATGCATGGCTCAGTGAAGTGCATTTTTCCAAAATGCAGGATGCAAACAGCAAAATGCAAAGCACACCAGGCATTTTTTCAAAATGCTGGGCAAGCGTAGCAAAAAGCTCAGTGTGCACGGAGAAAGGACAGTGCACAACACCATCAGTGCAAGGCACAGTACATTTAATGAACGGCACGGTGTGTTTTGCAAAATGCCATGTGCTTTAGGGCAAGGTGCAACGCATTTAGCAAAACGCGTTTAGTGCAACACATGATGCATGAGGCATTTTGCAAAACGCATGGCGCGCTTGGCTAAACCCTGCGTGCATTTAAAGCAATACTAAAGGCAAGATCCCCATGGGATTAATTTTTCGTGACGAGCCCCCTCCTGGCCAGTGTGTAAACACTGGAGCAAGGCGGCCCTGAAGCCTGGAAAGACTCGGTTGTCCGATTTGGTTGGAATTGCCCCCAAAGTGTGACTGGCCTGGATTTTGCTGGCTGTACCTTCATGGGAGCAGTTGTTGTTGAAGGCAGGGGAGAAAGCACGCAGCTCACGCAGAAGGATGGGCTCCGTGCCCCCGCCACCACCTTCGCCTTCAGCATCAGCCTCGGTTTCCTCCTCCTCCTCCTCGTCCTCATCACCTTCAGGGTCGGCCTCGGGGTCGGGCGAACTCTGCATCAGCTCCTCCAGCTCCTCGATGACCTGCAGGGCATCAGTGTCCTCCATTTGCACCTGCATCCTGCCTCCACCTTGCACCTACACGCTGCAGCCCACAGCTACATCCTGCATCTGCACCTGCACACTGCGTCCGTGTCCTGCACCCACATCTGCAGCCTGCTCCTTCGTCCTCCACCTGCATCCTCCGTCTGTATCGGCATCCTGGACCCTGCGTCCTGCCTCCTCCATCCTCCCCTTCATCCTCCATCTGCATCTGCACCCATCTGTACCCTGCGCCCTCCCTTTGCATTCTGCATCCCACATTCCCATCTGCATCCAAATCCCACACCCCGTGGGCACTCACACCCCAAACCTGCATCCCACACCTGTGTCTGCATCCTGCTCCCTTCACTCTGCATTCTGGATCCAGGTACTTGTACCTGCACCCTCTATCCAGCATCCACACCCGGCATCTGCATCCACATCCCTTTCCCCACATCTGCATCCTGCATCTGGAACCTGCATCCTGCATCTAGGCCCTCCATCCTGCATCCCACAGCTGCTTCCCACCTCCTGTAGCTGCATCCCGCCTCTGCCTCCCCCCCCCCCGTTTTCATCCTTCATCCCATGCAGCCCATTTGCATCCAGCACCCGCACCCCACGTTCCCACCTACACCTAAATCCCACGTCGGCACCCACAACCCGCACCTCTGTCTACATCCAAATCTGCGTTCCATGCCCTGCATTCCGCATCCCAAGAGGATGGGATTTGGCCTTTTTTTGCACTTTCAGTGCATGGCCATGGCGCTAGGGTGGGCTGAGGCCACGCTGGGGGGCTAAAGCCTGGCTTTTGGGGGACACGCAGGCGTTCAGGTGCTCATGGGGGCCAGGGGTACCTGCTCAGCTGTCAGCACCGGCTCCTCGTTGATGCCCGAGTCTTGCTCACTCCTCTCAGTGAGCTCCTCCTCCTCCTCCTCCTTCTCGCAGAGCTGCAGGAGACACAGGCTGGGTGGCCATGGTGGCACGGCCCGGCACAGGCGTGGCCCCAGCGTGGCCCCAGACACGGCCCTGGCCCTGGCACAGGGAGAGCCACCAGGGAACCACAGCTCAGGGGCCATGCTGCATGGGGGGGTTGCGTGGGGAGACATGGGATGGAGACATCGGATGGGGATGTTGGACAGGGAGACGTTGGATGGGGAGATGTTGGATGAGGGTATTGGATAGAGATGTTGGATGGGGAGACACTGGATGGAGAGTTGTTGGATGGAGACATTGGACTGAGAAGTTGGACGGGGAGAAGTACAGGTACGTTGGATGGAGATGTTGGATGAAGACACTGGATGGAGAGGTGTTTTAATTAATATATTGGATGGTGACATTGGATGGGGAGGTGCTGGAGATGCTGGATGGAGACGCTGGGGATGTTGGATGGGGAGACGTTGGATGGTGAAGCTGAATGGGGAAGAGGTCAGATGGAGATACTGGATGGGGACATTAGATGGGGAGATGTCAGAGGGGACCGCTGGATGGGGAGGTGACGGATGGAGATGTTGGATGGAGATGTTCTTTTGTACCACCTTTCACAGTCTATTTCACCCTTTTAGCAGAAAATAACCCAAGAAATTTACCTTCTCTCCCCCCTTGAGCAACAGGTTGCGTAACAGCCAAATGGGTTAAATTCAGTGGATTTGGGGGCATCTCTGCAGCCCTCCCATGACCCTAGACACAGCTATTCACAGTGTGAACTCACTACAACAAAGAAAACACTATTTTCTACCCCCAAAAATACACCACCTCACCCCTGGCTTGGGGGCAAATTGGCAAAGACCAGATTGTCAAACCAAACACTTCATCTTGCCCATTTCGGTGTGATTTCACCCTAAAATGCGGACACCTACTGTGTTGGTGCTGCGTCACCCCAAAAATACCATTTTTGGGTAGTTTGCAGTGCTCTGATGGTCGCTGAGCCTTGGGGCTGATTGACAGCTGTCAAGCATTGCCAGGGGGTCATGCGGGGATAGGGGGATTTTGGGGAGCCAAGGGGAGGCCACAGCCGTACCTGGGGGTCGGTGCCGTCGGGGGCCTCAGCCCCAGGGAGCAGCCAGGGCCGGGAGGAGCCCCGGGGGGCGAAGCCATCGGTGAGAGCATCCCAGACCCTGCAGGAAGGTGGGTGGTGAGCGGCAATCCCAAAATGTCACCTCACAGAAAGCCGTCCCAAAAGGTCATGCCAAAATGCCTCAAAACATCCCAAAATGTAGCCCCGAAACACCCTGAAATGTCCCCCCCCAAATCCCAAAACACCACTGAGATGCCCAAAACATCCCAAACCACTCCAAATGCTGCCCTAGAAGACCCCAAAGCTTCTCACAGTATCAGCATGCAATACTGCCCTGAAATACCCCAAAGTACCCCAAAATGCTGCCCCAGCACTTGAGAGGCCCCCAAACGTTGCCATCAAGATACCCCCCAAAAGGCCACTGCAATTGTTCTTAAATATCCCCAGATGCCCCAAAAGACCACCCTGAAATGCTCCAAAATGCCACCCCAAAACATCCCCGTGATGTCCTGAAATGCCCCAAAACATCCCAAAATGCCCCCAAAGCCCTAGAAACACCCCAGAATGGCATCCTAAAACACTGCCTCAAAGCCCCAAGCCCCTCTAAAAGGCCTCAAACCACCTCAGAACACCACCCTGGAATACCCCAAAATGCCCCTAAAGGTTCCAAAGCTCCAAAATGCCCTGAAATGCCCCAAATTGCCACCCTGAAACATCAAAAAATGCCCCTAGAAGCCACAATGCTCCAAAATGCCACCCTGAAATGCTCCAACCCATCACCCTCAAAGGAAACCCTCAAATGCCCCAAAACATCCCAAAATACCACCTTTGGACACCCAGAAATACCCCAAAATGACATCCTGAAACACTGCCCCAAATGCTCCAAAATGCCCCAAAACGCTGCCCCAGAACACCCTGAAACACCTCAAAATGCTGTCCCAAAACACCACCCCAAAAAGCTCTCAAATGCTCCAAAATACTGCCCTGACACCCCAAAACACCCCAAAACGCCACTGAGAAAGACCCCAAACTGCTGTCCTGAAACATTACCCAGAAAGACCCTAAAATGCCTCAAAAATCTGCCCCGATACCCCAAGAAACACCCCAAAATGCCTCCATAATGCTCCAGAACATTCCCCAGCATCCCAAAATGCTTCTGCAATGCCCAAAATGCCTCAAAACGCCCCAAAATGCTGCCTTGGAACAAGTTGAAATGCCCCAAAATGCAGTCACAGCACCCCAAAATGCCACCCTGAAACACCCCAAATTGTCACCTTGAAACAGCCCTGAAACACCCCAAAACTGCCCTGAAACACCCCCAAAATTGCCCTGAAGCACCCCAAAACTGTCCTGAAACACCCCAAAAGATGCCCCTGGATCACCCCAAAATGCTGCTCTGAACTATCCCCCAGAACACCCCGAAACCCCCGAAACCATCTGCGATGCCCTGAAACCCCCCAAAACCTCCCAAAATACAGCCCTGAAACACCTGGAAACAACCCCAAAGCTGCCCCAAAACACCTCAAAACTGTCCCAAACCACCTCAAACCATGGCCCTGACACCCCAAAATGCACCAAAACACCCCAAAACTGCCCTGAATCACTCTAACCCCCCCTCCTCTGTGCCACTGTTAGGGGTGCCTGATTGTCCCCTGCGGGGCTGGACCAATTTTGCCCAATTTCTGCCCAAAAAGGGGGCATGGGGGAGGGGAGAGGGAAGGGGGGGAAAAGGGGGGAGAAAAGGGGGGAAAAAGGGGAAAAAATGGGAAGGGGGGGGGATGTGAAAAGTGGGGGGAAAGGGGAGAAACGGGGAGAAAAGGGGAGAAACAGGGAGAAACGGGGAGAAACGGGGGAAGGGGGAAAAAGGGGGGAAAAGGGGGGAAAAGGGGGCAAAGAGGGGAAATGGAAAAAAGGGGGGGAAGGGGCAAAAGGATAAAAGGAGGGAAAAGGGGGAAAAAGGGGAAAAGGGGGAAATGAGGAAAAAGGGGAAAACGGGGAAAGGGAAAAAGGGGAGGAAAAGGAGGAAAAAGAGGGAAAACAGGAGAAAAGCGGAGAAAAAAGGGGTAAAGAAGGAGAAGATGAAAAAGGGCAAAAAGGGGAAAAATGGGGAAAAGTGGGGGAAGGGAAAATGGGGTAAAAGAGGGGAAATGGAAGAAAAAATGAGAAAGGGGGAAAAGAAGGAAAAAGGGGAAAAAGTGGGAAAGAAGAGAAAAAGGGGAGAAAGGGAAAGATGGGAAAATGGGGAACAGGGGAAGGAGGAAAAGGGCCAAAAGAGGGAGAAAGGAAAAAATGGGGGGAAAAGGGGAAATGGGGAACAAGAGAAAATGTAAGAAAAAAGGGGGAATGAGGGGAAAAATGGGGGAAAAGGTGGAAAAGCGGAGAAAAGGGGGAGAAAGAGGAAAAAAATGGGGAACATGGGAGAAAAAAGCTGACAAGTGGCAACATCGGGACAAAGGTCAAAAATAAAGAAAATGTGAAAAACAGGGAAAAGGTCAAAAATGGGGGAAAAGGCACAAAAAGAGATTAGACAATTTCTCCCCAATTAAGGCAAACCCACCCATTTCCCCCCGGTTTTAGTCCGACATGGTGCCGCATCCACACACATCCCCGTTCCCTCTAAACCACCCCAAAACCGCCTGCCGCCCCCACCCCAAACCGCTCGTTTTGGGGTATTTAACTCATCTCCCTCCTCACCTGATCTTAATCTCCCCCTAAATCGCAGATTTCACAAATTAACGCACAAAAATGCGCACGTCAAACCCCCCCCCCATATTCCTATTTTTAACAAAAACACAGCAAATCAGGAAAAAATAAGTGATTAGCCCTCAAAATTTGCTTTTTTTTCCTGCTCTTAAAGGGCCAGCACCTGCAGGGTCAGGCAAGCAGGAGCAGCGGATTTCTGGGTTAATTATGGCAAGAATTGGTTAACAATTAGGGAAATACAGAGCCTTGAGGGCCCAGCCCATCCCCCGCCCGCGCACACAGGGCTCATTCAAGAGGGAGGAAAAAAAACCTGCCTTGTTTTGCCCAAACTGACCCCAAAAGATACAATAAGCAGCACAAAGTGGCGCAGCAAGGCGGCTGCCCGCGACAGCGCCGCGCTCCTGGCACCGGGCCAAACTGCGTTTTTCTCTGAAAACCCACCAGTTTGGCCAATTACAAAACCGCAATTTGGCCTCGGTGGGAAAAAAAAATCCCAAACGAAACAGATTTGGGGGCTTTGGGCTTGAAAACAACTACTTTGCGTGGTGAAAAAATGAGTATTCGGACTGGCAGCGTGGGGAATAATCCCAGCGAACCCCGCGCAGCCAGCCAGCGGAAAGGCGCCGATGCATCAACGTCGCCCAAAAAAGCACGAATTTGGCAAAAAAAATGGCATCTTGCGACCAAAAAAAAGGTTTTTAATGAAAATTTAGCTTTTCATGCAAGTGCCGCTGTATTGCGGCAGGGCTGGGGGATTTTGCCCCAAACTGGCTGCCCTCTGCGTTGGTGCAGAGCTTGCACATTGCAAGCAGGAGGCTAAGCTCAACTCAAACCTTACTCAAGGTTTACACTCACCCCCCAGGAGCTCTCCTCACATACACTGAGCCTGCCGCGACCCCCTGCAATGTGATATGGGGCACCCCGCTGTGCCTCCTCATAGGATGTTACACAGCTACTCCAAGGAGCCTACACAGCTACTCCACGGATGCTACACAGCTACTCCAAGGATCCCACACAGCTACTCCAAGGTGCTGCATGATCATGCCACAATGCAGGGGGCCAATTTGCACGTGGTGGAGACCTTGCAAGCATGCAAGGAGGTGCCCAGAGGGGTGTTACTCATAGGATACTACACTGCCACTCTGATGTGCTACACAACCATGCTGCAATGGGGTAGGCTGGTCTGCATGCTGTGGGAGGGGATGTATCTCATGACCATGCAAGGAGGCATGGGGGCTCAAGGGTGGCCTACTCATAGGATACTACACAGCTACTCTAAGGATCCTACATAGCTACTCATAGGATACTACACAGCTACTCGATGCTGCTGCATGACTACGCTGCAATGAGTTGCATGTGGGGTTTACCTTGCTAGCGTGCAAGGCGGCATGCAGACCCTGAGGGAGTCCTTACTCATAGGATACTACAGCGCTATTCCTGACATGGTGCATGACCATGCCACAATGCAGGGAGCTGGTCAGGGAAGTCTCGCAAGGGTGCAAGGGGCACGCAGGCTGTGAGGGTGCTTACTCACAGGTTACTACACCACTGCTTTGATGTGTTGCATGACCACGCTGCAATGCAGGGAGCCAGTCTGCATTGTAGGGGTTGGATTTTGCAGGTGCGCGAGGAGGCATGTGTGCCCAGAAGTAGCAGGGCGTTACTCACTCCTCATCCTGGAGGCGCTCCTCCTCCTCCTGCGCCTGGAGACGCCCCCGCACGGGGGCCAGACCCTCGGTGGCAGCATCGTAGTTGCGGAAGCAGACAGTGAGCTTCTCGTCAAACTCCTGCACCAGGTCCTCCATCGACTTGAAGCTCATCATTTCAGCCGAGAAGCTCTCCAGCTCGGCCAGCGCCGGGTCCGCAGTGCGTTGTGGGGTCCCCCCATCGTCCCTGGGCCCTTCCTCGAACTCCTCCTCCAGGCTTACCAGGGGCGCCTCCATCCTCCTCAACGCCGACGCGCCGCCTTAGCTGCAGGGAGAGGGTGCCCATGAAGCACCGGGCTACTCACAGGTTACAACACCAGGGCTCCCCATTCCCTTTGCTGCCACCATGCTGGCTGAAGCCCTAATGCCAGGGCTGTTACACAACCAGCAGTATCCCACTAGTAGTCTTGTAGTATCCTCATGGCATCTTAGTACTGTCTTCAAAGCATCTTAGCAGTGCTATAGAAATATGATGATACCATGGCACTATACTAGTAGTACTTTACTACTGGCAAAAAAGTGTTGATAGTGGCCCAAAAGTACCCTGCTAGTATGTAAAAAGTATCATAACACTACCTTTATTACTGAACTGGTAGTATCTTAGTAATATCCTTATACTATATCACTATCTTAGCAGTGGCCTGAAAGTGTCCTACTAGTATCAGCATCTTAGTAGTGTCCTGATAGTATCTTGGTAGTGCAATGTAATATCCAGATATTATCTTAGTGCCATGTTACTATGCTGAAAGCATCTTAACCGTTATCTGTTGTAGTATCCTGAGAGTACCCTGGTGTGTTAGCACTGCTCCAGTAGTACCTTCAGAGCAGTATCTCAGTATCAACCCTGGAAAGATGATGGAAGTATCTTAGTAGTGTCCTGATAGCATCCTGATAGTGCCCTGATAGTACCTTAGTACTGTTCTCACAATATCCCAGTAGCACCCACATAGTATCCTGACCGTATCTTAGTGCCACTCTGAGAGTGCCCTAGTACTATCTGCAAAGTATCCTGACAGCATTTTAGTAAAACCTGATAGGATCTTAGTAGCATCCCAGTAGTATCCTGAGAGTATCTCAGCTGTGTCTTGATAGTATCTCACTACTCCCTCACAAGATTCCTGAGAGTATCCCAGTAGTATCTTAGCAGTAGCCTTATAGGAAGCAAATAGTAACCTAGTAGTAAGCCAGTAATAATCCAGTAAAGGTGCCACTACCCCAACGCACTCGCCCAGCCCCGGTCACGCTTCCCCTGGGGAGGAGAGCCGAAACACGCCGCAGCTTTCGCGGGAAAACCTGGCCGGATTGGGGCTTTGAGTATTGCCTGTGCACACGTGCACCCGCACCCATGTGCAACATGTCCGCACACCCACCGTGCACGTGTGCACCCCCATCCGCATGCAGCACCGTGCATGCATGCACTCCCACACATGTGCGGGGTTCATGTACACGCGTGTGCACTTGAGGGTGAACGCATGCACGGTGCACAGATATGCTGCACGCACGTCATGGTGCGTGTGTGCAAGGGGTGCATGCACGTACATACACCGTGCACGATGCACACATATGCACTCTGCGGGTACGCACCCTGTGCCTGCCTGCACCTCTGCAGACGTGCAGCTCTACACATGCATGCAGAGCGCACACACGCGCAGGCGTGCACACATGTGGGGATGCACGTGTGCAAGGGGTGCGTGCAGACGAAGGTGCACGCATGCACGGTGCACACACGCTGCACGCGTGCTCAGGTGGTGCATGCGTATTTGGGTGGGTGCGTGCACAGGGGTCCAAGCGCACACCACACGCACACGCACCTCCACACGCGTGTGCCCCTGTGGATGCACGCACCTCCCCCCCCCCCGCATCGTGCAAGTATGCACCTAGCGCACGCGTGCATTGCTGTGCGTGCATCCATCCCCATGCACACACCCCGTGCATGCACAATGTACCCCAACATGCCTGCAGCATTCACATACACCCCACTCCAGGCACCCCCAAACACGAGCCCCCCAGTTGCACGCACACACCTGCACAGGCGTGCGCTGCGCATGCTGCAGCCCTGCCTGCACAACCCCCCGTACGTGCAGCTCTGTGCACGCACACACCCATGCACCCCCCGTGCATGCACCCGCGGGCTTGCACCCCCCTCAAGCACCCCAAAATGCCCCCAAAGCACCTGCATCTGCCCCCCCCCCCCCCCCCCCGCAGCGCGTGCGCATCCCGCAATTCACCACCCTCGCACGGATGTTGATGCGCAGCGGAGCACCCCGGGGGCAGGCAGCGCCCCGCTGCCCCCCCCCGCCCCCAACACAGGCACCCCCCACAATGCACCGAGGCTCTCGCACCCCAACGCGCCTCCGTTCCGCACCCCCAAAATCCCCCCCCCCCCCCGTGCACGTCAACGCAACGCCCGATGCACCCCCTCAATGCGGGCAACCCCCACAAGTCGCCGCTGCGGCGCGAGCCCCCCCCCCCCCCCATGCACGCGCCCCCAGACCCACCCCGGAGCTTGCAGCACGCTGCACCCCCAAAATCCCTCCCCGGCTCCTGGACGCCAGCGCATCCCCTACCGCACCCCGTAATGCATGCATTACCCACAATGCACCACGGCGGCGCTCCCCTGATGCACCCCACCTTGCACGCGCCCCCGGGGGTGCCCGCACCTCCCTGCAATCCCCGTGCTGCACCCCAACATCGCCCCCCTCCCCTCCTGCAAGCAACAGCAACGCCCCTTGCACCCTCCGCTGCGTGCACCCCCCGGCTGCACCCCAAAATCCCCCCTCCCGCACGTGCACGCCCATGCACCCCTCATTGCACGCAGCCCCCCCCGCAGCCCCCTGGACCCCCCCCAGCCCCGCACCCACCTGCGGCCCCGCATCCTCCGCGTCGCGCCGGGGGGGGGGGGGGGGGGGGTGTGCCTCCGCACTACGCACGCGCGGGAGAGAAGGGGTGACGTCACTGGGAAGGTGGGTGCAGATCGTGGTCAAGGGAACCCTGACGTCATCCCCACGACCGTGCCCGAGGGTGGTCTCCAGCCTTTTTTCGATCCCTAGAACCCTGTTGAGCTCCCCCTCCCTCCATGTGTAACTATTTATTTACACCAGGCACATCGGTGCCAGCACGTTCCGTACGTTATAAAGAGAAATTTAAAAAAAAAGATGAGATGACGATGTAACAATATCTCCAAAAAACTTACTTCATTTCTCAGCGATCTAAAAAATCTTTTTCCTCTCAAAAAAAATATTTTTTTAAAGAAACATGTTTTAGAACAACGGGGTCACGTATGCTGCTTTTTTTTTTTTTAAGCTCAGCTTAATGGTTTGCGGTGCAGGGTCTGGTTTTGAGTTCAGTTTCCCCTGATGCCGGGTTTAACGGCTGGCCACGTGCGGTTCTGGGGATGCAAAGGGAGGATGAGCATCGTCGGCTGCGCTTGCCGACTCCTTTTCCATGCCGATTTTTACTGCGGCAGGACAGAAGAAGCGTTTCCCTACCGGCACACGGCTTTTTGTCATTCGTGTTAAGTGAGAAACCTCAAAAGAGGCTGCGAAACATTTATCATTAAGCTTAGTGAAATATTTGTCAAGTCCTGGCTGGAGCATCGCACACCCTGACGCAGCGCTGAAGAAATGGGAGAGGTTTGCTCTCATACTCTGGATGCTTCATTCTTATGTGTCCTGCTAATCGTGGTGGCTTCGTCTGGTCATTAACTCATGTCTTAAGGCACAATATATAGTTAATGTGAGGTTTATTATTTACAAGAGTGGACGTAAATCCGTATTTCATACAACCTTCTTGCCTAAGAATAAACCACTCCTGCCATAAAATCTGTGACAGAGTTAATCAAACAGAGTAATAATTTGGGTATTATGGGGGGGAAAATAAAACCACATTCATACATACACATAAAACCACATAACAGCCCCATCTGGTCCGTTAAAAAGCCAGGTGGGACACGGCACGTGGCGATAGGGCTTTAAGTGAAGTCCCTGACCCTCTCACAGGCGCTGTTCCCAGCGTGGCCGATACAATCAACGCAATAAATGAATATGCTAGATGCGTGTTAGATATAAAAGATCTATTCTTCAGGATCCCAATACAAGAGCAAAACTTGGGGCGGAATACAATACACCTTTAATCGCCTTCCGCAAGGTGATTAATAGCCTCCTCGTCGCTCTTGCCATGTTAGCTACATGTTAGAAATAATTAGTGGTATAGGGAATGAACCCCTATCGAAGTCCTGGAGATGAGGTGGTGGTTGAACACCCAGCTCAGGGACTGATCTGTTGTTTTACGAAGGAGAAGGAGCATGGGATGCTCTAGGCACTAAGAGGAGTAAGTTAACCATAGCTGAGGCTTGGATTACATCCAAGACCTAGGTGTCTTCTCTTACAGGATGTAAGAAATGTGGAGTTTCCTTATCACCATGGAACGTACGCCCCAAACCCGTCTCTAACAGGTTCCACCTTTCCATGTTGCCTATGGGACAACTCAGATATTGAAGATCATGGAATCATAGAATCATAGAATATCTCAAGTTGGAAGTGACCCATAAAGATCATCAAGTCCAACTGCCAAGATAAGTCGCAACCCATCTTTGGAACTACATTTACAGGAGGAATACCATCTGTAATAGCACAAGGTCAAGGACTGATAGGAGGCAATAATGTTACACTAACCCTGAGTTCTAAGGTTAACCTAAATTTAACTATTTGTAATAATACTGTATGAGAGGCTGTGCATGGTTTTGACAATAGAGTGAAATGGGTACCTACAGTGGCAGGAGATCATTTGCATTGTATTACTAATTGTGAAATTAGTAAACGTTGCACCTCCTGGCTATCAAGTTGAGGATGGACCTGCCCTACTGCAGGGCTAAAGCTCCAGAGTTACGCAGTATGAAACGCTCGCCTGGTACCTGTATCCGGCAACGTATGTACGGTAATGAGACACGAGCATGTCACAATGGTTTTAGATGTGTGTGTATCCACCTTCAATACTATTCACTTTGAAGATGATGTAGATTTTGGACATTTGCCATTGCAATGTGGTGTATGTTTTTGACCAAACCATGAAGCAGACTTGCTGGTTAACTTCTCGTCTGACTGAACAAAAGATGTCTTCCTTTGCACCATTTAAAACATTGGCAGCACTTGGCGTGACCTTGCATCAACTAGACAACTTTCTCAAGCAAAATGCTAAGGTTACTCAACGTCTGTCTGAAACTGAAAAATACTTAGAAGAAATATGATAATATATATTAGCTGATATATGATAACATATATTAACTGATTTGGTTAGCAAAAGTGGAAACCAATCTTACTGTTGCAAAGACGGTGACTTTATCTCAACACAAAGAGGACCAGAAGATAGCCTTTGTTTTAGGGAAGCAGTTACGTCAGCTGAGTGGATCAACTGCTGGTGTAAGTGTGTCTCCCTGAGTTAGCCAGAACAGCATGGGGGGAGTGAATAAGTGGCTCAGCCCAACATAGAATGTAAAAACTAAACAACTAAAGAAAAATTTCAAAGAGAGCAATGGGCTTGAGCTGGCTTCAGCTGGCTTCATCCTGGCGACAGGGGATGCCCAGCGTCACGACAGTGGGCATAGCATGGAGATCGGTGATGGGGATCCCATTGGTATTGTGATTAAACTATGCATTGCAATTGCTATGTTTTGCTAAGTGTAACTTACATCTGCATTGTGGTTTCAGTACATCCCTCTGTTAAATCAGAAATCCTGTGTAACAGCTATCTTCAAAAAAGTAAATTTGATATTAAACACTGCACCCCCCGTGCATGGAATATCTAAAAGAACCTGGCTAGAGAGTATTGGGCAAACAGCCCAACCAGCAGCTTCTTGATGTGGGACTGCTCCCTTTCATCACCCTTCCTCTCCATTTTCCCTTGCTCCTCTCTGACTCAGCCAGATCCCTGCCTTTGGCCCTTCCCCTGAACAACTAGCATGAGCTTTGCACACTCCCACAATTGTCTTCAAACACACCAGAACAAGTTCTGCACAGTCCCCCAAGCCCCCTCCAATATTCCACAAGGAGTTTGCTCTTTGCAGGAGACCCAGGATAATTTTGTCTCCTTGTGGTCAGTTACAGAGCCCTGGTTGGCCCTCTCCAAGGTTTCACTAGGGAAGTTCCTTCAGTGCCTGTCCGTCGGTGACCCAAGAGCTCTGGAAGAGATCTGTGGGGCACCTGATCCAGGGCACCACATCCCAGCCGGGCTCGGGGCTTGGGTGGAGTTGGGTTAAAAGCTTTCCTGCAGGGAAGGAGGGATGGAGAGGGAAGCCTGATCCTACAAGGGGGAAGAAACAGGGCAGGGGTGGGCTTAGTCCTTGTTTTAGCCCTCAGTAACAGGAACGTCCCACCTCACCATCTCCATCTCTTTCACATTCCATTTGAAATACTAGTATTTCTTCCTGGGGACTTTTCACTTTCATCCCCTTGCCACTCCATGAGTACTATGAATCTTTAACCCTTCTAAAGATATCCCTGGTGAGCCATCAGTAAGCCCAAGTGATTGTTTTTCCAGTGTCCCCCACCAAGCAGGAGCTCAAGGTGGAGGCTGGGGCTTTCCTGAGTCTTTTCCTCAGGGCTTACCTGACCTCCCTGTTCCTCAGGCTGTAGATGAGAGGGTTGACCAGGGGTGTGAGGACAGTGTAGAAGAAGAACACTTTGCTGAGCTGCCACAGCGGGGCTGTTCTGGGCAGGACATAGACAACAAAGAGGGAGCCGTAGAAAACGGCGACAACGGTGAGGTAAGAGGAGCAGGTGGAGAAGGCCTTCTGCCTGCCCACGTTGGATGGGATCCTCAGGATGGCAGCTATGATGCCCACGTAGGAGGCCAGCGTGAACAGGAAGGGGAAGATCACATCCAAGAAGCCAAATATGAAAGCAACAAGTGTGGCCGTGCTGGTGTCACTGCAGGCAAGCTCCAGCTGTGAAATCACAGAAGAAGTGGTCGATTGTCCTGGGGCCACAGAACTGTAACTGGGGCAAGAGAGAAGTAAGTACCATGGAGACCAGCAACCCCAGTAGTCAAGACCCAGCCAGCAGCTGTAGACAGACCTTCCAGGTCATGAGGCTTGCGTAAAGCAGGGGCTGGCATATGGCCAAGTACCGATCGTAGGACATGGCTGCCAGCAGGTAACACTCAGTAGTTGCAAAAGTGGCAAAGAAATAGAACTGAGCCACACAGCCGTGAGCAGAGATGGTTCTGTCCCCAGTAAGGAAGCTGGCCAGAAGCTGGGGCAGGATGGTGGAGCTGTAGAAGGTCTCCAAGGAGGAGAGATTGCCTAGGAAGAAGTACCTGGGGGTGAGCAGATGCTGCTCTGCCACCACCAGCACAACAATGAGGATGTTCCCATCCACAGTGACCAAGTAGATGATAAGCGAGAGGAGGAAGAGTGCCGTCTGGGGCGTGGAACATTCCTGCCAGAAGGAACCCCAATGGTGACGTCTGATTGTCCCACTCCCTCCATACAGTGTTTATCTTTCTTTTCCTGCTCGCAGGGAATGGGACCTGCAAGAAAGGAGATACATTTCTGTGTCCGGTTTAAACAGAGCTGTGATGGACTTCATTGATATGAAGAGGAAGAAGGACAGAACATCTCTGCTCTCTGCCAAGGGAAAGATGTTTTGGGGTAAACAACAGCCGTGATTTGAAACAAAACCTTTTCTGTCAACGTATCAAGGCAAATATCCCTTCTCCAACCAGATCCCCATGCACAGGGGTTATAGCTGGCCTCAATCTCCCAAAGGTTTATTTCTGCCTCAGCCCTCCCTAGGGATTTCACTTAGTAAACAGAATATAATTGGCTCACTGCTGGGATGATGGCTCCCAACTGGTAGAAACTGCGTCAACCTCTCAAGTAAGGGCTGACCTCCCCCAAAGCCTGCCAGTTAGACCTGCAGCCTGCTCCTCTGAAAAAGGAAACTGAGGCAAGGCCATGAGCAGGGGCGTCTCTGAGCTTGCTCGTTAGGGACAGGACACAGAATCCCAGAAGTGGGATCCACCTCCCCTTCTCGCAGATGACTTTATTTTATCTGATTCAGAGAATAGCACAACCCTGAATGTGTGAGCTGGTCCCATCTAGCCTCCCCCATCGTTGGTGGGGAGGATGAGGCAGACCCAGAAGGCATTTACTCTGGCCATGGAGACTTGGGCTGTGAGATAGGGTGAGTCACCCATGGGCACCAGGCTCTGTCCCCTGCAGGGAGAGGGCACCCAAATCTCTCCACAAGGAATGGGGACCTACCATGTCAAGGGCTGATGGCAGTGATGGAGCTACTGAGATGTCCTTTTGGATGGGGTCCACCGCTCCTACCTGGGAGCTGCTCTTGTATGTCATGAGGTGTGGTCTCCTCTGCCACTCTATCAGCTGGGAGAGCAGGAGAAGGTGGTCCTATGGACGCAGATGTCTGTGCTGCAGCTGCTAGGACATGAACACAACCATCCTTCCCCAGGTCCTCCACCCACACCCCTGGCCATGGGCTCTGAAGCTTCATTTCAGCTCAGCCCTGGACCTTCAGCCCTGTCCTGGGATGCTGTGGGAATGCCAATCTCCAGCCCTGTGCCTGGTCATGGGCTCCCGTTGGCCCATACTCTGACCTGCAGAGCAATTTCCAGCAAGACCTTGGACCTTCCTAGCTGCTGTGGACCTGTCTGATGAGCACTGCGCTACCTGTGACCCTCACTGGACCTGATCCTCGTCGGCTGACATCTGCTCCCAGCTTGACCTTGGTTCTGCCTCATCACCACAAAGTTGTATGGTGTCTGGACCCTCAGTTGACCATCTGCCACCTCCAGGTCTGCCTGCCCGCCTCGCTGGGGTAGTCAGACTGGGTCCTTGCTGATGAGATCCCCGCCATGCCAGCCGCATTATTGTCCTTGGCTCATGGCTCTCCACCCCTTAGGAAGCAGTCAGCCCTTGCTGAGATCTGGCACGATGCACTTTCATTTAAGAGCTATCTGGAGGAATGGGATTTCTTCCCCTCTCCCTGGGAAAACTTTTCCAGCTTTGCAGCAGAGGGATCTCTTTCTTCAACCTCTCAGCTGGACAGTGCAGGGAAAAACTGTGACCATGGGAAACAAGGCTGCCTCACTCCAAGCTGTTGGACATGCTCCATTAATGCCACAGCATGAAAAAAGCAACTGGATGGGGCACTGGTTTTCCCCTCTGAAGAAACCTGTTTCTCATCTTTCACTAGTCGTCAAGGTGCCCAGAGAGGTTGTCAAGTCTCTATGTTTGGAGAGATTCAAAACGTGACTGGACACAGTCCTAGGCAACTGGCTCTAGGAGGCACTGCTGGAGCAGGGGGGGGTTGGACAAGATGACCTCTGGAGGTCCCTTCCAACCTCAACCATTCTCGGATTCTGTGACTGATTTTCAAGGAAGTGAGTTGCCTGGTATCTCTTAAGAGCTGACAAAAGGAAATCGATACCTCCAAGGTCTGACTTGCCTGATGCTGCAGCAGTACTATCTACAGGAGATGAACGGAGCCGTGAAAGTGTCCCCTTTACTTGTCTGCTGCCCAGCAGAGCCCAAACCAGGCCCTGAGCCCAGTCCCACTCCATGGGGTCAGGCTACCCTATACCAGGGTCAACTCTGATAATGCAGCCATGCCCCATTGAGAAGGCCCAGCCAGGGGCTGGTCCTCATTCAGGCATTGCTTTTCAGCTCCAGCTGTTGCCCTTGGCATTTAGTTGTGCTGTGTTGCAGGCATGCCTGTGCCCAGTCTTGTGCCTCCCTGACTCAGATCTTGTAACTAACCTTTGCTCAGAGGGTCACCAGCTCCTCAAGTTACTCTCCTTGAAGTCAGAACATGGGCTCACCCATCATCCCATCCTGGGTGTGGCCTGCAGACACCATCTTAGTGCTGCTGTAGTCTCCAGAAAGTGCCTTTCTTGGACGAGGAAAAGCTAAGAGGGAACCAGGAACTCTCAAACCTCATACAGTGGCAAGAGAAACAAAGACTTGTAGAGCAGTCCTTCTTGGAAGGGGCCTATGGAGGTCACCTGCCCCAATCAGCATGGACAGAGATTAGGCTGTCCAGGCCCTACCACCCTGAGTCTTGAGCATTTCCAACAACAGAGAGTCCAGCATGTCTTTGGGCAACCTGTTCCAAAGTCTTACTGGCCTCAAAGCATAGAGTTTTTATTTCTGCCTCCACTCCTATGCCCCTTGGAGCTCACTGTCTGGCATCTTTGTAGAGTCCATGGAGAGAAATAAGCATTCCAGGGCATGAGTCACCCATCCAGATGTGAGGGTCTCCGTCAAGGGGAAGTGAGTCCTGGCCCCAACCATGCTGTGTCAGTGTCCTTGGAGAGTCCCAAAATGTCCTGCTTGGCATGTTCAGAGAGGGGAAGGGTCATCAGAGACCCCTTCTCGTTTCTGTGGTGTTGATAAGGAAAGCTGAAATGCACCTCCTAACTGCCTCAATACCAACAACTTCTGCCCTCAGCCAGAAGCTCATGACAAGTTGTCAAATTACAATCGAGACACCTAAATACAGTGATCTGAATAGAAGTCCGTGTGAGAAGCAGGCTTTCAAACTCACATTACAGTCAAAGGGAAGGTAGTCAATCCAAATCCTGAGCCTGGCACAAATTTGACCTCACTATTGGTGTCTACTCTCATTTTAATGCTCTGGAGTACCTCAGGAACACGTGGGTTGGTACGTCTGCCCCAAGAAGACCTGTGCCCTGCTGGAACAGAGTCATCCCATCACAGTGGACTTGTCTGGAAACAGTCAGAGAAATCTTACTGCTCATATGCCTGTTAGACCCCATGGGCTGAAATGGGAGCCTGTCATGACCAAGGAAGATGGAGAAGCTTACCCTACAGATATCTCAGGGTGAGTGTGATCCTATACAGAAGGTCCTAGACCAGGAATGGTGCATCAGATGCATGTCCAGGTTGAGCTGGTGGCAACCTCCTTCTAACTCTGGGGGGCAAGTCAAGGTTTGACAGCAAAGGAAAAATCTTTCATTGGACCTACTACTATTACATTGGCAAGAGCTGAGAACTTCCCCATCATGCACACTGTTTTTCAAAGCTGTGTGAAAAAGCTTGTGTCTTTTTCTTAACACCTGGAGTACTGCATCTATCTCTGGAGTCCTCAGCACAGGAAGGACATGGACTTGTTTGAGTAGGTCCAGAGGAGGACCACAAAAATGATCAGAGGGATGGAGCACCTCTCCTAGGAGGACAGGCTGAGAGATTTGGGGTTGTTCAGCCTGGAGAAGAGAAGGCTCCAGGGAAACCTTATCACAGCCTTCCAGTACTTAAAGGGGGCTTACAAGAAAGATGGGGACAGGCTTTTTAGCAGGGCCAGTTGTGATAGGACAAGGGGTAATGGTTTTAAACTAAAAGAGAGTAGTTTTGGACTAGATATAAGGAAGAAATTTTTTATGCTGAGGGTGGTGAAGCACTGGCACAGGTTGCCCAGAGAGGTGGTAGATACCCCATCCCTGGAAACATTCAAGGTCAGGCTGGATGGGGCTCTGAGCAACCTGATCTAGTTGAGGATGTCCCTGCTCATTGCAGGGGGGTTGGACTAGATGACCTTTAAAGGTCCCTTCCAACCCAAACTATTCTATGATTCTGTGATTAGAATAGAATAGTTCAGTTGGAAGGGACCTACAATGATCATCTGGTCCAACTGCCTGACCACTTCAGGGCTGACCAAAAGTTAAAGCATAATATTAAGGGCATTGTCCAAATGCCTCTTCAGCACTGACAGGCACCAGCCATTGACCACCTCTCTAGGAAGCCTGTTTCATGGTTTGACCACCCTCTCTGTAAAGAAATGCTTCCTAATGTCAAGTCAGAACCTCCCCTGATGCAGCTTTGGACCATTCCTACGTGTCTTGCCACTGGATCCCAGGGGGAAGAGATCAGCACCTCCCTCTCCACGTCCCCTCCTCAGGAAGCTGTAGAAAGCAATGATGTTGCCCATCAGCCTCCTTTTCTCCGAACTAGACAAACCCAAAGTCCTTAGTTACTCCTCACAGGACATGCCTTACAGCCCTTTCACTAGCTCTGTTGCCCTCCTCTGGACACATTCAAGGACCTTCACATCCTTCTTAAATGGTGGGGCCCAGAACTGCACACAACACTCAAGGTGAGGCCACACCAATGCTGAACACAGCAGGATGATCCCCCCTCTTGACTGGCTGGTGATGCTGTGTTTGATGCGCCCCAGGATGCAGTTTGCCCTCTTGGCTGCCAGGGCACGCTGCTGGCTCCTACTGAGCCTCCTGCCAACCAGCACCCCCAGGTCCCTTTCTGCAGGGCTGCTCTCCAAGGTCTATCAGTATTATTAAAGACTCAGGCAAAAAAAAGCATTGAATGCGTCTGCTTTGTCTTCATCCCTATTAGTCAGATGACCATCTTCAACAAGTATCGCTCCAATGTTATTTTTAGACCTCCTTTTGCTATTAATGTGTTTAAAAAAACCCTTCCTGTCAGATACAGCACTGGCCAGTTTCACCTCTATTGAACTTTGGCCTTTCCTGTCTTTTCCCTGCATATACGAACCATGGCTCCATACTCTTCCTGGGAAGCCTGACCTTGCTTCCAGAGATCATACAATGTCTGTTTCCTCTTAAGCTCCACGAGGAGTTCCCTGTTCAGCCAAGCTGGTCTTCTGCCCCGCTTGCTTGACTTACGACACAGTGGAATTGCCTGATCCTGTGCTTCTAAAAGCTGATTCTTAAAGACTGACAAGCACTCATGGACTCCTAAGCCCTCAAAAGCAGATTCCCAGGGTACTCTGCTAAATAGCTCCCTGAGTAGCTTAAAGTTTACTCTCCTTAAGTCCAGGGTAGCAAGTCTGCTGTTCATTTTTCTCATTACACTGAAAATTTTAAACTCAACCATTTCATGATCACTGTGGCCAAGACAGCCACCTACCATCACACCCCCCGCAAGTGCTTCTCTGTTCACAAATAGCAAGTCTAGGAGGGCATCTTTCGTAGTTGGCTCACTGAGTACGTGTGACAAGAAGTTCTCTCTTACAAACTTCAAGAATTTCCAAGACCTGCTTGTCACAGCAGTATGATATTCCCAGTTAATGTCTGGGAAGTTGAAAACTCCCATAAGGACAAGGGCTACCAACCCTGAAATTTCTCCTAATTGCCTATAGAATAACTCATTAGTGCTTACATCCTGGCTAGATGATTGGCAGTAGACACCCACTACATCTGCTTTGTTTTCCATCCCCCTAATCCTAATGCTTATCTGTCCCACTCAAAGAAGTAATCATACAAAGAGGATCTCCTTTGGAGTCTGCAAGTAAAGAAATAAACTACTTCCAGTCATGTAAACTATTTCCATTCACAAGTTTTACTCCACCCATGGAATGCCTCCATGCTCACTCTCAGTTACATGCTGCTCTTGCTGAAACAGAAAAGGCAAACAGCTCTTTGCATTGAGAAGCTGCACAACAAGCATTACCTTGTGAAACTTCTTTGATGGAGGTTTGTTTTTTTTAAAGAGAACCAGCCAAAATAAACTTATCTTAGTTCTGAAAGAACATGAAAAACTGGAAAGTTGTTTTCATTCCTGTTGTTAGTTTTACATTCCTGTCTTTAGTTTTTTACATTCAAGACCATACTTTTCTCGTGTAAACACACAGCTATCTCAGTTATCAGTTCAAGATCTCTTTCAACTCTCCCCTGACCAAGCAAGGAAGTATGCTGGATTTCCAGAGCTGCCAGAACTACTAATAAAGCACAGATTCAGAAGCTCAGAGTTGCAACAATTTAGTAGCTGCTCCTCAAAACACTCTCAACAGAGAGAATACTTCTCAGCCATGACCATTCCTACTCAAAGTAGGCAACTAACTCAAATTCACTCCAACTAACTCTAGCAATGGTATTAAAACTTGCCATTATGTAAAACAGATTAATTGCATTTAAACGACATTATCTGAATGTCACAGTGACATCGCCAAGGCTCTGCATAGACACAAAAGATTAAATTGGCGTACAGTTTTCCTACACAGGAAGCAATTAAGCATAAACTGAATGAGTGTTACCTGTTTTCACAAGACATTCGCGCTGTTCTATCTTTCTAGCTATTCTATATGGGGAAATAGAAGAATATTTGATGGCAAGAAAGAAACCGTTAATTTGAAATTTAGGTCATGGCCTCCGTTGCCTCTCTGTTCACACTTCTGGTCGTGGCCCAGGCAACATGACAGAAGTGATGTGCAAAGCAAAACTAGAACATCTCAAGAGATCCCGTAACTACAGGAGTCTGCCTTTCATTTTTGTCCCAGACTTCCTGAAGGACCAACATGGGAAAAGACAGAGCAGTCGTGCTCTCGGGTCACACCCAGGAGGAGAGAGCAGGAACAGCACCCTGGCAGAGTTGCCGGGCTTTAGTCAATGTGCAAGTTAAGTACTTATTCAGATGCAAAACTGAGCACATTGGTTCACCACAGGTGAATCATCCAACAGTGCTGCCCAACCACGGAAGAAGCAACACCTTCCTAGCAGATGTCAAAGAATTCACACAGGCATTGGAGAGAAATCATACAAGGGACTGTGGACAATTCTGGCTTCATTTTAGGCAGGCTATCAAGAGGTTTAAAAAATGAAGTGCCTCTCATTGTCACCGGACAGTGAACTAATGTAACTGAATAGAGCAAAGCTACAACAGAGGCAATAGGATCGCTGGCAATCGCTGAGGGACATCCCTTTTAAAGCATTGGCTTTCTGGTTCACTTTGACAGAAACAGGACCAGACAGCTGTCATGCAAATTTGCACAAGAGCTCTTTCGTACTGGAAGGTTCAAGGAGAGTGAAGTAAAAGCTGCTGACATAAGGCTTAACAAACAGACAGAACCAAAAACCCAACACACGGATAGACTGATGCTACAGTCAAAACCCCCTGAATCCTCAGAAGTGCTGAACGCATAAGGGAAGATACCACATGCCAGATGAACCACATGGGCCACCTTTGTGGCTCAATGCTCCCTGCCATGAGCAGATGACGTTCCAGACAACGTACTGATCATCTTACGCCACCGCAGCAAGGAAACGGACAGTCAGTGAGTGAACAGAGCTGCAGAGAAGGACTCTCAGGCATCAAAACCCCTCGTGCAGTTTCTTTGCTAAGAAACCTTGAGTTCCATGTACAAATGCACCATGCAGGTTTTAGGCAAAACTCCAGGTAAGGTGAAGAAGTCTTGCACAGACTGATAAAGGATTCACCTTTAGGTAGCACACCTCAGATGCGCAGTCCCTTCCTATCTTCATAGCAATCAGGTACAGGAAAATTGATTTTTCTGAGCACTATGCACAGGCCAACTAAAGGATGTACCTGCCAACAGTTCTCATGACTTTTGCTGGTAGGAAAAACAAGTTTTCTTACCGTAGTAACATTGATCTGTTTTTTCTCTGAGAAAGGTGCAGGCCAACACACTGAAGCCCTTCACTGGAGTGGTCATCCTTTGGGCAAGCTTTCCAGGTGTCAGAGAAAGCTCCCATTGGAAGGAAACGCTTAAGGCAGGGGCACCAGCCAAATTAGTAACAAGCACAATTTCCGAATCCACAGCCACAGCTCTTACTGTCCTATTTGGCCATACAGAGATTTCTGTGGAAAAAAGTAAAATCCCTCTGGAACACAGAGGGTTTGAAAGCATTATTATACATATAATACCAAGGCAACAATTAAGAAAAACAATTTATTTGCACATGTTAAAGTGTTGCAGATAAATAGGATGTGTGACTCTGCAAGCAGGCCTCCCTCAAATCTATTCAGCTTTTGAATTGAACATACTGTCACAGAAAGCAGATTCATTTGGAACTTTTCCTTTTTTAAATACCTGGGGATCTTCCACGTTCTGTTGCACACTATTTGGCTGGGAAGAAGCCCCGATGAGGTTTTCAAGTCAATTTGCATGGCAACAGGTAGATCATCTTCACTGAGCGCAATCTATCAGTGACAAAACTTCATTTTTGGTGATGCTATTTCTTTCTGGTGAAGAACCCTAGCTTTAGCAATAGGTAGAAAACGTGGAGAAGAAACAACATGTTGATTCCACCATAAAGAAGTTGGTCAGCCAAAATGATCCTGGCCAAGTGTCGTGGTTTAGCCCCAGCCGGAGGCTGAGCCACGCGGTCGCTCGCTCACCCCCCCCTCCCGGTGGGACGGGGAGAGAATTGGGATGAAGAAAAGCAAAAACTCGTGGGTTAACAACAACAACAGTTTAACCAAGCAACAAAGGGAAAGAGAACAAACAAGCGAGAAACCCCAACAATGACAACAACAGCGTGTACTTAGCGGTGCTTCCCGGACAGGTCGCTCCCGCCCGCAGCCCGACGCCCAGCCCGCTCCGAGAAGCGATCCCCGCCCCGCCAGTCACCCCCTCTAAATAGTGAGCGTGACGGTCACATGGTATAGAATAGACCCCGGCCAGCTTCTGGTGAAAATTAACCCTATCCCAGCCGCAACCAGGACATTATCCACCCCTTATTCTATACCATATATGTCACGCTCAGATCCTACACTTTCCAATTAATCACCACCACTTTTCCTGTTATATATATATATAGATATACACACAGACATCATTCCCTTAGTCTATGGACCATCCCTTTGAAGTGTCCATTGAGTTCATTTAGTCCATGACTTCAGGCTCCATCTGTCAGAATAGTCTCTTG
This sequence comes from Phoenicopterus ruber ruber, assembly GCA_009819775.1. Taxonomy (NCBI): domain Eukaryota; kingdom Metazoa; phylum Chordata; class Aves; order Phoenicopteriformes; family Phoenicopteridae; genus Phoenicopterus; species Phoenicopterus ruber. Next base: position 57,477 of record CM020237.1, on the reverse strand, counting down.
GGGCAGGAGAGATGATGTGGAGTTTGCTCAGTCGGTGAAACAGGGCTGGGTCTCGGCGTGGTGCGGCAGGTGACACTGGACGCTGTGGGAGGATGGTGTGTAGTGTTGGATTGTTGCATCTGGAACTTGCAGTCACGGTATCTGGTTCGGCTGCTGCATCATGTCCACGGTCTGTGGGTTGAAGATGTCCATCTCTTGAGGAAGTTGATGGGTGCCAGTTGCTAAAGCCAGTTCTGCTTCCATTACTGCTGCACTTTGCTCAGTTTTATCAATAGTTCATTCATTGACTATTCTCACCCAAAATCAAATCCCCTCGAGGTACACATCGGACTTCCCCATCCTTTCGCATCACCCACCAAGTGCACCCAGGTCCTTGAGCAAAAGCAATCCCACGGATGGGTTTGCCTTTGCCCGAGGCAGGAGTAACCCAGACTGTCTTCCCTAACATATTCTTCATGTGCACTACAGGAACTTTATCCCCTTCTACAGTATGTAAAGGCTTTGATTGGGCAGGACCAGCTCGATTGGTAGACCCTCTAGTGTTAACTAACCAGGTGGCTTTTGCTAAATGTGTATCCCAATGTTTGAAGGTCCCACCACCCATTGCCCTCAGTGTCATTTTCAGTAGTCCATTGTATCGTTCAATTTTCCCAGAGGCTGGTGCATGATAGGGGATGTGATACACCCACTCAATGCCATGCTCTTTGGCCCAGGTGTCTATGAGGTTGTTTCGGAAATGAGTCCCATTGTCTGACTCAATCCTTTCTGGGGTGCCATGTCGCCATAAGACTTGCTTTTCAAGGCCCAGGATAGTGTTCCGGGCAGTGGCGTGGGACACAGGATATGTTTCCAGCCACCCGGTGGTTGCTTCCACCATTGTGAGCACATGGCGCTTGCCTTGGCGGGTCTGTGGGAGTGTGATATAATCAATCTGCCAGGCCTCCCCATATTTCTATTTCAGCCATCGTCCTCCAAACCAAAGAGGCTTTGACCGCTTGGCTTGCTTGATTGCAGCACATGTTTCACACTCATGGATAACCTGTGCGATAGTGTCAATGGTCAAGTCCACCCCTCGGTCACGAGCCCATCTGTATGTTGCATCTCTTCCCTGATGGCCTGAGGTGTCATGGGCCCACTGAGCTAGGAATAGTTCACCCTTACATTGCCAGTCCAGATCCACCTGCGCCACTTCAATCCTAGCAGCCTGATCCACCTGCTGGTTGTTTTGATGTTCCTCAGTGGCCCGACTCTTAGGTACATGGGCATCTACATGACGTACTTTTATAACCAGCTTCTCTAGCCGGGCAGCACTATCTTGCCACAATTTGGCAGCCCAGATGGGTTTGCCTCTGCGCTGCCAGTTGCTCTGCTTCCATTGCTGTAACCACCCCCACAGAGCATTCGCCACCATCCAGGAGTCGGTATAGAGATAGAGCACTGGCCACTTCTCTCGCTCGGCAATATCTAAAGCCAGCTGGATGGCTTTCACCTCTGCAAACTGACTCAATTCACCTTGTCCTTCAGTGGCTTCTGCAACTCGTCGTGTAGGACTCCACACAGCAGCTTTCCACCTTCGATGTTTTCCCACAATACGACAGGACCCATCAGTGAACAGGGCATATTCCTTCTCATTTTCTGGTAGTTCATTATATGGTGGGGCCTCTTCAGCACGTGTCACCTCTTCCTCTGTCGACATTCCAAAATCTTTGCCTTCTGGCCAGTCTGTGATCACTTCCAAGATTCCTGGGCGACTGGGGTTTCCTATTCGAGCTCGTTGTGTGATCAGTGCGACCCACTTGCTCCATGTAGCATCAGTTGCATGATGTGTAGAGGGGACTCTCCCTTTGAACATCCAGCCCAGCACCGGCAGTCGGGGTGCCAGGAGGAGCTGTGCTTCAGTACCAACCACCTCCAAAGCAGCTCGAACCCCTTCATATGCTGCCAAGATCTCTTTTTCAGTTGGAGTGTAGCGGGCCTCAGATCCTCTGTATCCCCGGCTCCAAAACCCCGGGGGTCGACCTCGAGTCTCCCCTGGTGCTCTCTGCCAGAGGCTCCAGGTAGGGCCGTTCTCCCTGGCTGCGGTGTAGAGCACATTTTTAACATCTTGCCCTGCCCGGACTGGCCCAAGGGCCACTGCATGAACTATCTCCTGTTTAATTTGTTCGAAGGCTTGTCGTTGCTCAGGGCCCCATGTGAAATCATTCTTCTTTCGGGTCACGTGATAGAGAGGGCTTACAATAGAACTGTAATTTGGAATATGCATTCTCCAAAAACCCACAACGCCTAAGAAAGCTTGGGTCTCCTTTTTGTTAGCTGGTGGAGACATAGCTGCTATTTTGTTGATCACATCTGTTGGAATCTGACGACATCCATCTTGCCATTTTATTCCTAGGAACTGGATCTCCTGTGCAGGTCCTTTGACCTTTCCTCGTTTTATGGCAAAGCCAGCTCTCAGAAGAATTTGAATTATTTTTTCCCCTTTCTCAAAAACCTCTTCTGCTGTGTTGCCCCACACAATGATGTCATCAATGTATTGTAGGTGTTCTGGAGCTCCACCCTTCTCCAGTGCAGTCTGGATCAGTCCATGGCAAATGGTAGGGCTGTGTTTCCACCCCTGGGGCAGTCGATTCCAGGTGTACTGGACACCCCTCCAAGTAAAAGCAAACTGTGGCCTGCACTCTGCTGCCAAAGGGATGGAGAAGAACGCGTTGGCAATATCAATGGTGGCATACCACTTGGCTGCCTTGGACTCCAGTTCATACTGAAGTTCTAGCATGTCCGGCACGGCAGCACTCAGTGGTGGCGTGACTTCATTCAGGCCACGGTAGTCCACTGTTAGTCTCCATTCCCCATTAGATTTCCGTACTGGCCATATAGGACTATTAAAAGGTGAATGCGTCTTACTAATGACTCCTTGGCTCTCCAGTTGATGAATCAGCTCACGGATGGGAGCCAGGGAGTCTCTGTTCGTGCGATATTGCCGCTGGTGCACCGTCCTGGTAGCAATTGGTACCTTCTGTTCTTCAGCTTGCAGCAATCCCACAACGCAGGGATCTTCTGAGAGGCCAGGCAGGGTAGATAGCTGTTTGGTCTTCTCTGCATTCACCGTGGCTACACCAAAAGCCCATCGGTATCCCTTTGGGTCCTTGAAGTACCCTTTCCTGAGGTAGTCTATGCCAAGGATACAAGGGGCCTCTGGGCCAGTCACAATGGGGTGCTTTTCCCACTTGTCCCCTGTTAAGCTCACCTCAGCCTCCAATACCGACAATTCTTGGCATCCCCCAGTCACTCCTGAGATCCAGATGGGTTTCGTGCCCCTATGCTCTGATGGCATCAGACTACATTGTGCACCTGTGTCTACTAAAGCCCTATACTTCTGTGGGTTTGATGTGCCAGGCCATCGAACCCACACAGTCCAGTATACCCGGTCATCCCTTTCCTCCTCCTGGCCGAAGGCAGGGACCCTCTATTCCTGTTCCTCGTCAGAGTATTCCCTGTCTGAGCCTTGCAGCGCCAGACCAGAAGGCCCCTCCTCAGGATCAAGGGAGGTGATTTCAGTTCTTCTCTGTTTGGGAAATCGCCGATTGCCTTCGTGCATCTCTACAGCAACTCTGCTGACAGACTTCTTGGGCGGCCCCTTCTTAACAGCTGTCTTCCCTCTCAGTTCGCGTACACGGGCTTCTAGCTTAAAGGTGGGTTCACCGTCCCACTTCCTCATGTCCTCCCCCTGGTCACGCAGGAAGAACCAGAGTGCTCCACGTGGCATGCGTCTGGGGCTCCCTTTCCCTCCAACTGAGGCAGGAGAGGACTGATTTCTTGGGGCATTCCTGATAGTCAAGGCACTGGCCCGTAGGGATGAGGCGGTACAGAGATTTTCTTCAAAGTTTTGGAGCCAAGACGACACTCTCTCCACAGTTGGCGTATCAATATCTGGGAAATACATCGCTGCCAGGCTGTTAGAATATGATGGTGGGGCGCTCTGAATCACCTTCCTCCACATAGCCCGTGTGCACAGGACATCGTCTGGATCTTTGGAGACCTCATCATTGTCTAGATCCCTGTAGATGACTTCCAGTACCGCTAATTCTCTCAGGTACTGGATGCCTTCATCTGCAGTGGTCCACTTTCCTGGGGAGTTCACAAGATCTTCCTTGAATGGATACCTTGCCCTCACACTTGAGAGGAGTCGTCTCCAGAGACTGCAAATTGCTGCCTCTCTTCCAATTCCTCTCTCAATTCCCCGGTTCCTAGCAAGGGATCCCAGCTGTTGGGCTTCCTTGCCTTCCAGTTGCTGACTGTCGGCCCCGCTATCCCAGCATCGGAGCAGCCAGGCAGCAATCCGCTCACCTGGCTGGCGGCTGTAATCTTTCCGCATGTCTCGAAGTTCTGCTGAGGTCAGGGACCGGGTAGTTTCTGCTTCCTGTCGAAATTCTCTCACTCCTTCCTCTGATGTCCTTGTCGAAGGACCGGCTTCGTGATCTGACCCTTCCTCTTCTTCCTTTTCCCTTACTAATCGAGGGTATGGACCCGTTGTCCTCCTTGTCCATTGCTTCTTTTTGACTACTGGGGCAATTACTGTAGTTGGTGGTGTTGTTTGGGTCCCTATCTCAACCATGGTGTCCTCAGGTGCAGTTTGGGTCCCTGCCTCAACTGGAGTCCTCTGGGAATGCTGAACTGTGGCTCGATAGGCACAAGCCAGGCCGCAATATAGTGCTAGAAGCTGCTGGTTTTCATTGGGATAGGCAAGGCACCCTTCTATCAGGTGGTGTGTCAGTTTGCCAGGGTTGCTCACTTGTTCAGGTGTAAAGTCCCAGGCTATGGGAGGTGTTAACCGCCCTAGGAACCTGCCCAAGTCCTTCCACACACCCTGCCACCCTGGGACCGGCTGCCTCAGGTCACGCTTCAATATAGCCTCACCCAAAAGTTGTCTTCTCTTCCACCAGGACGAGACCAGATTCCACAAACCCCATAACATGCCAACAATATTAGTAAGTAATACCAAGCAGTTCACACAAGGGTGAGTAAGGACCTCAGGAGCCTGTGTAATAAGCCTGTCCACATTAACCCTGGGTAGGGAGAGGGAGATGATGTATTCCCTCATCCTCTCCACCAGATAGCTCCCCCAGCACAGTGAGACCGTCAGTGCCAAAACAAACCACATTCGCATTAACATGTTGCCAAAAGTCAAGAGATAAACAACGCAGCCAGCAAACTTTTTTTGACCCGTGCAGGAGCTTGTCGCTTAGTAATTACTACAGTTAGAGCACACTTAATACAAAAGTGCTGTTGTCGTGCCCCACGTTGGGCGCCAAAAAGGACTGTCGTGGTTTAGCCCCAGCCGGAGGCTGAGCCACGCGGTCGCTCGCTCACCCCCCCCTCCCGGTGGGACGGGGAGAGAATTGGGATGAAGAAAAGCAAAAACTCGTGGGTTAACAACAACAACAGTTTAACCAAGCAACAAAGGGAAAGAGAACAAACAAGCGAGAAACCCCAACAATGACAACAACAGCGTGTACTTAGCGGTGCTTCCCGGACAGGTCGCTCCCGCCCGCAGCCCGACGCCCAGCCCGCTCCGAGCAGCGATCCCCGCCCCGCCAGTCACCCCCTCTAAATAGTGAGCGTGACGGTCACATGGTATAGAATAGACCCCGGCCAGCTTCTGGTGAAAATTAACCCTATCCCAGCCGCAACCAGGACACCAAGCCATCCTAAACTTGCATAAAAATTATTTGCCCATTTTTCCTAAAGTATTATTTCTTACTTACTATGGATAGGAGTTACAACCAGAAGTAAGACTCCACATGGTAAGCACTTTCTGGTCTTGCAAATGCTCTTTGCCTCCTAAAAATGGGAGGAGTTGATGATCGCACACACTTACAAATCAGCAAGCCAGAAACATAACCAGAAGACATTAAGACAAAGATTTACATTGCCTACGCTAAAGCAACTGTCATTCTGTAAGCCTTTAAAGAGTTAATCTGATTCTGATTAGAACATGACATCATCATCAAAAAACCAAGCAGCAATAAGTGTTAGAATATTTTTCCCACCTTTTTTTTTTTACTGGTACTTCTTCAGTATCATATTCCTCTGTGCTTCGCCACTGCTACAGTTGACCACAGCACAGGCATGGGAATGAAACAGGGCTAATGAACAATTAAAAGGCCTCCCATTCCATTTCATAGAATCATAGAATTGTTCTGGTTGGAAGAGACCTCCAAGATCATTGGGTCCAACCCTCAACCTATCACTACCAAGTCCCCCACTAAATCATATCCCTTAGGGCCTCATTTAAACATCTTTTGAATCCCTCCAGGGATGGGGACTCCACCACCTCCCTGGGCAGCCTGTTCCAATGCCCGACAACCCTTTCGGTGAAGAAATTTTTACGAATGTCCAATCTAAACCTCCCCTGGCGCAACTTGAGGCCATTTCCTCTTGTCCTATCGCTTGTTACTAGGGAGAAGAGTTCAACCCCCATCTCTCTACAACCTCCTTTCAGGTAGTTGTAGAGAGCAAGAAGGTCTCCCCTCAGCCTCCTTTTCTCCAGGCTAAACATCCCCAGTTCCCTCAGCCGCTCCTCATAGGACTTGTGTTCCAGACCCTTCATCAGCCTCGTTGCCCATCTCTGGACACGCTCCAGCACTTCAAGGTCTTTCTTGTGAGGGGCCCAAAACTGAACCCAGCACTCGAGGTGCGGCCTCCCCAGGGCTGAGTACAGGGGGACGATCACTTCCCTCGTCCTGCTGGCCACACTCTTGCTGATACAGGCCAGGATGCCGTTGGCCTTCTTGGCCACCTGGGCACACTGCTGGCTCATATTCAGCCGGCTGTCAACCAACACCCCCAGGTCCTTTTCCGCCAGGCAGCTTTCCAGCCACTCCCCCCCAGGTCCTTTGCAAATCAGCAAAGGTCCTTTGAAATCAGCAATGCCTTTTCATTAACTCAGCTGACTTCAGCTCAGCCATGCAAAAGGTGTTTCAGGCCTCCTCACAGGAGGCCCCAGCTCACACCTCAGCCGGGCCGCAGCTCGAGCAGAGGCTGCGCCTCCCGAGACCAACATGGCCGCCTGGCAGCCCCGTGCCCCAGGACTACAGCTCCCGGCATGCCCTGGGAACCAACATGGCCACCTGGCAGCCCCGTGCCCCAGGACTACAGCTCCCGGCATGCCGCGGGGTGCGCCTTATTTACTCCCTCACACACACCCCCTCCCGCCCGGCCCCCCCCCAGCCCCCACGGCCGCTTCCTCGGGGCTGCGCAGCCCCAGGCCCCGGGGCCCCGGTAGAGCGGGGGGGGGGAGAGAGGGGTGGGAGAGGGCAGCGGGGTGGGAAGAGAGGGACAGGAGATGGACAGAGGGACGGGGAGAACAGCGGGGGAGCTGGGCAGGGAATGGAGGAAGGAAAAATACTGGTGAGGAGCAGGGCAGAGGGCTAGAGCGGGAAAGAGACGGAGGGGAAGGGGACGGGGAGGTGCAGGAAGAAAAATGGTGCTAAGCAGCAGGACAGAGGGACGGGGAGAGAAGAAGGAGGACAGGAAGGAGGACAGAGGGACGGACTGACAGAGGTGATGCAAGAAGGAACGATTTACCGATGCAAAAGTGAAGGAGCGATTTAGGAGAGGACAGCGGGCCCTGGAGCAGGGAGTATGGGAGACAAAACAACGGGATAAGGAAGCCTAATCAAGGGGCCCAGGGACGGCACATCCTTGTTTGAGCCCTTGGATTTGTAACTGAGCGAGCATTCCGGAGAAGGGAAACAGAACTGTGAACGCTGGGTGAACTTGGCTCATTAACATAGTAAAAATCACACCCCTAGGCTGTGGTCGCCCCCTGCTCCCAGAAGCCCCTTCCCCTTCGAGCATGTGGAGTGAAATAAATGCGTGCTGTGCCTTTCATTAGGGATGAGACAAACACGAATTAAATTAGAATACCTCTACCCGGTGTGTATATTGGCGTTTTGCACACCGGCTAAACGACCCCACTTGAGGGACAACAGTTTTGGCGACCCAGATGGGACCGTGCTGACAGCCTTGCCCGGTTCATCTTGCTGCATCCGACGGGGAGGAGAGAACCGACGACTCCAGTGTGCACCGACCTGTTGATCGGGGACTCCATCGGCTCCTCTCCTGCAGTTGGGCGGTAAGCGACACAACGGTGCCACGCGACCGAAAAGAGGTATTTTTAATATAAGGGAAAGGGGGGACGGGGCGAGATCTCTTGGGAAGCAGGTAGCATTTGGTAATATTGCCAGCAGCGTGGCTGGCAGTCATCGACAGTTCTTTTGCGGGAGGCAAAACATCAGCCCAGGGCTAAGGGGTAAAATAGACATGAGCTCAGCTTTAGGCTTGGGGAAATCCTGTCAGCCTTGTTCAGGAGATTTGTTATGGCATTTGCAGCCCGTGAAGCTTTGGGGTCTGTGGGATTCCGAGCTTCCCTGCCTGTGCCTTGCGGCCCCTTGAATGTCCTTTTCTTCTCTCCTGACGGACTTCTCTCTTGCCCTGCCCCCACCTCCATCTTTCCCTCCTCTCTCCTTGTCCAGAGGATGGGGAGTCCCTGGCTCGGGAGCACCCAAATACCACCAAGGCAGAGAGAGAGAGACCAGGCTAAAACAAGATGGGGAGGAGAGGGGTTGCTTCCCAGATGTCCTTTGGCAGATTTTCCCCCACCTCACTGCCCTCTTCACTGCGTCTCTGGCACCCGATGTCCTCGAGACGTCTCCCTGGCCTTTTGGCGTGTCAGTACTGGGGACCAGGGGAAAGAGTTTTCCTGGGAGAGGTGGGTGCAGAGATACTTTCTAGCTCGGTGCTGGGAGCCCCTGGGGAGGAAGCAGCATGTCTGAGTGTGCCTGAGCCTCCTCTGCCCATCGGGAGATCCTGGTCCTCCTCGGGGGTGGCAGTGCCCAAGAAGAAGCCGTTGGCTGCCTCCTGCCAGCCAGGGCAGAGACGACCTCTGTCTGCTCGGATGGCCCTGGGGCGAGATGTGTTCAGGCGAGGGCTGGGAGATGGTCGATTGTCCTTGGGTTTGTCAGCAAAGGCCTCCCCATGCTGGCCTCCGCCATGGGCTCAGCTCCAGGGGCCTCTCCTGAGGCCCTTTGTCCCTTGGCTGGAAGCTCCTGGGGTGCTCCAGGGCAGAGCCGTCCCCACCAGGTCCCGCTCCTTCAGTGCAGCCCCTCTGCTGTGCTCGGGGATCCCCAGCCTCAGCAACCCACACTGCCGGCACCCCAAAACTGCCCCAAGCCCCGCCCAGGCAGGGCTCTTTCTCCCCATCACTGTGACGGTGTGTTGCGGACCGAGTGGTGCGCTTCACTCGTCATTCATCAGTGGCCAGGGACACGCTCCTGTTGAGTCACGAGGTTCGGAAAGGACCCCCTTGCTTTCTGAACTCCTTCTCAGAGAGGAGTCTAGGTGTGGCAGGCTCCAATCCTGGTCCCAGACTCGGTCAACGGTTTACGTCTCAAGGAGTATCTCGTGTCCTGAGAGGGCCGTCCTGGATGACTCACGCTGAGATAACTGATGTTTGGGATACCCTTGGGCTAAATTAAGGTGGCTTAACACCAAACGATCGACAGAAAAGCTTTATTTATGGCAGAAGCTATGTAAACCTTGAATCATATAAAGGGATAAGCTATTTAAATCATATGAAGGACTGTAACGGTTTGTAACATACGGAAAAGAGAGAGAGAGTAAGACGGAAAGATAGAGGTAAAGGAAAGAGAAAGGGAAAGGAAAGGTCACCACCGTGGGTTCCAGCGATGTCGCTGGTCCGGGTCCGTCGGACGGTGGGCGCGTGCACCCAGCCCCTCTGAGTTGCGCTATTTATAGCTCCAGTCCCCCTGCGTATGCTAATTACTTTGCACGTGTAGTCTGTTGTTCTTGAACCTTCTCAAAAGGAGTTGGGGGGTTTGAGGCTAGTGATTTCGATGCCTCCCCCCACCCCCCTTCCTGTCATGGATGCGGGGGCGATGCTGTCTCAAGCCTGTTTGTTTTCTGAAGCAATTACCCAAGATAAGGCCCAGAAAAGCACTATCCTGCCTCCGCAAGATCTTCCTTTCCAGTTGCGTGTCCCAAGGGTCCTTAAACAGGTGTTTCACAGGGGCGAGGGTGCTCTGCGCTGGGCGTGGATGGCACGGGGTGAGCAGCGTGAGCTGCAGCAGAACCCGCGTGGGAGCGGGTCAGGTGCTGCCAGGGCCAGTCGGAGACGGTTCCAGTCAGCTCCAAACCAGGGGTGAGCAGCCACCGCCTGCCAAAGCTCCGCCAGCCAGGGCAGCCCGCCGCTCCCCGCTGCAGACGTGTTGGGTAAGAGAGGCAGGAAGAAGCAGGGAAGGGTAGAAGGAAGCCCATAAGCACTTACAGCCCGGTGTCCCCAGTGGGGGCACGGCAGGGGTGAGTCCCAGCTGGGGGAAGCCCCTCCTGGTCAGGAGACAGCGAGGTGGGGGAAGCTCCCTGAAGCCCCTGCCCACTGCAGAGACCCCTGGCAGGGCCTGGGTGGGTGGGGAGAGGGGGCGGGTGTGTGCAGCCCCTCTGTGACACGGTCTGGGGTCACAGTGGGACAGCCCCACATCACAGTGGTGACAGCCTCCCTTTCCCCATCGTGACCAGCATCCGCCCCACACACCCCGGCGAGGCCGAGGGGACTCCAGGCGCTGGGGGCTGCTCTCGCCACCGCTCTGCTCCGTAGGAGCTGCTCTGCAGTAAGGAGGAGGAGAAGGCGGAGAGAGGCAGGCCAACAGCGCTGGGGGTGGTGAAGGGCAGAGGAGGAGGAGAAGAGCAGAGAGGAGGAGGCGGCTTTTTGCAGGAAGCAAGAAAGCCATCGGCCAGCCACCTGCTGCAGTTGTTGACCTGGAGCAAGGGTGCAACTAAGATGGCAAAAGACCTCTTCTTGCGGCCTCGCTTTTCTCCAACAGCTCAGAAGCTCCAGAGTCCTGGCCTTCAGACCCAATTCATGAGTGTTGTCGGGTCAAGGACATCTCTGAAAACAGGCATGGAAACCCTGAGGGCTGTGGGGGTGGCTGCAAGGAGGGACCTGCTTGACCATTCCTAAGGGCTTGAGGGGCTGCTTTGGCAGCCATGGCTCCTGGTTCTCTTCCTGACGTGGCCCCTGCCTTCCTGGGGCACCCCAGGCAGACGTCCCTGGCCCCAAAGGGCCACTCCTTGCCTGGTGGTGGGCATTGCCCACCCTGAGCTCACGTCTGAGTGGAAGAGCTGAGGTGCTCGTGGGCCATGCAAAGTCGGTGTGTTCAGAGATGCGACACAGGGAAACCGGCCCCTGCTGGGGAGACACCAGGGCCTGCCCTGAGCTTCCCAGACTTCCGTGGAGCACAGCGCCGTGCCCTCGCTGGCATGGCAATCCACTGCCGCTTTCCCGTGGGAGTGGGTCACACCCTGGAGAGCTGCACCTGAAAGGAAAGGAGCCCTCCTGGAGGCAGGCTGAGGTGTCCTTTGGTTCTTGCCGGCCTCTAGAGAGACCATCTGAAACGCTTGTGTTAGAAATGCATCGGTCCTTGGACAGGAGTGGGCTGAATGGTTTTGAGGTTGCTGCCTCAGAGCACGACATGTCTTTCCCTCATTTTTCCAGAGTGCGCTAAGATTTGGGCCAGCGCATCGTGTTACCTCAGCCAACAGCTGGCTCTCCACCAGGTAGGACTTACCTCCTTCTCCTCCCCTTACATCCTGATGAAGGTTGATGAAGTGCTGACAGCCCTTGGCCATGGAGTGCAATTGCTCTTGCCCTCCTTTGAAAGCAGGAACAGTGCCCCAGCATGACACCGCGATGCACAGATGTGCGACGGACCACCTCCTCTGTCCGTTCAGATGTACAATAAAGTCCAGGCCTGGTCTCGGAAAAAGGGCCGGACTTTTTCTGGGGCTTCTGGAGTCCCCACGGTCGGAGTTGCGTGGCAAAACTTGGAAGCCTGGGGCACTTCAAGGTTTATTCCAAGTGGGGGAACGCCCTCGCCTTTTAGCTTCTTGAGCCAAAGGATGTTTGTCAGCTTAGCCCGAACTATGTGGTTCTTCATGGGTGAAGGGGAGTGAGAGGGAAAAGCGCAGACCCTGTTTGTCTTCTCTCAAGGTTTCCAAAGAGCCCATCTTGCTCCTTTGTACCTCAGGCCTGGGCAGGGCACTAAGCACCGTCACCATTCTCTGACAAGTCATCCGCCCGTCCCTCCAAGACTACTTCTGATCCACCATCTCATCTGTTTCAGGCTGTCCGCATTCCTGGACTTGGGACTTTTGCGGTTGTCAGAGCGCGAGTAGCCAGCAAGGAGAAAGATCTGGTGGTTGTGGAGAGACCTGTGTTTCATCTCGCAAATGCTATTGTGCGGGATCATGACCTCCAATATGGTTGCACAGATGTTCCTGGTAAGCAAACAGACTGAAAGCGGCGCTTGCCCTCGAGCAGAGCGGGGAGGTGTGCTCTGCTGTCCAGAGGTGACCGAGCGGAGTGCCAAACTCCCGCCACAGTCCTGAGAACAGCTTCAGCTCGACCCAACCCGCCTGCTGTGCAAAGGACCCTGCCTACCTTTTTGTTTTAAATAATCACCGGAGGACAATACAGCAAAACAGCACACTCTCTTTGACCTGCTTCAGCAACAGGTTTCCTTCCGGTTTTATTGGCGCTGTGTCTTCTCGTTACGTGGTGTTTCAGCTCTCGCTCCCTCTTTCTGCTGCACTAGACCTCGTACAGGCCAATGCCAGGGCTCTTCCCAGCTCTCACAGCCTCTTTGCAAGGGGGAAACCCAGAGAGGAAAGACGGTTCGTTCCAAAACCCAGTGACCACGATGGCTGTGCTTTCTAGACGCTGCTGCCATTGCAGCAGCTGTCGTAGGACCGTGGGGGGCACCAAGAGCTTGGGTCTGTGTTTGGGCTGCGTTTCTCTCTAATGACAAAGAGAGCACCGAGTGTGGGCACGGCTCCAATGGCCTGGGCACCCTCCAGCTTGCCGTCGGACCTGGCGCCTTTCTCCCCGCCTTGTCCTGCAGTCACGGCTCTTCTTCGTGCCAAGCGCCTAAGACTCTTTCTTTCCCTTTCTGTATCAGGGAAACCATAGCCGTCCGCTCCGCACCTCACTTTCCACTTCTAACAGGAAGGGACGACCCGAGCTTCTCCTCAGAGGCGCTGTGCCGGCTGGACAACTCAGTAGCAGTGTATTGCCTGAGGGCCTGAAAGCTGCAGACCTTTGGTTGCAGCCTGCTTAGCAGCTCTGCAAGTTCATGTGTTCCTCTTCTCTTGTTTTTCAGGTCATCAACATTTTGAGCAACTGCCGTATGCTCAGATAGCCTCAGACAACGCTGTCTCTGAGGGCATGGTGCAGCTTTGCATGGAGAGGACCACGCGTCTTTTCCGTGTCTGCCTAGAGAACAGGAAGAACGTTGCCCTCGTTTGGAGGGACGTGGGCATGCTGATCATCCAGGGAAAAGACGTAAAAATGAGATTTTACACAGACTTTTTGAAAAGGCTGAATGGGACTGACAAGATGTTACAAGCTGTTCTCGAGGTAGGATTTTCATTTTCCCAGCGCCACTCCTGGTTCTTCCGAAATGCCTTCTGGGAGCTGGGGGGCTGCTTTCTCCTGGCCGGCCATGCCTTGTTCAGCCGCTTGGGCTCCTCGTGGTCTCCAGTACGGCGGGCTCTCTGTAGAGCACTGCCCTTGCGTGCAATGGTCTGGCTTTGCAAGAGATATCCCCAGAGGGGGCCTCACTTTGTGACAGGCGGCCAGCGTGGATGCTGGGGAGCGCTGCTTGCCCCACTCTCGGGGTAGGGAGCAGAGGCCCAGGCAGAGCAAGGCTTGCTGAGGCCACAGCCCTTTGGCTGCTCTGGCTCTTTGCTTGCGTTGGTCTAAGGTGGACTGAGCAGCCAGCCCTTCCCGGCGTCCTCATCTCCCGTCATCTGTCTCCGTCCTCGTTGCAGATGCCAGAGATGAGGGACTCGGTCATCTCACGCCACGACACTGCTGCTTCCCAGACCTCTTCTGGACGCGTTATCGTCCTACCAGGGTATGTTTGCTCCTGCAGCCCTTGGCTGAGCAAGTGAGCAGCTTCTCAGCTCGTGCTTGGGAGGGCTGCCTTACCAGGCGCTGAGAACTGTACTCGTGATGGCATTGAGGAGCGAGTGTTTCAGAGGCCTTGTTGGCAGGGCACTCCCTGCTTGCTCTTGCTCAGTTTGACTTCATTTGGAGGAACGTGGGACAGCGACAATGCTTTATGCATCCGTCCTACTGTGGACCTAGAGAGGCATTTAGGCAACGTTTTCCACCAGGTTTCTCCTGCTCTTTTTCTTTCCTGTGCATGAGCCTGCCTTCTGCTTGGGGCCAAGGGGTAGAGGGGTGCTTTCTTGTCCAAACAGGAGCTGGCATCTGGTGGGGTTCTGCAGAGCTCTGTCTCGTGCCAACGTTGCTGTGCAGTGCCGTTGGCGACTGAGGGGAGGGAGGTGACTCCTTACAGCTGCAAAGGCATTAATCTGCGAGGCTCTACAGGAAACTTGGAGGACAAGAGCAGAACTCAAAAGGGTGATGGATAATCGGAGCGCTAGAGATGAGTCTGCTCTCCATGTGCACTATGAGTAAGAGCGGAATCATTTTCCCCAGAAGCAGCAAGGGGGGTTTGTGGGAGGATGACCATTCTCGTGAGAAGGACAGAAAAACACTGGCCCAGGCTGACGGGGCCTCGCCTGCCCCTCCAGGCACTGGAGTTCCTCCTACTATGGTCCTCCGGGATCGCTGCCTTGGGAAACAATGCGTTGTCCTTTCTTCAGCCTGGTGCCTTCTTCCTCTTTCCAGGTACGAGCTTGAGACCGTGCCTAAAATGCCAACAGGGAAAGCAGGCCTGACGGGACAGGTGAAGGCCACCCCAGAGCAGGGCTGGGGAAAAGGTGATGGGAGTGGAAAGAAAGGTAAGAGACCAGCGGGGGTTGCTGGCAGGGGGCTGTAGGTTTTCCTTCCTCCACGTCTGGAGGGAATTAGAGCTGAGGTTACCCCAGGACGCCTGGAAGAGGGAGAGGCACCTCCTGTGACTCTCTCTACCCGTTACGGGAAAGCTCCAGTGACCCATTGTGGAACAAGGTCTCAGGACAGCCCTGCGCCACAAATGGCCACTGGGACTGCTGAAGGACACCTTCCCAGTGGCCTCCACTGCCCGGCCCGTGCTGCAGACAGTGCAAAGCTCTAACCCTGCTTCTTTCCATCAGTATTCTCAGATGTCTCAGAAGCAATGCCTTTGGTGTGAACCTGCCCCACCAGCAAATCTGTGTGCATGGGACCCATCCAGAAATCCAAGAGCTGGCTCCTCTTGTGCTAAATGATTCCCCTCCCCAGAATGACTCTTGGAGACCACCATCATCTCCCAGGGACCCCTCCCTTTCAGCACACGGATGAGAGAAAGCCGTCAAAACAGTTTTCCCCTGGGAATAATGGTGCACTGTAGGCATGAGGAGTTGGACAAAAAAACAGTGTCGGAAAAGGCCTAAGACCTCCCAGGAAACATAGCTTTCACCCAAAGGGATGAAAAGAACCGTCTTCGTCAGTGTTGCCACAGGCTTGAGCAGACCTGCACAAGCCCAGTTGGAACCGGGACACAATAGGCACCCGGTTCCCAGAACAACACCGAGATGCTGTTCTGAAGAATCGTCTCATTTCCTGTTTCTAGAGGATGTCGCCGAGAAGCGCCTCCTCCGTCGAGCAAGGCTTTCTCCAAAGCGGTTACCTGCAATGACTGTAAAGTCAGGGCAGGGTCAGAAAGCTGAGGGGAGTGAGCCTCGTGCCAGGTGAGACACTTGCCTGAACGGATGAGGGGGACCCCGTGCGCTCGTCTCTGTGGGAGCGAAGTGTTTCTCCTGGACACAGAGGCTAGACAAACTCAAAAGTGCGGTTACCCCATGTCCCACTCACTGATGGTTCCTTGGTGCACGGCAAGCGTCTCGTAGCTTCTTGGGAGACTCTGCTGGCAGCATCATTTCTTTCTTTGCTCCTGGTGTGCAGATCTGTTGAGTAACCAACTGCAAATGCTCATTCCAGGAGCAGGTGGTCTTTGGGCTTTCCCTTCAGGTTGAAATGACCCCGACCTTTCTGCTTGCCGAGAACAGTGTTCTGCAGTTAGTTGCTGCAGAGGATTCCTCTGAGGAACCAGAAGCCTCTTGTGTGCTAATGCCGGTCTTAGGGCCTGCAAAAGACAAGGGCCAAAGAGAGCTCAGTGGCAGGATTGCTTTTCTCACGGGGTCGTGTCCTCCTCCTTTTGACACTGCGTCCCCAGCGCCCAACCTGCTTGTACAGCCTGTGAGCACTCTGTATTTTGGACCACCGAGCAGACTTCAGTGCACTGACCTGGAGGGCGTAGCGGTATCTCCGGGCATAGGACCCTGTTCCGCTCGTTGCTCCAGCGAGAGAGGGCCTAGACCTGGCCATCCTGAGTTTTAGTGGGGCTGTTGGGCACATCTGAGTCTGACAGCTTGGGGTCTTCTCTGTCTCTGTGGACTTGATCACAAGGAGGCAAGTAGAGCACATTCTGCTGCAGAAGCAGCTGCTGCGCCACTCGGAAGCACAAAATGCCAGAACCAGCTCCTCCTGCACTCCTGCCGAGGTACTCTCTTGTGTCTTTGCAGGCAGCTACTGGCCATCCAGGAGAGCTCCCTGAAGGACAAGGAGGAGAAAGAGAAATTAATTCCTCTGGCCAAACCCAGAACAGTAGACTTCATTGCCATAACGCTTGAGAGGAGAGAAAAGCTACCTGACACGGGCTGCCGCAGGGAAAGTGTCGTACTGGACTGTAGAGAAGAGTCGCTCCACGCCCGCCAATTCACCCTCCAGAATAAACAGTCGAAGAAGAAGAAGGAGAAGCTTCCAAAACACATCCAGAAATACTTGGATGAAGAGGAAAACAAGAAAAGAGAGCTGGTGGAAGAGGAAAAAAGGAAAGAGCGAACCCCGCCAGCGACCAAAGCGAAGGCTAAGAGAGAAAAGGAGACACCCAAAGTGACAGCTAAGAGACAAGATGAGACGCAGAGGAGCCAGGTACTTTGAATCTCTGCAGAAAAAGAGCACTTTCTCCTCCAGGGGGGCTGAGACTGCAAGGTACCTCTAGCACCCAGGCCGGCAATAGCAACGTTGCTGCAGCAGAGCTGGGCGGGTGACTGCTGCCTTTCCTGAGCAAGAGGGGTGACAGGGAGTTGTAGTGAAACCCTAGTGACACTCGGGCATCACCCCAAGGGCGTGCTGAGGTCCTTCTCCCGCTTTTCCCCGTCCCGCTAGGGTCCCTGCCAGAAGTGGTCTGGGGGTCTGCATGCTGGGAAGCAGCACCCTCCGGCTGCAGGGCTGTTGTGTGAGAGTCTCTTCCTGTGCAGGAATCCAGATCCTCTGAGCAATCGTCAGGAAGCTCCCCGACTAGCACGGAGACGGAGGAGTCCAGCCCCGACCTCCTGGAGATGATGATGGAGGAGTGGGAAGAGGCCAGAGAAGAGCCACCCACAGTCCACGAGGACGACACTGTCCCCCCTAGACGGTAAGAGTGCGCCAGCTCCAGCCAAGGCCTGGGGCAGTGGGGTGGCGGTGAGCCACCGATGGTGAGTCAAGGCAGCCAACCCCTGAGCCCTGGGGACACATAGAGCGCCTGGGGATTTCTCCAGCCATGGGAATGAGCTGGGTTAGAGCCCCACGGCAGGGGCCAAAGCAGGTGCTCGAAACTCCTCCTGCCTCGAAGGGGCTGTGGGGCCAAATGGGGCCATATACGCGTGGAACTGGGTACGGGAAGAGGCGGGAGGGTCACAGCCAAAAGGTCAGAGAGACTTTGTCCTTGCTGTTGCAGGAGCCTTTCCCCGCAGACACACCAGACCCTGCGGGAGGTGGTGACGTGCCTCCTGGGGCAGGTCGCCCGCAGGCACGGCGGGCAGAGGGATGACCGGACAGATCTGCAGGACAAGCTCAAGTGGTAAATCTCTCCAGACACGAGCAGTGCTTCCTCTCCCGCAGTGCCCTTCCTCCTGCTCCATGCAGCACCGGGGGAGAGAGGCGCTTTTCCTGGCACCGGCCTCTCGACAGAGCCGTCTTCTGTGGCCGTGGCAGGCGCCCAGCTTGGGAGCCCCGGCTGGAGAGCGGTCTCCCTGTGCTCACAGCACCTCCTCCCGCTGTGTGTCCGCAGCGAGCTGGCAGTGCTGCAGTGGCGTCGGTCGGGGAAAGAGGCACACAGCAGCCAAAAAGTGCAGGAAGCTGGACCCCAACCTGCGCCCCCTGCTACGCCAGGGAAGAGGAGGACAGGACCGGTACGTGGGAAGGGCTCCTGGAGGGACCGTGTCATATCCACCTGTAAAAAAGCATAGTTACACGGATGTCATGTCTTACAAGACCGTGTGCTTAGCTGAAGGCCGAAACGCTTCTCCTGAGGCTTTCTCGAGAGGCAGCAGGTTGTTCTGTCCATTTAGAAGACAGCCTTCACTCCTGTCATCTCCAGAAACACCCAAAGACTTGATTTGGTGGTGTCTGTAATGGCAACGGCACTGCCAGGCTTGTCTGCGATAGCAGGCAGCTGGGTTGCTTTCAGCCCCGTGGTCCCTTGGCTCAGGGGTCATTGCAGAAAGGCTCTGCAGTCGGGCCTGTGAGGACTGCGAGCAAACCAGGGCTGACGGGGAGGCTGAAGAAGACGGGGCGGAAGGACGGGGGAGAGCTGAAATCCCCCCAGCCCTCTGCCGGGCAGACTAACACCGCCTGCTGGTGCATTGCTGTGGCCCTGCAGGCACAGCCCCGCGTGTGCAGCGAGGAGGAAAGATGCAAGCTCTGGGACTCCTTGCGCAAGACGTGCCAGCAGAAGGCAAGAGCAAAAGTGGCACCCTCGAAGGCTTGGAAAGAGGAGCGAGAGCAATGGGAGGCCCAGGTACTGCAGGCAGTGAAAAACAATTAGGAAAAGAGCATTCCTCTCCTGCCAGGGAGCCAAGGTGGGAAGGTCCCCGAGCCCTAGGAGCGTGGGGGCTGACTGTCCTGTGTGGGGCTGTAGCAGCTCGAGGCGCCTTCCCTGCTGCCCAGCCACATCTCCTGTGCTCACCCCTCTCTCTCTGTGCAGGGCTCCTGCATTCGTGGCACTCCAGAGCGGCGGGGAGAGGGCAGAAAAGAGCCACCCGTGGAGGATGAGGAGAGCCCAGAGGACAAGTTGAGTCTTTGCCTCCCGGAGTCCTCACCTCTGAAAAGGTGAGTGCGGGCCAGCTTCGGGCCAGACCCGGGCCAGCTGGGGGCTGGTGACCCCGAGGTGGGTGGGGGAAGCAAATCCCAGAGCCACGGGGCTGGACACGGACAGCATCCTCTCCTTTCTCATGCCATGGGAATGGCACGGGTCAGTCCCCGATGCCAGGTACCTCTCTGCAGCCCCAAGCACAGCCGGCACCGAGGGGGCTGTGGGGTTGAATGGGATCGTGGGGGTGGGGGCGACTGGGAGAGGGGAGAGACGGGAGGGTCTCGGTCGAGATGTGAGACTTTGTCCTTGCTGCGGTAGGAGCCTTTCCCCATGGACCCACTGGGCTTTGCGAGGAGCAGCAACCCGCCTCCTCGAGAAGGTAGAGGGAAGAGCCCGTTGCCGTGGTGGTGAGGAGGAGTCCCTCAGGTAAGACTCTCCAAACATGCCCGGTGTTTGCCCCTGCCCAGCAGTGCCCTTCCTTCCTTTGACTCCCCACAGCCCCGGGGCAAAGAGGGTCTTTTCCTGACAGCCCTCGCGGCGTGGAGAGCAGCAGGCTGGGATTGTCTTTACAGGGACCATGGGCCTGCTCTCTCCAGACAGCAGCAGATCCCACCACACGTGTCCTGACTAGACTTGTAGTGTTGCTCTGCACCTCTCTGTGCATACAAGACTACAGAGCTTTGTATTCAACTCCTCAGCTCCGGGGAGCAGATCTAGTCCACGTCGGCCAGCGCCAGGAGAGCCTCTCGGGCACAGAGGCTCCCGACAGAGATGTCCAGCAAGAGCGTCCTCCAGCATGACGAGCGCCAGTGCCGACCAGCCAGGCTGTTAACAGCAACGCTTCTGTCTGTTCAGTAAAGCCCCATCTGCAAACCACTGCGTCTGACACTGTGACGGTCTTTCCTTGCTGGCTCTGAAATCTGCACTCGGCAGTGGGTGAGCTTTGGTGGGGCCGAGAAAGGCCACTGCAGGAAAGAGGGCTTCAGTCCTGCTCCAAGGGCAGCGCTCTCCCAAGGCTTTGCTGTACTGGCTCGGCTGCAGCCCTGCTCTTTGTGGCCCGTGCACCTCCTGGACCCTGGCAGCGTGCCCTGCTGTGGCTGCACATCCCTGCTGAGGAGGGGATTTTTCCCCGGGGGGGAGAGAAAGGAGGGAGGAGGAGGAGGAGCAGCCAGCAGCCTCTCCTTGGGCGCTGCCACCCCTGAGGAGCGAGCAGCAGGGTCTCCCGATGCGCAGGGGAGGATCAGGCACCTTCCGTCATGCTGCTTCCTCCTCGGGGGCTCCCAGCACCGACCTAGAAAGCATCTCCGCACCCACCTCTCCCATTGCCCCTGCCAGGAAAGCTCTTTCCCCTGGTCTCCACTATTGATGCGCCAGCGGGGCCGGGGAAAGCGTAGCTGGGCTGCAAGCGGAAAGAAAGGCTGGGTGAGATGCCAAGCCCCTGCTGTGCCTCGCCCCTCGCCGTGTCCGATGCCCCAGCGCAGGGCTGAAGGTCGATACCGGCTGCACAGCCTCAGCACCGACCGTGGGGCTCCCTGAGATGAAGGAAGCTGGGGCGTGACCAGGAGCCAGCCCTCGGGGTTGCGAGGAGAGAGCTGAGAGCAGGAGACCAAGAGATGATCTCTGGGGGGCTGAGGTGAGCCTCCGGGCAGAGCCCCATTGATCAGGCCCAGCGGCCCCAGGTCCGAGTTGTTGCGTGTAGATGACACTGGTGGGGTGTATCCCCACAGACTCTGGGGCCTTGTCACCCCCTCCCACCACACCCAGGGTCCTGGGGTAAGTAAAGCAAAGGGATGTAACTGTCCTGCTCAGCACCTATTGGCTACTCAGCCAACAAGTGGCCTTCCAGGCACCTGACTACGTCAGGGGCATGCTTCTTTCCTATCACCTACATCAGAGCCATCAGTTACCTCACAGGCAGCTGCAGAAGCCAGGGGCCTGCTCCTGCCCTATCACCTACTCAGCCACCTATGACATCACAAGCACCTGCGCAAGCCGGGGGCCTGCTCCTGCTCTGACACTTCCTCAGCCACCAGCAACATCCCAAAGCAGCTGCACAAACCGGGAGATTCCTCCTGACCTATCACCTGCTTGGGATCATGCGCCATCACAAGCACCTGCGCTAGCAAAGGGCCTGCTCCTCTGCTAAAACCTTCTCAGGCACTTAGGACCTCACAAGCACCTGTACGAGCCAGAGCAAGCCAGGTCCCTGTCTCCTTCCCCTCCTCAGCTCCTGGGACACTCTCGGGGCTGCCCCGGCTGGGCCTGACTCCAGCTGACAGGGAGGCTGTCGCACCGCGTGGTTTGGAGCTCCCCTCCGCCACCTCTGGGTGCCCAGCGGCCAGGAGACCCCCCCACGCCCGCCCAAGGTCCTCGCTCGCCTCACAGGAGGCCCCAGCTCACACCTCAGCCGGGCCGCAGCTCGAGCAGAGGCTGCGCCTCCCGAGACCAACATGGCCGCCTGGCAGCCCCGTGCCGCAGGACTACAGCTCCCGGCATGCCCTGGGAACCAACATGGCCGCCTGGCAGCCCCGTGCCCCAGGACTACAGCTCCCGGCATGCCCTGGGAACCAACATGGCCACCTGGCAGCCCCGTGCCCCAGGACTACAGCTCCCGGCATGCCGCGGGGTGCGCCTTATTTACTCCCTCACACACCTGAGTGTGCCTGAGCCTCCTCTGCCCATCGGGAGATCCTGGTCCTCCTCGGGGGTGGCAGTGCCCAAGAAGAAGCCGTTGGCTGCCCGCTGCCAGCCAGGGCAGAGACGACCTCTGTCTACTCGGATGGCCCTGGGGCGAGATGTGTTCAGGCGAGGGCTGGGAGATGGTCGATTGTCCTTGGGTTTGTCAGCAAAGGCCTCCCCATGCTGGCCTCCGCCATGGGCTCAGCTCCGGGGGCCTCTCCTGAGGCCCTTTGTCCCTTGGCTGGAAGCTCCTGGGGTGCTCCAGGGCAGAGCCGTCCCCACCAGGTCCCGCTCCTTCAGTGCAGCCCCTCTGCTGTGCTCGGGGATCCCCAGCCTCAGCAACCCACACTGCCGGCACCCCAAAACTGCCCCAAGCCCCGCCCAGGCAGGGCTCTTTTTCCCCATCACTGTGACGGTGTGTTGCGGACCGAGTGGTGCGCTTCACTCGTCATTCATCAGTGGCCAGGGACACGCTCCTGTTGAGTCACGAGGTTCGGAAAGGACCCCCTTGCTTTCTGAACTCCTTCTCAGAGAGGAGTCTAGGTGTGGCGGGCTCCAATCCTGGTCCCAGACTCGGTCAACGGTTTACGTCTCAAGGAGTATCTCGTGTCCTGAGAGGGCCGTCCTGGATGACTCACGCTGAGATAACTGATGTTTGGGATACCCTTGGGCTAAATTAAGGTGGCTTAACACCAAACGATCGACAGAAAAGCTTTATTTATGGCAGAAGCTATGTAAACCTTGAATCATATAAAGGGATAAGCTATTTAAATCATATGAAGGACTGTAACGGTTTGTAACATACGGAAAAGAGAGAGAGAGTAAGACAGAAAGATAGAGGTAAAGGAAAGAGAAAGGGAAAGGAAAGGTCACCACCGTGGGTTCCAGCGATGTCGCTGGTCCGGGTCCGTCGGACGGTGGGCGCGTGCACCCAGCCCCTCTGAGTTGCGCTATTTATAGCTCCAGTCCCCCTGCGTATGCTAATTACTTTGCACGTGTAGTCTGTTGTTCTTGAACCTTCTCAAAAGGAGTTGGGGGGTTTGAGGCTAGTGATTTCGATGCCTCCCCCCACCCCCCTTCCTGTCATGGATGCGGGGGCGATGCTGTCTCAAGCCTGTTTGTTTTCTGAAGCAATTACCCAAGATAAGGCCCAGAAAAGCACTATCCTGCCTCCGCAAGATCTTCCTTTCCAGTTGCGTGTCCCAAGGGTCCTTAAACAGGTGTTTCACAGGGGCGAGGGTGCTCTGCGCTGGGCGTGGATGGCACGGGGTGAGCAGCGTGAGCTGCAGCAGAACCCGCGTGGGAGCGGGTCAGGTGCTGCCAGGGCCAGTCGGAGACGGTTCCAGTCAGCTCCAAACCAGGGGTGAGCAGCCACCGCCTGCCAAAGCTCCGCCAGCCAGGGCAGCCCGCCGCTCCCCGCTGCAGACGTGTTGGGTAAGAGAGGCAGGAAGAAGCAGGGAAGGGTAGAAGGAAGCCCATAAGCACTTACAGCCCGGTGTCCCCAGTGGGGGCACGGCAGGGGTGAGTCCCAGCTGGGGGAAGCCCCTCCTGGTCAGGAGACAGCGAGGTGGGGGAAGCTCCCTGAAGCCCCTGCCCACTGCAGAGATCCCTGGCAGGGCCTGGGTGGGTGGGGAGAGGGGGCGGGTGTGTGCAGCCCCTCTGTGACACGGTCTGGGGTCACAGTGGGACAGCCCCACATCACAGTGGTGACAGCCTCCCTTTCCCCATCGTGACCAGCATCCGCCCCACACACCCCGGCGAGGCCGAGGGGACTCCAGGCGCTGGGGGCTGCTCTCGCCACCGCTCTGCTCCGTAGGAGCTGCATCTGCAGTAAGGAGGAGGAGAAGGCGGAGAGAGGCAGGCCAACAGCGCTGGGGGTGGTGAAGGGCAGAGGAGGAGGAGAAGAGCAGAGAGGAGGAGGCGGCTTTTTGCAGGAAGCAAGAAAGCCATCGGCCAGCCACCTGCTGCAGTTGTTGACCTGGAGCAAGGGTGGAACTAAGATGGCAAAAGACCTCTTCTTGCGGCCTCGCTTTTCTCCAACAGCTCAGAAGCTCCAGAGTCCTGGCCTTCAGACCCAATTCATGAGTGTTGTCGGGTCAAGGACATCTCTGAAAACAGGCATGGAAACCCTGAGGGCTGTGGGGGTGGCTGCAAGGAGGGACCTGCTTGACCATTCCTAAGGGCTTGAGGGGCTGCTTTGGCAGCCATGGCTCCTGGTTCTCTTCCTGACGTGGCCCCTGCCTTCCTGGGGCACCCCAGGCAGACGTCCCTGGCCCCAAAGGGCCACTCCTTGCCTGGTGGTGGGCATTGCCCACCCTGAGCTCACGTCTGAGTGGAAGAGCTGAGGTGCTCGTGGGCCATGCAAAGTCGGTGTGTTCAGAGATGCGACACAGGGAAACCGGCCCCTGCTGGGGAGACACCAGGGCCTGCCCTGAGCTTCCCAGACTTCCGTGGAGCACAGCGCCGTGCCCTCGCTGGCATGGCAATCCACTGCCGCTTTCCCGTGGGAGTGGGTCACACCCTGGAGAGCTGCACCTGAAAGGAAAGGAGCCCTCCTGGAGGCAGGCTGAGGTGTCCTTTGGTTCTTGCCGGCCTCTAGAGAGACCATCTGAAACGCTTGTGTTAGAAATGCATCGGTCCTTGGACAGGAGTGGGCTGAATGGTTTTGAGGTTGCTGCCTCAGAGCACGACATGTCTTTCCCTCATTTTTCCAGAGTGCGCTAAGATTTGGGCCAGCGCATCGTGTTACCTCAGCCAACAGCTGGCTCTCCACCAGGTAGGACTTACCTCCTTCTCCTCCCCTTACATCCTGATGAAGGTTGATGAAGTGCTGACAGCCCTTGGCCATGGAGTGCAATTGCTCTTGCCCTCCTTTGAAAGCAGGAACAGTGCCCCAGCATGACACCGCGATGCACAGATGTGCGACGGACCACCTCCTCTGTCCGTTCAGATGTACAATAAAGTCCAGGCCTGGTCTCGGAAAAAGGGCCGGACTTTTTCTGGGGCTTCTGGAGTCCCCACGGTCGGAGTTGCGTGGCAAAACTTGGAAGCCTGGGGCACTTCAAGGTTTATTCCAAGTGGGGGAACGCCCTCGCCTTTTAGCTTCTTGAGCCAAAGGATGTTTGTCAGCTTAGCCTGAACTATGTGGTTCTTCATGGGTGAAGGGGAGTGAGAGGGAAAAGCGCAGACCCTGTTTGTCTTCTCTCAAGGTTTCCAAAGAGCCCATCTTGCTCCTTTGTACCTCAGGCCTGGGCAGGGCACTAAGCACCGTCACCATTCTCTGACAAGTCATCCGCCCGTCCCTCCAAGACTACTTCTGATCCACCATCTCATCTGTTTCAGGCTGTCCGCATTCCTGGACTTGGGACTTTTGCGGTTGTCAGAGCGCGAGTAGCCAGCAAGGAGAAAGATCTGGTGGTTGTGGAGAGACCTGTGTTTCATCTCGCAAATGCTATTGTGCGGGATCATGACCTCCAATATGGTTGCACAGATGTTCCTGGTAAGCAAACAGACTGAAAGCGGCGCTTGCCCTCGAGCAGAGCGGGGAGGTGTGCTCTGCTGTCCAGAGGTGACCGAGCGGAGTGCCAAACTCCCGCCACAGTCCTGAGAACAGCTTCAGCTCGACCCAACCCGCCTGCTGTGAAAAGGACCCTGCCTACCTTTTTGTTTTAAATAATCACCGGAGGACAATACAGCAAAACAGCACACTCTCTTTGACCTGCTTCAGCAACAGGTTTCCTTCCGGTTTTATTGGCGCTGTGTCTTCTCGTTACGTGGTGTTTCAGCTCTCGCTCCCTCTTTCTGCTGCACTAGACCTCGTACAGGCCAATGCCAGGGCTCTTCCCAGCTCTCACAGCCTCTTTGCAAGGGGGAAACCCAGAGAGGAAAGACGGTTCGTTCCAAAACCCAGTGACCACGATGGCTGTGCTTTCTAGACGCTGCTGCCATTGCAGCAGCTGTCGTAGGACCGTGGGGGGCACCAAGAGCTTGGGTCTGTGTTTGGGCTGCGTTTCTCTCTAATGACAAAGAGAGCACCGAGTGTGGGCACGGCTCCAATGGCCTGGGCACCCTCCAGCTTGCCGTCGGACCTGGCGCCTTTCTCCCCGCCTTGTCCTGCAGTCACGGCTCTTCTTCGTGCCAAGCGCCTAAGACTCTTTCTTTCCCTTTCTGTATCAGGGAAACCATAGCCGTCCGCTCCGCACCTCACTTTCCACTTCTAACAGGAAGGGACGACCCGAGCTTCTCCTCAGAGGCGCTGTGCCGGCTGGACAACTCAGTAGCAGTGTATTGCCTGAGGGCCTGAAAGCTGCAGACCTTTGGTTGCAGCCTGCTTAGCAGCTCTGCAAGTTCATGTGTTCCTCTTCTCTTGTTTTTCAGGTCATCAACATTTTGAGCAACTGCCGTATGCTCAGATAGCCTCAGACAACGCTGTCTCTGAGGGCATGGTGCAGCTTTGCATGGAGAGGACCACGCGTCTTTTCCGTGTCTGCCTAGAGAACAGGAAGAACGTTGCCCTCGTTTGGAGGGACGTGGGCATGCTGATCATCCAGGGAAAAGACGTAAAAATGAGATTTTACACAGACTTTTTGAAAAGGCTGAATGGGACTGACAAGATGTTACAAGCTGTTCTCGAGGTAGGATTTTCATTTTCCCAGCGCCACTCCTGGTTCTTCCGAAATGCCTTCTGGGAGCTGGGGGGCTGCTTTCTCCTGGCCGGCCATGCCTTGTTCAGCCGCTTGGGCTCCTCGTGGTCTCCAGTACGGCGGGCTCTCTGTAGAGCACTGCCCTTGCGTGCAATGGTCTGGCTTTGCAAGAGATATCCCCAGAGGGGGCCTCACTTTGTGACAGGCGGCCAGCGTGGATGCTGGGGAGCGCTGCTTGCCCCACTCTCGGGGTAGGGAGCAGAGGCCCAGGCAGAGCAAGGCTTGCTGAGGCCACAGCCCTTTGGCTGCTCTGGCTCTTTGCTTGCGTTGGTCTAAGGTGGACTGAGCAGCCAGCCCTTCCCGGCGTCCTCATCTCCCGTCATCTGTCTCCGTCCTCGTTGCAGATGCCAGAGATGAGGGACTCGGTCATCTCACGCCACGACACTGCTGCTTCCCAGACCTCTTCTGGACGCGTTATCGTCCTACCAGGGTATGTTTGCTCCTGCAGCCCTTGGCTGAGCAAGTGAGCAGCTTCTCAGCTCGTGCTTGGGAGGGCTGCCTTACCAGGCGCTGAGAACTGTACTCGTGATGGCATTGAGGAGCGAGTGTTTCAGAGGCCTTGTTGGCAGGGCACTCCCTGCTTGCTCTTGCTCAGTTTGACTTCATTTGGAGGAACGTGGGACAGCGACAATGCTTTATGCATCCGTCCTACTGTGGACCTAGAGAGGCATTTAGGCAACGTTTTCCACCAGGTTTCTCCTGCTCTTTTTCTTTCCTGTGCATGAGCCTGCCTTCTGCTTGGGGCCAAGGGGTAGAGGGGTGCTTTCTTGTCCAAACAGGAGCTGGCATCTGGTGGGGTTCTGCAGAGCTCTGTCTCGTGCCAACGTTGCTGTGCAGTGCCGTTGGCGACTGAGGGGAGGGAGGTGACTCCTTACAGCTGCAAAGGCATTAATCTGCGAGGCTCTACAGGAAACTTGGAGGACAAGAGCAGAACTCAAAAGGGTGATGGATAATCGGAGCGCTAGAGATGAGTCTGCTCTCCATGTGCACTATGAGTAAGAGCGGAATCATTTTCCCCAGAAGCAGCAAGGGGGGTTTGTGGGAGGATGACCATTCTCGTGAGAAGGACAGAAAAACACTGGCCCAGGCTGACGGGGCCTCGCCTGCCCCTCCAGGCACTGGAGTTCCTCCTACTATGGTCCTCCGGGATCGGCTGCCTTGGGAAACAATGCGTTGTCCTTTCTTCAGCCTGGTGCCTTCTTCCTCTTTCCAGGTACGAGCTTGAGACCGTGCCTAAAATGCCAACAGGGAAAGCAGGCCTGACGGGACAGGTGAAGGCCACCCCAGAGCAGGGCTGGGGAAAAGGTGATGGGAGTGGAAAGAAAGGTAAGAGACCAGCGGGGGTTGCTGGCAGGGGGCTGTAGGTTTTCCTTCCTCCACGTCTGGAGGGAATTAGAGCTGAGGTTACCCCAGGACGCCTGGAAGAGGGAGAGGCACCTCCTGTGACTCTCTCTACCCGTTACGGGAAAGCTCCAGTGACCCATTGTGGAACAAGGTCTCAGGACAGCCCTGCGCCACAAATGGCCACTGGGACTGCTGAAGGACACCTTCCCAGTGGCCTCCACTGCCCGGCCCGTGCTGCAGACAGTGCAAAGCTCTAACCCTGCTTCTTTCCATCATATTCTCAGATGTCTCAGAAGCAATGCCTTTGGTGTGAACCTGCCCCACCAGCAAATCTGTGTGCATGGGACCCATCCAGAAATCCAAGAGCTGGCTCCTCTTGTGCTAAATGATTCCCCTCCCCAGAATGACTCTTGGAGACCACCATCATCTCCCAGGGACCCCTCCCTTTCAGCACACGGATGAGAGAAAGCCGTCAAAACAGTTTTCCCCTGGGAATAATGGTGCACTGTAGGCATGAGGAGTTGGACAAAAAAACAGTGTCGGAAAAGGCCTAAGACCTCCCAGGAAACATAGCTTTCACCCAAAGGGATGAAAAGAACCGTCTTCGTCAGTGTTGCCACAGGCTTGAGCAGACCTGCACAAGCCCAGTTGGAACCGGGACACAATAGGCACCCGGTTCCCAGAACAACACCGAGATGCTGTTCTGAAGAATCGTCTCATTTCCTGTTTCTAGAGGATGTCGCCGAGAAGCGCCTCCTCCGTCGAGCAAGGCTTTCTCCAAAGCGGTTACCTGCAATGACTGTAAAGTCAGGGCAGGGTCAGAAAGCTGAGGGGAGTGAGCCTCGTGCCAGGTGAGACACTTGCCTGAACGGATGAGGGGGACCCCGTGCGCTCGTCTCTGTGGGAGCGAAGTGTTTCTCCTGGACACAGAGGCTAGACAAACTCAAAAGTGCGGTTACCCCATGTCCCACTCACTGATGGTTCCTTGGTGCACGGCAAGCGTCTCGTAGCTTCTTGGGAGACTCTGCTGGCAGCATCATTTCTTTCTTTGCTCCTGGTGTGCAGATCTGTTGAGTAACCAACTGCAAATGCTCATTCCAGGAGCAGGTGGTCTTTGGGCTTTCCCTTCAGGTTGAAATGACCCCGACCTTTCTGCTTGCCGAGAACAGTGTTCTGCAGTTAGTTGCTGCAGAGGATTCCTCTGAGGAACCAGAAGCCTCTTGTGTGCTAATGCCGGTCTTAGGGCCTGCAAAAGACAAGGGCCAAAGAGAGCTCAGTGGCAGGATTGCTTTTCTCACGGGGTCGTGTCCTCCTCCTTTTGACACTGCGTCCCCAGCGCCCAACCTGCTTGTACAGCCTGTGAGCACTCTGTATTTTGGACCACCGAGCAGACTTCAGTGCACTGACCTGGAGGGCGTAGCGGTATCTCCGGCATAGGACCCTGTTCCGCTCGTTGCTCCAGCAAGAGAGGGCCTAGACCTGGCCATCCTGAGTTTTAGTGGGGCTGTTGGGCACATCTGAGTCTGACAGCTTGGGGTCTTCTCTGTCTCTGTGGACTTGATCACAAGGAGGCAAGTAGAGCACATTCTGCTGCAGAAGCAGCTGCTGCGCCACTCGGAAGCACAAAATGCCAGAACCAGCTCCTCCTGCACTCCTGCCGAGGTACTCTCTTGTGTCTTTGCAGGCAGCTACTGGCCATCCAGGAGAGCTCCCTGAAGGACAAGGAGGAGAAAGAGAAATTAATTCCTCTGGCCAAACCCAGAACAGTAGACTTCATTGCCATAACGCTTGAGAGGAGAGAAAAGGTACCTGACACGGGCTGCCGCAGGGAAAGTGTCGTACTGGACTGTAGAGAAGAGTCGCTCCACGCCCGCCAATTCACCCTCCAGAATAAACAGTCGAAGAAGAAGAAGGAGAAGCTTCCAAAACACATCCAGAAATACTTGGATGAAGAGGAAAACAAGAAAAGAGAGCTGGTGGAAGAGGAAAAAAGGAAAGAGCGAACCCCGCCAGCGACCAAAGCGAAGGCTAAGAGAGAAAAGGAGACACCCAAAGTGACAGCTAAGAGACAAGATGAGACGCAGAGGAGCCAGGTACTTTGAATCTCTGCAGAAAAAGAGCACTTTCTCCTCCAGGGGGGCTGAGACTGCAAGGTACCTCTAGCACCCAGGCCGGCAATAGCAACGTTGCTGCAGCAGAGCTGGGCGGGTGACTGCTGCCTTTCCTGAGCAAGAGGGGTGACAGGGAGTTGTAGTGAAACCCTAGTGACACTCGGGCATCACCCCAAGGGCGTGCTGAGGTCCTTCTCCCGCTTTTCCCCGTCCCGCTAGGGTCCCTGCCAGAAGTGGTCTGGGGGTCTGCATGCTGGGAAGCAGCACCCTCCGGCTGCAGGGCTGTTGTGTGAGAGTCTCTTCCTGTGCAGGAATCCAGATCCTCTGAGCAATCGTCAGGAAGCTCCCCGACTAGCATGGAGACGGAGGAGTCCAGCCCCGACCTCCTGGAGATGATGATGGAGGAGTGGGAAGAGGCCAGAGAAGAGCCACCCACAGTCCACGAGGACGACACTGTCCCCCCTAGACGGTAAGAGTGTGCCAGCTCCAGCCAGGGCCTGGGGCAGTGGGGTGGCGGTGAGCCACCGATGGTGAGTCAAGGCAGCCAACCCCTGAGCCCTGGGGACACATAGAGCGCCTGGGGATTTCTCCAGCCATGGGAATGAGCTGGGTTAGAGCCCCACGGCAGGGGCCAAAGCAGGTGCTTGAAACTCCTCCTGCCTCCAAGGGGCTGTGGGGCCAAATGGGGCCATATACGCGTGGAACTGGGTACGGGAAGAGGCGGGAGGGTCACAGCCAAAAGGTCAGAGAGACTTTGTCCTTGCTGTTGCAGGAGCCTTTCCCCGCAGACACACCAGACCCTGCGGGAGGTGGTGACGTGCCTCCTGGGGCAGGTCGCCCGCAGGCACGGCGGGCAGAGGGATGACCGGACAGATCTGCAGGACAAGCTCAAGTGGTAAATCTCTCCAGACACGAGCAGTGCTTCCTCTCCCGCAGTGCCCTTCCTCCTGCTCCATG
The DNA here is from genome assembly GCA_009819775.1 of Phoenicopterus ruber ruber. Classification (NCBI taxonomy): domain Eukaryota; kingdom Metazoa; phylum Chordata; class Aves; order Phoenicopteriformes; family Phoenicopteridae; genus Phoenicopterus; species Phoenicopterus ruber. The sequence continues at coordinate 26,538 of CM020237.1, read as the reverse complement.
CAGCACCGGGGGAGAGAGGCGCTTTTCCTGGCACCGGCCTCTCGACAGAGCCGTCTTCTGTGGCCGTGGCAGGCGCCCAGCTTGGGAGCCCCGGCTGGAGAGCGGTCTCCCTGTGCTCACAGCACCTCCTCCCGCTGTGTGTCCGCAGCGAGCTGGCAGTGCTGCAGTGGCGTCGGTCGGGGAAAGAGGCACACAGCAGCCAAAAAGTGCAGGAAGCTGGACCCCAACCTGCGCCCCCTGCTACGCCAGGGAAGAGGAGGACAGGACCGGTACGTGGGAAGGGCTCCTGGAGGGACCGTGTCATATCCACCTGTAAAAAAGCATAGTTACACGGATGTCATGTCTTACAAGACCGTGTGCTTAGCTGAAGGCCGAAACGCTTCTCCTGAGGCTTTCTCGAGAGGCAGCAGGTTGTTCTGTCCATTTAGAAGACAGCCTTCACTCCTGTCATCTCCAGAAACACCCAAAGACTTGATTTGGTGGTGTCTGTAATGGCAACGGCACTGCCAGGCTTGTCTGCGATAGCAGGCAGCTGGGTTGCTTTCAGCCCCGTGGTCCCTTGGCTCAGGGGTCATTGCAGAAAGGCTCTGCAGTCGGGCCTGTGAGGACTGCGAGCAAACCAGGGCTGACGGGGAGGCTGAAGAAGACGGGGCGGAAGGACGGGGGAGAGCTGAAATCCCCCCAGCCCTCTGCCGGGCAGACTAACACCGCCTGCTGGTGCATTGCTGTGGCCCTGCAGGCACAGCCCCGCGTGTGCAGCGAGGAGGAAAGATGCAAGCTCTGGGACTCCTTGCGCAAGACGTGCCAGCAGAAGGCAAGAGCAAAAGTGGCACCCTCGAAGGCTTGGAAAGAGGAGCGAGAGCAATGGGAGGCCCAGGTACTGCAGGCAGTGAAAAACAATTAGGAAAAGAGCATTCCTCTCCTGCCAGGGAGCCAAGGTGGGAAGGTCCCCGAGCCCTAGGAGCGTGGGGGCTGACTGTCCTGTGTGGGGCTGTAGCAGCTCGAGGCGCCTTCCCTGCTGCCCAGCCACATCTCCTGTGCTCACCCCTCTCTCTCTGTGCAGGGCTCCTGCATTCGTGGCACTCCAGAGCGGCGGGGAGAGGGCAGAAAAGAGCCACCCGTGGAGGATGAGGAGAGCCCAGAGGACAAGTTGAGTCTTTGCCTCCCGGAGTCCTCACCTCTGAAAAGGTGAGTGCGGGCCAGCTTCGGGCCAGACCCGGGCCAGCTGGGGGCTGGTGACCCCGAGGTGGGTGGGGGAAGCAAATCCCAGAGCCACGGGGCTGGACACGGACAGCATCCTCTCCTTTCTCATGCCATGGGAATGGCACGGGTCAGTCCCCGATGCCAGGTACCTCTCTGCAGCCCCAAGCACAGCCGGCACCGAGGGGGCTGTGGGGTTGAATGGGATCGTGGGGGTGGGGGCGACTGGGAGAGGGGAGAGACGGGAGGGTCTCGGTCGAGATGTGAGACTTTGTCCTTGCTGCGGTAGGAGCCTTTCCCCATGGACCCACTGGGCTTTGCGAGGAGCAGCAACCCGCCTCCTCGAGAAGGTAGAGGGAAGAGCCCGTTGCCGTGGTGGTGAGGAGGAGTCCCTCAGGTAAGACTCTCCAAACATGCCCGGTGTTTGCCCCTGCCCAGCAGTGCCCTTCCTTCCTTTGACTCCCCACAGCCCCGGGGCAAAGAGGGTCTTTTCCTGACAGCCCTCGCGGCGTGGAGAGCAGCAGGCTGGGATTGTCTTTACAGGGACCATGGGCCTGCTCTCTCCAGACAGCAGCAGATCCCACCACACGTGTCCTGACTAGACTTGTAGTGTTGCTCTGCACCTCTCTGTGCATACAAGACTACAGAGCTTTGTATTCAACTCCTCAGCTCCGGGGAGCAGATCTAGTCCACGTCGGCCAGCGCCAGGAGAGCCTCTCGGGCACAGAGGCTCCCGACAGAGATGTCCAGCAAGAGCGTCCTCCAGCATGACGAGCGCCAGTGCCGACCAGCCAGGCTGTTAACAGCAACGCTTCTGTCTGTTCAGTAAAGCCCCATCTGCAAACCACTGCGTCTGACACTGTGACGGTCTTTCCTTGCTGGCTCTGAAATCTGCACTCGGCAGTGGGTGAGCTTTGGTGGGGCCGAGAAAGGCCACTGCAGGAAAGAGGGCTTCAGTCCTGCTCCAAGGGCAGCGCTCTCCCAAGGCTTTGCTGTACTGGCTCGGCTGCAGCCCTGCTCTTTGTGGCCCGTGCACCTCCTGGACCCTGGCAGCGTGCCCTGCTGTGGCTGCACATCCCTGCTGAGGAGGGGATTTTTCCCCGGGGGGGAGAGAAAGGAGGGAGGAGGAGGAGGAGCAGCCAGCAGCCTCTCCTTGGGCGCTGCCACCCCTGAGGAGCGAGCAGCAGGGTCTCCCGATGCGCAGGGGAGGATCAGGCACCTTCCGTCATGCTGCTTCCTCCTCGGGGGCTCCCAGCACCGACCTAGAAAGCATCTCCGCACCCACCTCTCCCATTGCCCCTGCCAGGAAAGCTCTTTCCCCTGGTCTCCACTATTGATGCGCCAGCGGGGCCGGGGAAAGCGTAGCTGGGCTGCAAGCGGAAAGAAAGGCTGGGTGAGATGCCAAGCCCCTGCTGTGCCTCGCCCCTCGCCGTGTCCGATGCCCCAGCGCAGGGCTGAAGGTCGATACCGGCTGCACAGCCTCAGCACCGACCGTGGGGCTCCCTGAGATGAAGGAAGCTGGGGCGTGACCAGGAGCCAGCCCTCGGGGTTGCGAGGAGAGAGCTGAGAGCAGGAGACCAAGAGATGATCTCTGGGGGGCTGAGGTGAGCCTCCGGGCAGAGCCCCATTGATCAGGCCCAGCGGCCCCAGGTCCGAGTTGTTGCGTGTAGATGACACTGGTGGGGTGTATCCCCACAGACTCTGGGGCCTTGTCACCCCCTCCCACCACACCCAGGGTCCTGGGGTAAGTAAAGCAAAGGGATGTAACTGTCCTGCTCAGCACCTATTGGCTACTCAGCCAACAAGTGGCCTTCCAGGCACCTGACTACGTCAGGGGCATGCTTCTTTCCTATCACCTACATCAGAGCCATCAGTTACCTCACAGGCAGCTGCAGAAGCCAGGGGCCTGCTCCTGCCCTATCACCTACTCAGCCACCTATGACATCACAAGCACCTGCGCAAGCCGGGGGCCTGCTCCTGCTCTGACACTTCCTCAGCCACCAGCAACATCCCAAAGCAGCTGCACAAACCGGGAGATTCCTCCTGACCTATCACCTGCTTGGGATCATGCGCCATCACAAGCACCTGCGCTAGCAAAGGGCCTGCTCCTCTGCTAAAACCTTCTCAGGCACTTAGGACCTCACAAGCACCTGTACGAGCCAGAGCAAGCCAGGTCCCTGTCTCCTTCCCCTCCTCAGCTCCTGGGACACTCTCGGGGCTGCCCCGGCTGGGCCTGACTCCAGCTGACAGGGAGGCTGTCGCACCGCGTGGTTTGGAGCTCCCCTCCGCCACCTCTGGGTGCCCAGCGGCCAGGAGACCCCCCCACGCCCGCCCAAGGTCCTCGCTCGCCTCACAGGAGGCCCCAGCTCACACCTCAGCCGGGCCGCAGCTCGAGCAGAGGCTGCGCCTCCCGAGACCAACATGGCCGCCTGGCAGCCCCGTGCCGCAGGACTACAGCTCCCGGCATGCCCTGGGAACCAACATGGCCGCCTGGCAGCCCCGTGCCGCAGGACTACAGCTCCCGGCATGCCCTGGGAACCAACATGGCCGCCTGGCAGCCCCGTGCCCCAGGACTACAGCTCCCGGCATGCCGCGGGGTGCGCCTTATTTACTCCCTCACACACCTGAGTGTGCCTGAGCCTCCTCTGCCCATCGGGAGATCCTGGTCCTCCTCGGGGGTGGCAGTGCCCAAGAAGAAGCCGTTGGCTGCCTCCTGCCAGCCAGGGCAGAGACGACCTCTGTCTACTCGGATGGCCCTGGGGCGAGATGTGTTCAAGGCGAGGGCTGGGAGATGGTCGATTGTCCTTGGGTTTGTCAGTAAAGGCCTCCCCATGCTGGCCTCCGCCATGGGCTCAGCTCCGGGGGCCTCTCCTGAGGCCCTTTGTCCCTTGGCTGGAAGCTCCTGGGGTGCTCCAGGGCAGAGCCGTCCCCACCAGGTCCCGCTCCTTCAGTGCAGCCCCTCTGCTGTGCTCGGGGATCCCCAGCCTCAGCAACCCACACTGCCGGCACCCCAAAACTGCCCCAAGCCCCGCCCAGGCAGGGCTCTTTTTCCCCATCACTGTGACGGTGTGTTGCGGACCGAGTGGTGCGCTTCACTCGTCATTCATCAGTGGCCAGGGACACGCTCCTGTTGAGTCACGAGGTTCGGAAAGGACCCCCTTGCTTTCTGAACTCCTTCTCAGAGAGGAGTCTAGGTGTGGCGGGCTCCAATCCTGGTCCCAGACTCGGTCAACGGTTTACGTCTCAAGGAGTATCTCGTGTCCTGAGAGGGCCGTCCTGGATGACTCACGCTGAGATAACTGATGTTTGGGATACCCTTGGGCTAAATTAAGGTGACTTAACACCAAACGATCGACAGAAAAGCTTTATTTATGGCAGAAGCTATGTAAACCTTGAATCATATAAAGGGATAAGCTATTTAAATCATATGAAGGACTGTAACGGTTTGTAACATACGGAAAAGAGAGAGAGAGTAAGACAGAAAGATAGAGGTAAAGGAAAGAGAAAGGGAAAGGAAAGGTCACCACCGTGGGTTCCAGCGATGTCGCTGGTCCGGGTCCGTCGGACGGTGGGCGCGTGCACCCAGCCCCTCTGAGTTGCGCTATTTATAGCTCCAGTCCCCCTGCGTATGCTAATTACTTTGCACGTGTAGTCTGTTGTTCTTGAACCTTCTCAAAAGGAGTTGGGGGGTTTGAGGCTAGTGATTTCGATGCCTCCCCCCACCCCCCTTCCTGTCATGGATGCGGGGGCGATGCTGTCTCAAGCCTGTTTGTTTTCTGAAGCAATTACCCAAGATAAGGCCCAGAAAAGCACTATCCTGCCTCCGCAAGATCTTCCTTTCCAGTTGCGTGTCCCAAGGGTCCTTAAACAGGTGTTTCACAGGGGCGAGGGTGCTCTGCGCTGGGCGTGGATGGCACGGGGTGAGCAGCGTGAGCTGCAGCAGAACCCGCGTGGGAGCGGGTCAGGTGCTGCCAGGGCCAGTCGGAGACGGTTCCAGTCAGCTCCAAACCAGGGGTGAGCAGCCACCGCCTGCCAAAGCTCCGCCAGCCAGGGCAGCCCGCCGCTCCCCGCTGCAGACGTGTTGGGTAAGAGAGGCAGGAAGAAGCAGGGAAGGGTAGAAGGAAGCTGTCCTGGTTTAGGCCAGGATGGAGCTAGTTTTGTTTTCAGCAGCTCCTGTGTTTTGGCTTTGGTGTGAGAAGAACAGTGATAGCACACTGATGTTGCTGGTTGCTGCTGAACCACCAAGGACATTTTGTTGTTTTCCAGGTTCTGCTAACGTGCAGATGCAAAAACCTGGGAGGGGTAGAGACAGGATAGTTGATCCAAACTGACCAAAGAGAGTATTCCATACCATAGACGTCATGCCCGATACAAGCGAGGGTCGGTCAGTGGGCCACTAGTTTTGACTAGATCTTTTTTGGTCTTTTGGGCTTTTGAGGCTTTTGAGACCTTTAACTTGCCCTAATCCTTAAGCTTCCCTTCGGGTTGCTTTTTGTTTCCCTATTTTTACCTTTTTGTTTTTTCACTCGTTTAGCTGTTTGTTCCCTCGCCTGCTTTCCCTGGAACTTGCTGTTCTGGGATAGCTGGGGGGGGGGATACCCCTGCTCCCTGCCTGCTGCTCGGGACGGGCTGTATCGGTCGTCGGGTGGTGAGAAATTGTGTATCGTTTGTTTTATATATTCTATTATCCTTGTATATATTATCATTATTATAATTATTAATATATTTTCATATTTTTCCTTTGCTGTCCTGGTGAGCTGTTTTTATCTCAACCCGCGAGTTTTCCTTTCTCTCCAATTCTCCTCCCCACCCCAACAGGGAGGGGGGGAGTGAGCGAGCGGCTGCGTGGTATTGGGTTACAATTTGGGGTTAAACCACGACAGTCCTTTTTGGCGCCCAACGTGGGGCACGAGAGGGGTCCGGCTAGCTCAGCTGAGAGAGCATCAGACTGAGGGTCCAGGGTTTAAAGCCCCCGATCAGGCTCAAAGGGTTGAGATAACAACAGACTTGACCAGAGTGTGTTAAAACAATTTGTTATAAGCATCCGTTGTATTACTTTAATTGCTGCTGGTCACAATGTTGTTTGAATTGTTTACCGAGTGCTTCTCAGAGCTGTATCGTGTATCACCTTACTGTATGCTGTTGGTCACTGTTTATGCGTGGTCTGTTACCTCTGGCCTTTTGATTAGGTTTACTGCTTCGGTGTGTGGTTTAGCACTGGCTTATGGCATGGTAAAATCATTGGTGTTTAGACCAGTTTACTACCTGTATTCATATACGTTGGGAGGAAGCGATGTGCAGAACGAAGCGTCACCAACAGTTACAGCTTCGTACTTCGGGACCAATCTGGTGGGGACTATCAGTAATTATTCCTTTATCTTTTCCTTCCCGGGGGGTCAACAGGGGGAAACTTCCTCCTTTGCTTTCTCTCTCCCCTCCTGGGTAAAAATGCCTTCCTTTGATTTCTCGTGGCCCTCCTGGTTAGTTACGGGAGTTTCTGAAAACTTGGAATACTTGTGGGATGTTCGGACCGGCTTGCTACTCCTATCACTAGGAATGAATTTGTGTTTCATTTTGCTTAGAAGCCGGTGCAGGCGTAGGCTCAGGGCCACCCCAGCTCCCTGCTACAGCCCCCGCGGCCGCGCCGTCCCCCGCCACGGGCGCCGCGGCCGCCCCACGCTCCGCTACGTGTACCGGGGCTGCTCCGCTCCTCGCCACACGGGCACCGCGGCTGCCCCGGCCCCGACCCCCGCCGCAGGCACCGCGGCCGCCCCAGGGCCCGCCAGGGCCCCCGCGACCGTCCCAGCCCCCGCTGCGGCCCCCGCGGCCGCGCCACCCCCCCGCCATGGGCGCGGCAGCCGCTGCACCCCCCGCCGTGGGCACCGCGGCCGCTCCACCCCCCGCTCCGGCCGCTGCGGCCGCGCCAGCCCCCGCCATGGCCGCTCCACCCCCTGCAATGGGCATCGCGGCCGCTCCAGCCCCCGCTGCGGCTGTGCCAGCCCCCGCCGCCGCTGCTGCACCCCCCGCCGCGGCCACCGCTGCTGCCTCAATCGCTGCTACGGGCCATGGGCGCTGCAGCTGCTCCACCCCCGCGGCCGTTCCAACCCCTGCCATGGGCATCGCTGCTGCCCCAGTCCCTGCCGTGGGCACCGCGGCTGTTCAAGCCCCAGCTATGAGCACCGTGGCTGCTGTGACAGGCACTGCAGATCCACCCGTGCCGTTATCAGTTGCCCCTGTACAAAAGAAGAAAAGCACAAAGAAATCAGCTCGCGTCCCGAAAGATGAGGATGAAGCAGGGACATCACAGGAACAGGGAGAGGCAGAAGCAGAGATAATCACCCGACCCCTATCCCTGACGGAGCTGCGAGATATCCGTAAAGATTACAGCCGTAATCAAGGTGAGCAGCTTGTCACCTGGCTGCTCCGATGCTGGGACAATGGGGCCAGTAGCCTGGAACTAGAGGGCAGGGAAGCCAGGCAGCTGGGATCCTTGTCTAAGGAAGCAGCCATTGACAGGGCAATTGGAAGAGAGGCAGAAGCCCGCAGTCTGTGGAGGAGACTCCTGTCAGGTGTGAGGGACAGGTATTTCTTTAAGGAAGACATTATATGCCACCCAAAGAAGTGGACCAATATGGAGGGAGGTATTCAGTATCTGAGGGAATTAGCTGTGCGGGAATTGATTTACCATGACCTGGATAACCCGCAGACACCCGTAGATCCAGATGAGGTCCAATGTACCCGACCCATGTGGCGGAAGTTTTTACATAGTGCACCATCATCGTATGCCAACTCATTGGCAACAATGAGTTGGAAAGACGATGAGGCACCACTGGTGCGTGCAGTGGCTAACCAACTCCGGCAGTATGAGGACAATATCTCTTCCTCCATACGGGCCTGTGTCTCGGCTGTGGAAAAACTGGCTGAAAGAATGTGCCAGGAGTTTCGGCAACTCAAAGAGGATAGGTCCTACTTGCCACCTGTACGGACCAGAATCTCAGCTGTTAGGAGAACATTTTCCCCTGCTCAAGAGAAACGGTACACACGGCGAGGTACTCTGTGGTTTTACCTCCGTGACCATGGAGAGGACATGAGAAAGTGGGATGGAAAACCTACCTCAACCCTAGAGGCAAGGGTACGTGAGTTGAAAAAGAAAACATCTACAAATAAGGGTTCTTCCAGGAAAAGTGCTGCTCCAGTCTCCAGTGGGCAGTTCCCCAGATGGGGTAGAAGGGCTTCTGATTCGTACTTACAAGAAATGAGAAACAGGGATGAGATTCAACCCCATGCGTCCCACACGAACCCATTTGTTGACAGCGGGTATTATAATCAGAATTAGAGGGGCCCTGCCTCCAGCCAGGTGGAGGAGAGGGATAACCGAGTTTACTGGACTGTGTGGATTCGATGGCCTGGCACATCAGCCCCCCAGAAGTACAAGGCTTTAGTGGACACTGGTGCGCAGTGCACCCTAATGCCATCGAACTATAGAGGGGCCGAACACATTTCTATTTCTGGAGTAACAGGGGGGTCCCAAGAGTTAACTTTACTGGAGGCCGAAGTGAGCCTAACTGGGAACAAGTGGCAAAAGCACCCCATTGTGACTGGCCCGGATGCTCCGTGCATCCTTGGCATAGACTACCTCAGGAGAGGGTATTTCAAGGACCCAAAAGGGTACCGGTGGGCTTTTGGTGTAGCTGCTGTAGAGACAGAGGACGTTAAGCAGCTGTCCACCTTGCCCGGTCTTTCAGAGGATCCTTCTGTTGTGGGGTTGCTGAGGGTCAAAGAACAACAGGTACCAATTGCTACCACAACAGTGCACCGACGGCAATATCGCACCAACCGAGACTCCCTGACCCCCATCCATAAACTGATTCGTCGACTGGAAAGCCAGGGAGTGATCAGCAAGACTCGCTCGCCCTTTAACAGTCCTATATGGCCAGTGCGTAAATCTAACGGAGAATGGAGATTAACAGTGGACTATCGTGGCCTGAATGAAGTCACGCCACCACTGAGCGCTGCCGTGCCGGACATGCTAGAACTTCAGTACGAGCTGGAGTCCAAGGCAGCCAAGTGGTATGCCACCATTGACATTGCTAATGCGTTTTTCTCAATTCCTTTGGCAGCAGAGTGCAGGCCACAGTTTGCTTTCACCTGGAGGGGCGTCCAATACACCTGGAATCGACTGCCCCAGGGGTGGAAACACAGCCCTACCATTTGCCATGGACTGATCCAGACTGCACTGGAGAAGGGTGGAGCTCCAGAACACCTGCAATACATTGATGACATCATTGTGTGGGGCAACACAGCAGCAGAAGTTTTTGAGAAAGGAGAGAAAATAATCCAAATCCTTCTGAGAGCCGGTTTTGCCATAAAACGAGGTAAGGTCAAAGGACCTGCACAAGAGATCCAGTTCCTAGGAATAAAATGGCAAGATGGACGTCGTCAGATCCCAATGGACGTGATCAACAAGATAACAGCGATGTCTCCACCAACTAACAAGAAGGAAACCCAAGCTTTCTTAGGCGTTGTGGGTTTCTGGAGAATGCATATTCCAAATTACAGTTCTATTGTAAGCCCTCTCTATCACGTGACCCGAAAGAAGAACGATTTTAAATGGGGCCCTGAACAACGACAAGCCTTTGAACAAATTAAACAGGAGATAGTTCATGCAGTAGCCCTTGGGCCAGTCCGGGCAGGGCAAGATGTTAAAAATGTGCTCTACACCGCAGCCGGGGAGAATGGTCCTACCTGGAGCCTCTGGCAGAGAGCACCAGGGGAGACTCGAGGTCGACCCCTGGGGTTTTGGAGCCGGGGATACAGAGGATCCGAGGCCCACTACACTCCAACTGAGAAAGAGATCTTGGCAGCATATGAAGGGGTTCGAGCTGCTTCAGAAGTGATTGGCACTGAAGCACAGCTCCTCCTGGCACCCCGACTGCCGGTGCTGGGCTGGATGTTCAAAGGAAGAGTCCCTTCTACACACCATGCCACCGATGCCACATGGAGTAAGTGGGTTGCACTGATCACACAACGAGCTCGAATAGGAAACCCCAGTCGCCCAGGAATCTTGGAAGTGATCACGGACTGGCCAGAAGGCAAAGATTTTGGAATGTCACCAGAGGAGGAGGTGACACGTGCTGAAGAAGCCCCACCATATAATAAACTGCCAGAAGATGAAAAGCAATATGCCCTGTTCACCGATGGATCCTGTCGTATTGTAGGAAAACATCGAAGATGGAAAGCTGCTGTGTGGAGTCCTACACGAAGAGTTGCGGAAGCCACTGAAGGACAAGGTGAATCGAGTCAGTTTGCAGAGGTGAAAGCCATCCAGCTGGCTTTAGATATTGCGGAGCGAGAGAAGTGGCCAAAGCTCTACCTCTACACCGACTCCTGGATGGTGGCGAATGCCCTGTGGGGGTGGTTACAACAATGGAAGCAGAGCAACTGGCAGCGCAGAGGCAAACCCATCTGGGCTGCCGAACTGTGGCAAGATATTGCTGCCCGGGTAGAGAAGCTTGTTGTAAAGGTACGCCATGTAGATGCTCATGTACCCAAGAGTCGAGCCACTGAGGAACATCAAAACAACCAGCAAGTGGATCAGGCTGCTAAAATTGAAGTGTCTCAAGTGGACTTGGACTGGCAACGTAAGGGTGAACTATTCCTAGCTCGGTGGGCCCATGATACCTCAGGCCACCAAGGAAGAGACGCAACATACAGATGGGCTCGTGATCGAGGGGTGGACTTAACTATGGACACCATTGCACAAGTTATCCATGAGTGTGAAACATGCGCTGCAATCAAGCAAGCCAAGCGATTAAAGCCTCTCTGGTACGGAGGACGATGGCTGAAATATAAATATGGGGAGGCCTGGCAGATTGACTATATCACACTCCCACAAACCCGCCAAGGCAAGCGCCATGTGCTTACAATGGTGGAAGCAACCACCGGATGGCTGGAAACATATCCTGTGCCCCATGCCACCGCCCGGAACACCATCCTGGGCCTTGAAAAGCAAGTCTTATGGCGACATGGCACCCCAGAAAGAATTGAGTCAGACAACGGGACTCATTTCCGAAACAACCTCATAGACACCTGGGCCAAAGAGCATGGCATTGAGTGGGTGTATCACATCCCCTATCATGCACCAGCCTCCGGGAAAATCGAACGGTACAATGGACTGCTGAAAACAACACTGAAAGCAATGGGTGGTGGAACCTACAAAAACTGGGATACACATTTAGCAAAAGCCACTTGGTTAGTCAACACTAGAGGATCCACCAATCGGGCTGGCCCTGCCCAGTCAAAACCTTTGCGTACTGTAGAAGGAGACAAAGTTCCTGTAGTGCATGTAAAAAACATGCTGGGGAAGACAGTCTGGGTTATTCCTGCCTCGGGCAAAGGCAAACCCATCCGTGGGATTGCTTTCGCTCAAGGGCCTGGATGTACTTGGTGGGTAATGCAGGAGGATGGAGAAGTCCGATGTGTACCTCATGGAGATCTGATTTTAGGTGAAAATAGCCAATAGTCTGAACTGTGTGATGTTAATTACTATAATATACTGCATATAATCATTTATATTATGTATATATTGTATATAATCATGTATATAATCATTTCTATAGTTGTGTTCTATATCAAAGGTATTACAGCAAGAATCACCCGACTCAATGAAGAGCGACCTCTGATGAAACCGAGCAAAGTGCAGCAGTGATGGACTGACTTCAACAACTGGCGCACAGTCGAGATCAACACCTTCGACCTGACGACTGCGGACAAGCTACACCAGCCGTGCCAGATACACCAGCTGTAAGTTCCAGATGCAGCATGCAACAATCCGACACCGCACACCATCTCTCCTGCCCTGAGAGACTGTTAAAGACAGATGCAACCCAGGATCGTGGACTAAATGAACTCAATAGACATTTTGGAGGGCTGGTCCATAGACTAAGGGAATGATATCTGTGTATATATATTAAAGACAAAAAGTGGCAGTGATTAACTGGAAAGTGAGAGACCTGAGCATAACGTAAATGGTATGGAATAAGGCGTGGATACTGTCCTGGTTTAGGCCAGGATGGAGCTAGTTTTGTTTTCAGCAGCTCCTGTGTTTTGGCTTTGGTGTGAGAAGAACAGTGATAGCACACTGATGTTGCTGGTTGCTGCTGAACCACCAAGGACATTTTGTTGTTTTCCAGGTTCTGCTAACGTGCAGATGCAAAAACCTGGGAGGGGTAGAGACAGGATAGTTGATCCAAACTGACCAAAGAGAGTATTCCATACCATAGACGTCATGCCCGATATAAGCGAGGGTCGGTCGGTGGGCCACTAGTTTTGACTAGATCTTTTTTGGTCTTTTGGGCTTTTGAGGCTTTTGAGACCTTTAACTTGCCCTAATCCTTAAGCTTCCCTTCGGGTTGCTTTTTGTTTCCCTATTTTTACCTTTTTGTTTTTTCACTCGTTTAGCTGTTTGTTCCCTCGCCTGCTTTCCCTGGAACTTGCTGTTCTGGGATAGCTGGGGGGGGGGATACCCCTGCTCCCTGCCTGCTGCTCGGGACGGGCTGTATCGGTCGTCGGGTGGTGAGAAATTGTGTATCGTTTGTTTTATATATTCTATTATCCTTGTATATATTATCATTATTATAATTATTAATATATTTTCATATTTTTCCTTTGCTGTCCTGGTGAGCTGTTTTTATCTCAACCCGCGAGTTTTCCTTTCTCTCCAATTCTCCTCCCCACCCCAACAGGGAGGGGGGGGTGTGAGCGAGCGGCTGCGTGGTCTTGGGTTACAATTTGGGGTTAAACCACGACAGAAACCCATAAGCACTTACAGCCCGGTGTCCCCAGTGGGGGCACGGCAGGGGTGAGTCCCAGCTGGGGGAAGCCCCTCCTGGTCAGGAGACAGCGAGGTGGGGGAAGCTCCCTGAAGCCCCTGCCCACTGCAGAGATCCCTGGCAGGGCCTGGGTGGGTGGGGAGAGGGGGCGGGTGTGTGCAGCCCCTCTGTGACACGGTCTGGGGTCACAGTGGGACAGCCCCACATCACAGTGGTGACAGCCTCCCTTTCCCCATCGTGACCAGCATCCGCCCCACACACCCCGGCGAGGCCGAGGGGACTCCAGGCGCTGGGGGCTGCTCTCGCCACCGCTCTGCTCCGTAGGAGCTGCTCTGCAGTAAGGAGGAGGAGAAGGCGGAGAGAGGCAGGCCAACAGCGCTGGGGGTGGTGAAGGGCAGAGGAGGAGGAGAAGAGCAGAGAGGAGGAGGCGGCTTTTTGCAGGAAGCAAGAAAGCCATCGGCCAGCCACCTGCTGCAGTTGTTGACCTGGAGCAAGGGTGGAACTAAGATGGCAAAAGACCTCTTCTTGCGGCCTCGCTTTTCTCCAACAGCTCAGAAGCTCCAGAGTCCTGGCCTTCAGACCCAATTCATGAGTGTTGTCGGGTCAAGGACATCTCTGAAAACAGGCATGGAAACCCTGAGGGCTGTGGGGGTGGCTGCAAGGAGGGACCTGCTTGACCATTCCTAAGGGCTTGAGGGGCTGCTTTGGCAGCCATGGCTCCTGGTTCTCTTCCTGACGTGGCCCCTGCCTTCCTGGGGCACCCCAGGCAGACGTCCCTGGCCCCAAAGGGCCACTCCTTGCCTGGTGGTGGGCATTGCCCACCCTGAGCTCACGTCTGAGTGGAAGAGCTGAGGTGCTCGTGGGCCATGCAAAGTCGGTGTGTTCAGAGATGCGACACAGGGAAACCGGCCCCTGCTGGGGAGACACCAGGGCCTGCCCTGAGCTTCCCAGACTTCCGTGGAGCACAGCGCCGTGCCCTCGCTGGCATGGCAATCCACTGCCGCTTTCCCGTGGGAGTGGGTCACACCCTGGAGAGCTGCACCTGAAAGGAAAGGAGCCCTCCTGGAGGCAGGCTGAGGTGTCCTTTGGTTCTTGCCGGCCTCTAGAGAGACCATCTGAAACGCTTGTGTTAGAAATGCATCGGTCCTTGGACAGGAGTGGGCTGAATGGTTTTGAGGTTGCTGCCTCAGAGCACGACATGTCTTTCCCTCATTTTTCCAGAGTGCGCTAAGATTTGGGCCAGCGCATCGTGTTACCTCAGCCAACAGCTGGCTCTCCACCAGGTAGGACTTACCTCCTTCTCCTCCCCTTACATCCTGATGAAGGTTGATGAAGTGCTGACAGCCCTTGGCCATGGAGTGCAATTGCTCTTGCCCTCCTTTGAAAGCAGGAACAGTGCCCCAGCATGACACCGCGATGCACAGATGTGCGACGGACCACCTCCTCTGTCCGTTCAGATGTACAATAAAGTCCAGGCCTGGTCTCGGAAAAAGGGCCGGACTTTTTCTGGGGCTTCTGGAGTCCCCACGGTCGGAGTTGCGTGGCAAAACTTGGAAGCCTGGGGCACTTCAAGGTTTATTCCAAGTGGGGGAACGCCCTCGCCTTTTAGCTTCTTGAGCCAAAGGATGTTTGTCAGCTTAGCCTGAACTATGTGGTTCTTCATGGGTGAAGGGGAGTGAGAGGGAAAAGCGCAGACCCTGTTTGTCTTCTCTCAAGGTTTCCAAAGAGCCCATCTTGCTCCTTTGTACCTCAGGCCTGGGCAGGGCACTAAGCACCGTCACCATTCTCTGACAAGTCATCCGCCCGTCCCTCCAAGACTACTTCTGATCCACCATCTCATCTGTTTCAGGCTGTCCGCATTCCTGGACTTGGGACTTTTGCGGTTGTCAGAGCGCGAGTAGCCAGCAAGGAGAAAGATCTGGTGGTTGTGGAGAGACCTGTGTTTCATCTCGCAAATGCTATTGTGCGGGATCATGACCTCCAATATGGTTGCACAGATGTTCCTGGTAAGCAAACAGACTGAAAGCGGCGCTTGCCCTCGAGCAGAGCGGGGAGGTGTGCTCTGCTGTCCAGAGGTGATCGAGCGGAGTGCCAAACTCCCGCCACAGTCCTGAGAACAGCTTCAGCTCGACCCAACCCGCCTGCTGTGAAAAGGACCCTGCCTACCTTTTTGTTTTAAATAATCACCGGAGGACAATACAGCAAAACAGCACACTCTCTTTGACCTGCTTCAGCAACAGGTTTCCTTCCGGTTTTATTGGCGCTGTGTCTTCTCGTTACGTGGTGTTTCAGCTCTCGCTCCCTCTTTCTGCTGCACTAGACCTCGTACAGGCCAATGCCAGGGCTCTTCCCAGCTCTCACAGCCTCTTTGCAAGGGGGAAACCCAGAGAGGAAAGACGGTTCGTTCCAAAACCCAGTGACCACGATGGCTGTGCTTTCTAGACGCTGCTGCCATTGCAGCAGCTGTCGTAGGACCGTGGGGGGCACCAAGAGCTTGGGTCTGTGTTTGGGCTGCGTTTCTCTCTAATGACAAAGAGAGCACCGAGTGTGGGCACGGCTCCAATGGCCTGGGCACCCTCCAGCTTGCCGTCGGACCTGGCGCCTTTCTCCCCGCCTTGTCCTGCAGTCACGGCTCTTCTTCGTGCCAAGCGCCTAAGACTCTTTCTTTCCCTTTCTGTATCAGGGAAACCATAGCCGTCCGCTCCGCACCTCACTTTCCACTTCTAACAGGAAGGGACGACCCGAGCTTCTCCTCAGAGGCGCTGTGCCGGCTGGACAACTCAGTAGCAGTGTATTGCCTGAGGGCCTGAAAGCTGCAGACCTTTGGTTGCAGCCTGCTTAGCAGCTCTGCAAGTTCATGTGTTCCTCTTCTCTTGTTTTTCAGGTCATCAACATTTTGAGCAACTGCCGTATGCTCAGATAGCCTCAGACAACGCTGTCTCTGAGGGCATGGTGCAGCTTTGCATGGAGAGGACCACGCGTCTTTTCCGTGTCTGCCTAGAGAACAGGAAGAACGTTGCCCTCGTTTGGAGGGACGTGGGCATGCTGATCATCCAGGGAAAAGACGTAAAAATGAGATTTTACACAGACTTTTTGAAAAGGCTGAATGGGACTGACAAGATGTTACAAGCTGTTCTCGAGGTAGGATTTTCATTTTCCCAGCGCCACTCCTGGTTCTTCCGAAATGCCTTGTGGGAGCTGGGGGGCTGCTTTCTCCTGGCCGGCCATGCCTTGTTCAGCCGCTTGGGCTCCTCGTGGTCTCCAGTACGGCGGGCTCTCTGTAGAGCACTGCCCTTGCGTGCAATGGTCTGGCTTTGCAAGAGATATCCCCAGAGGGGGCCTCACTTTGTGACAGGCGGCCAGCGTGGATGCTGGGGAGCGCTGCTTGCCCCACTCTCGGGGTAGGGAGCAGAGGCCCAGGCAGAGCAAGGCTTGCTGAGGCCACAGCCCTTTGGCTGCTCTGGCTCTTTGCTTGCGTTGGTCTAAGGTGGACTGAGCAGCCAGCCCTTCCCGGCGTCCTCATCTCCCGTCATCTGTCTCCGTCCTCGTTGCAGATGCCAGAGATGAGGGACTCGGTCATCTCACGCCACGACACTGCTGCTTCCCAGACCTCTTCTGGACGCGTTATCGTCCTACCAGGGTATGTTTGCTCCTGCAGCCCTTGGCTGAGCAAGTGAGCAGCTTCTCAGCTCGTGCTTGGGAGGGCTGCCTTACCAGGCGCTGAGAACTGTACTCGTGATGGCATTGAGGAGCGAGTGTTTCAGAGGCCTTGTTGGCAGGGCACTCCCTGCTTGCTCTTGCTCAGTTTGACTTCATTTGGAGGAACGTGGGACAGCGACAATGCTTTATGCATCCGTCCTACTGTGGACCTAGAGAGGCATTTAGGCAACGTTTTCCACCAGGTTTCTCCTGCTCTTTTTCTTTCCTGTGCATGAGCCTGCCTTCTGCTTGGGGCCAAGGGGTAGAGGGGTGCTTTCTTGTCCAAACAGGAGCTGGCATCTGGTGGGGTTCTGCAGAGCTCTGTCTCGTGCCAACGTTGCTGTGCAGTGCCGTTGGCGACTGAGGGGAGGGAGGTGACTCCTTACAGCTGCAAAGGCATTAATCTGCGAGGCTCTACAGGAAACTTGGAGGACAAGAGCAGAACTCAAAAGGGTGATGGATAATCGGAGCGCTAGAGATGAGTCTGCTCTCCATGTGCACTATGAGTAAGAGCGGAATCATTTTCCCCAGAAGCAGCAAGGGGGGTTTGTGGGAGGATGACCATTCTCGTGAGAAGGACAGAAAAACACTGGCCCAGGCTGACGGGGCCTCGCCTGCCCCTCCAGGCACTGGAGTTCCTCCTACTATGGTCCTCCGGGATCGGCTGCCTTGGGAAACAATGCGTTGTCCTTTCTTCAGCCTGGTGCCTTCTTCCTCTTTCCAGGTACGAGCTTGAGACCGTGCCTAAAATGCCAACAGGGAAAACAGGCCTGACGGGACAGGTGAAGGCCACCCCAGAGCAGGGCTGGGGAAAAGGTGATGGGAGTGGAAAGAAAGGTAAGAGACCAGCGGGGGTTGCTGGCAGGGGGCTGTAGGTTTTCCTTCCTCCACGTCTGGAGGGAATTAGAGCTGAGGTTACCCCAGGACGCCTGGAAGAGGGAGAGGCACCTCCTGTGACTCTCTCTACCCGTTACGGGAAAGCTCCAGTGACCCATTGTGGAACAAGGTCTCAGGACAGCCCTGCGCCACAAATGGCCACTGGGACTGCTGAAGGACACCTTCCCAGTGGCCTCCACTGCCCGGCCCGTGCTGCAGACAGTGCAAAGCTCTAACCCTGCTTCTTTCCATCATATTCTCAGATGTCTCAGAAGCAATGCCTTTGGTGTGAACCTGCCCCACCAGCAAATCTGTGTGCATGGGACCCATCCAGAAATCCAAGAGCTGGCTCCTCTTGTGCTAAATGATTCCCCTCCCCAGAATGACTCTTGGAGACCACCATCATCTCCCAGGGACCCCTCCCTTTCAGCACACGGATGAGAGAAAGCCGTCAAAACAGTTTTCCCCTGGGAATAATGGTGCACTGTAGGCATGAGGAGTTGGACAAAAAAACAGTGTCGGAAAAGGCCTAAGACCTCCCAGGAAACATAGCTTTCACCCAAAGGGATGAAAAGAACCGTCTTCGTCAGTGTTGCCACAGGCTTGAGCAGACCTGCACAAGCCCAGTTGGAACCGGGACACAATAGGCACCCGGTTCCCAGAACAACACCGAGATGCTGTTCTGAAGAATCGTCTCATTTCCTGTTTCTAGAGGATGTCGCCGAGAAGCGCCTCCTCCGTCGAGCAAGGCTTTCTCCAAAGCGGTTACCTGCAATGACTGTAAAGTCAGGGCAGGGTCAGAAAGCTGAGGGGAGTGAGCCTCGTGCCAGGTGAGACACTTGCCTGAACGGATGAGGGGGACCCCGTGCGCTCGTCTCTGTGGGAGCGAAGTGTTTCTCCTGGACACAGAGGCTAGACAAACTCAAAAGTGCGGTTACCCCATGTCCCACTCACTGATGGTTCCTTGGTGCACGGCAAGCGTCTCGTAGCTTCTTGGGAGACTCTGCTGGCAGCATCATTTCTTTCTTTGCTCCTGGTGTGCAGATCTGTTGAGTAACCAACTGCAAATGCTCATTCCAGGAGCAGGTGGTCTTTGGGCTTTCCCTTCAGGTTGAAATGACCCCGACCTTTCTGCTTGCCGAGAACAGTGTTCTGCAGTTAGTTGCTGCAGAGGATTCCTCTGAGGAACCAGAAGCCTCTTGTGTGCTAATGCCGGTCTTAGGGCCTGCAAAAGACAAGGGCCAAAGAGAGCTCAGTGGCAGGATTGCTTTTCTCACGGGGTCGTGTCCTCCTCCTTTTGACACTGCGTCCCCAGCGCCCAACCTGCTTGTACAGCCTGTGAGCACTCTGTATTTTGGACCACCGAGCAGACTTCAGTGCACTGACCTGGAGGGCGTAGCGGTATCTCCGGGCATAGGACCCTGTTCCGCTCGTTGCTCCAGCAAGAGAGGGCCTAGACCTGGCCATCCTGAGTTTTAGTGGGGCTGTTGGGCACATCTGAGTCTGACAGCTTGGGGTCTTCTCTGTCTCTGTGGACTTGATCACAAGGAGGCAAGTAGAGCACATTCTGCTGCAGAAGCAGCTGCTGCGCCACTCGGAAGCACAAAATGCCAGAACCAGCTCCTCCTGCACTCCTGCCGAGGTACTCTCTTGTGTCTTTGCAGGCAGCTACTGGCCATCCAGGAGAGCTCCCTGAAGGACAAGGAGGAGAAAGAGAAATTAATTCCTCTGGCCAAACCCAGAACAGTAGACTTCATTGCCATAACGCTTGAGAGGAGAGAAAAGCTACCTGACACGGGCTGCCGCAGGGAAAGTGTCGTACTGGACTGTAGAGAAGAGTCGCTCCACGCCCGCCAATTCACCCTCCAGAATAAACAGTCGAAGAAGAAGAAGGAGAAGCTTCCAAAACACATCCAGAAATACTTGGATGAAGAGGAAAACAAGAAAAGAGAGCTGGTGGAAGAGGAAAAAAGGAAAGAGCGAACCCCGCCAGCGACCAAAGCGAAGGCTAAGAGAGAAAAGGAGACACCCAAAGTGACAGCTAAGAGACAAGATGAGACGCAGAGGAGCCAGGTACTTTGAATCTCTGCAGAAAAAGAGCACTTTCTCCTCCAGGGGGGCTGAGACTGCAAGGTACCTCTAGCACCCAGGCCGGCAATAGCAACGTTGCTGCAGCAGAGCTGGGCGGGTGACTGCTGCCTTTCCTGAGCAAGAGGGGTGACAGGGAGTTGTAGTGAAACCCTAGTGACACTCGGGCATCACCCCAAGGGCGTGCTGAGGTCCTTCTCCCGCTTTTCCCCGTCCCGCTAGGGTCCCTGCCAGAAGTGGTCTGGGGGTCTGCATGCTGGGAAGCAGCACCCTCCGGCTGCAGGGCTGTTGTGTGAGAGTCTCTTCCTGTGCAGGAATCCAGATCCTCTGAGCAATCGTCAGGAAGCTCCCCGACTAGCACGGAGACGGAGGAGTCCAGCCCCGACCTCCTGGAGATGATGATGGAGGAGTGGGAAGAGGCCAGAGAAGAGCCACCCACAGTCCACGAGGACGACACTGTCCCCCCTAGACGGTAAGAGTGCGCCAGCTCCAGCCAAGGCCTGGGGCAGTGGGGTGGCGGTGAGCCACCGATGGTGAGTCAAGGCAGCCAACCCCTGAGCCCTGGGGACACATAGAGCGCCTGGGGATTTCTCCAGCCATGGGAATGAGCTGGGTTAGAGCCCCATGGCAGGGGCCAAAGCAGGTGCTTGAAACTCCTCCTGCCTCCAAGGGGCTGTGGGGCCAAATGGGGCCATATACGCGTGGAACTGGGTACGGGAAGAGGCGGGAGGGTCACAGCCAAAAGGTCAGAGAGACTTTGTCCTTGCTGTTGCAGGAGCCTTTCCCCGCAGACACACCAGACCCTGCGGGAGGTGGTGACGTGCCTCCTGGGGCAGGTCGCCCGCAGGCACGGCGGGCAGAGGGATGACCGGACAGATCTGCAGGACAAGCTCAAGTGGTAAATCTCTCCAGACACGAGCAGTGCTTCCTCTCCCGCAGTGCCCTTCCTCCTGCTCCATGCAGCACCGGGGGAGAGAGGCGCTTTTCCTGGCACCGGCCTCTCGACAGAGCCGTCTTCTGTGGCCGTGGCAGGCGCCCAGCTTGGGAGCCCCGGCTGGAGAGCGGTCTCCCTGTGCTCACAGCACCTCCTCCCGCTGTGTGTCCGCAGCGAGCTGGCAGTGCTGCAGTGGCGTCGGTCGGGGAAAGAGGCACACAGCAGCCAAAAAGTGCAGGAAGCTGGACCCCAACCTGCGCCCCCTGCTACGCCAGGGAAGAGGAGGACAGGACCGGTACGTGGGAAGGGCTCCTGGAGGGACCGTGTCATATCCACCTGTAAAAAAGCATAGTTACACGGATGTCATGTCTTACAAGACCGTGTGCTTAGCTGAAGGCCGAAACGCTTCTCCTGAGGCTTTCTCGAGAGGCAGCAGGTTGTTCTGTCCATTTAGAAGACAGCCTTCACTCCTGTCATCTCCAGAAACACCCAAAGACTTGATTTGGTGGTGTCTGTAATGGCAACGGCACTGCCAGGCTTGTCTGCGATAGCAGGCAGCTGGGTTGCTTTCAGCCCCGTGGTCCCTTGGCTCAGGGGTCATTGCAGAAAGGCTCTGCAGTCGGGCCTGTGAGGACTGCGAGCAAACCAGGGCTGATGGGGAGGCTGAAGAAGACGGGGCGGAAGGACGGGGGAGAGCTGAAATCCCCCCAGCCCTCTGCCGGGCAGACTAACACCGCCTGCTGGTGCATTGCTGTGGCCCTGCAGGCACAGCCCCGCGTGTGCAGCGAGGAGGAAAGATGCAAGCTCTGGGACTCCTTGCGCAAGACGTGCCAGCAGAAGGCAAGAGCAAAAGTGGCACCCTCGAAGGCTTGGAAAGAGGAGCGAGAGCAATGGGAGGCCCAGGTACTGCAGGCAGTGAAAAACAATTAGGAAAAGAGCATTCCTCTCCTGCCAGGGAGCCAAGGTGGGAAGGTCCCCGAGCCCTAGGAGCGTGGGGGCTGACTGTCCTGTGTGGGGCTGTAGCAGCTCGAGGCGCCTTCCCTGCTGCCCAGCCACATCTCCTGTGCTCACCCCTCTCTCTCTGTGCAGGGCTCCTGCATTCGTGGCACTCCAGAGCGGCGGGGAGAGGGCAGAAAAGAGCCACCCGTGGAGGATGAGGAGAGCCCAGAGGACAAGTTGAGTCTTTGCCTCCCGGAGTCCTCACCTCTGAAAAGGTGAGTGCGGGCCAGCTTCGGGCCAGACCCGGGCCAGCTGGGGGCTGGTGACCCCGAGGTGGGTGGGGGAAGCAAATCCCAGAGCCACGGGGCTGGACACGGACAGCATCCTCTCCTTTCTCATGCCATGGGAATGGCACGGGTCAGTCCCCGATGCCAGGTACCTCTCTGCAGCCCCAAGCACAGCCGGCACCGAGGGGGCTGTGGGGTTGAATGGGATCGTGGGGGTGGGGGCGACTGGGAGAGGGGAGAGACGGGAGGGTCTCGGTCGAGATGTGAGACTTTGTCCTTGCTGCGGTAGGAGCCTTTCCCCATGGACCCACTGGGCTTTGCGAGGAGCAGCAACCCGCCTCCTCGAGAAGGTAGAGGGAAGAGCCCGTTGCCGTGGTGGTGAGGAGGAGTCCCTCAGGTAAGACTCTCCAAACATGCCCGGTGTTTGCCCCTGCCCAGCAGTGCCCTTCCTTCCTTTGACTCCCCACAGCCCCGGGGCAAAGAGGGTCTTTTCCTGACAGCCCTCGCGGCGTGGAGAGCAGCAGGCTGGGATTGTCTTTACAGGGACCATGGGCCTGCTCTCTCCAGACAGCAGCAGATCCCACCACACGTGTCCTGACTAGACTTGTAGTGTTGCTCTGCACCTCTCTGTGCATACAAGGCTACAGAGCTTTGTATTCAACTCCTCAGCTCCGGGGAGCAGATCTAGTCCACGTCGGCCAGCGCCAGGAGAGCCTCTCGGGCACAGAGGCTCCCGACAGAGATGTCCAGCAAGAGCGTCCTCCAGCATGACGAGCGCCAGTGCCGACCAGCCAGGCTGTTAACAGCAACGCTTCTGTCTGTTCAGTAAAGCCCCATCTGCAAACCACTGCGTCTGACACTGTGACGGTCTTTCCTTGCTGGCTCTGAAATCTGCACTCGGCAGTGGGTGAGCTTTGGTGGGGCCGAGAAAGGCCACTGCAGGAAAGAGGGCTTCAGTCCTGCTCCAAGGGCAGCGCTCTCCCAAGGCTTTGCTGTACTGGCTCAGCTGCAGCCCTGCTCTTTGTGGCCCATGCACCTCCTGGACCCTGGCAGCGTGCCCTGCTGTGGCTGCACATCCCTGCTGAGGAGGGGATTTTTCCCCGGGGGGGAGAGAAAGGAGGGAGGAGGAGGAGGAGCAGCCAGCAGCCTCTCCTTGGGCGCTGCCACCCCTGAGGAGCGAGCAGCAGGGTCTCCCGATGGGCAGGGGAGGATCAGGCACCTTCCGTCATGCTGCTTCCTCCTCGGGGGCTCCCAGCACCGACCTAGAAAGCATCTCCGCACCCACCTCTCCCATTGCCCCTGCCAGGAAAGCTCTTTCCCCTGGTCTCCACTATTGATGCACCAGCGGGGCCGGGGAAAGCGTAGCTGGGCTGCAAGCGGAAAGAAAGGCTGGGTGAGATGCCAAGCCCCTGCTGTGCCTCGCCCCTCGCCGTGTCCGATGTCCCAGCGCAGGGCTGAAGGTCGATACCGGCTGCACAGCCTCAGCACCGACCGTGGGGCTCCCTGAGATGAAGGAAGCTGGGGCGTGACCAGGAGCCAGCCCTCGGGGTTGCGAGGAGAGAGCTGAGAGCAGGAGACCAAGAGATGATCTCTGGGGGGCTGAGGTGAGCCTCCGGGCAGAGCCCCATTGATCAGGCCCAGCGGCCCCAGGTCCGAGTTGTTGCGTGTAGATGACACTGGTGGGGTGTATCCCCACAGACTCTGGGGCCTTGTCACCCCCTCCCACCACACCCAGGGTCCTGGGGTAAGTAAAGCAAAGGGATGTAACTGTCCTGCTCAGCACCTATTGGCTACTCAGCCAACAAGTGGCCTTCCAGGCACCTGACTACGTCAGGGGCATGCTTCTTTCCTATCACCTACATCAGAGCCATCAGTTACCTCACAGGCAGCTGCAGAAGCCAGGGGCCTGCTCCTGCCCTATCACCTACTCAGCCACCTATGACATCACAAGCACCTGCGCAAGCCGGGGGCCTGCTCCTGCTCTGACACTTCCTCAGCCACCAGCAACATCCCAAAGCAGCTGCACAAACCGGGAGATTCCTCCTGACCTATCACCTGCTTGGGATCATGCGCCATCACAAGCACCTGCGCTAGCAAAGGGCCTGCTCCTCTGCTAAAACCTTCTCAGGCACTTGGGACCTCACAAGCACCTGTACGAGCCAGGAGCATGCTCGTGCCCTATCGCTCACTCATTCATCTATTACATTGTAAGCATCAGCACAAGGCAGGGACTGCTCCTGCCCTAACACCTACTCAGCCACCTATGACATCACAAGCACCTGCGGAAGAGACCTGCATACTCTTGCTCTGATAACTAGAGAAACACCACAAGCCAGGAGAATACTCCTGCCTTCTCAACTATTGAGCCACCAGTGACAACATCAGCAGCAGCACAAGCCAGGGGCCTGCTTCTGCCCTATCACCTGCTCAGCCACTATCGACATCACAAACACCTCCACGAGACAGGTGTCCGTTCATAGACGGATGTGGCAAGATGAACCGGGCAAGGCTGTCAGCACGGTCCCATCTGGGTCGCCAAAACTGTTGTCCCTCAAGTGGGGTCGTTTAGCCGGTGTGCAAAACGCCAATATACACACCGGGTAGAGGTATTCTAATTTAATTCGTGTTTGTCTCATCCCTAATGAAAGGCACAGCACGCATTTATTTCACTCCACATGCTCGAAGGGGAAGGGGCTTCTGGGAGCAGGGGGCGACCACAGCCTAGGGGTGTGATTTTTACTATGTTAATGAGCTAAGTTCACCCAGCGTTCACAGTTCTGTTTCCCTTCTCCGGAATGCTCGCTCAGTTACAAATCCAAGGGCTCAAACAAGGATGTGCCATCCCTGGGCCCCTTGATTAGGCTTCCTTATCCCGTTGTTTTGTCTCCCATACTCCCTGCTCCAGGGCCCACTGTCCTCTCCTAAATCGCTCCTTCACTTTTGCATCGGTAAATCGTTCCTTCTTGCATCACCTCTGTCAGTCCGTCCCTCTGTCCTCCTTCCTGTCCTCCTTCTTCTCTCCCCGTCCCTCTGTCCTGCTGCTTAGCACCATTTTTCTTCCTGCACCTCCCCGTCCCCTTCCCCTCCGTCTCTTTCCCGCTCTAGCCCTCTGCCCTGCTCCTCACCAGTATTTTTCCTTCCTCCATTCCCTGCCCAGCTCCCCCGCTGTTCTCCCCGTCCCTCTGTCCATCTCCTGTCCCTCTCTTCCCACCCCGCTGCCCTCTCCCACCCCTCTCTCTGCAGCTCTGTCTGTCTGTCTGTCTGTCTGTGTCTGTCTCTCTCTCTCTCTCCTCCTCCTCCTCCCTGCTCCACCGGGGCCCCGGGGCCTGGCGCTGCGCAGCCCCGAGGAAGCGGCCGTGGGGGCTGGGGGGGGCCGGGCTGGGGGTGGGGTGGGGGGTGTGAGAGAGGGAGTAAATAAGGCGCACCCCGCGGCATGCCGGGAGCTGTAGTCCTGGGGCACGGGCCTGCCAGGCGGCCATGTTGGTTCCCAGGGCATGCCGGGAGCTGTAGTCCTGCGGCACGGGCCTGCCAGGTGGCCATGTTGGTTCCCAGGGCATGCCGGGAGCTGTAGTCCTGGGGCACGGGGCTGCCAGGCGGCCATGTTGGTCTCGGGAGGCGCAGCCTCTGCTCGAGCTGCGGCCCGGCTGAGGTGTGAGCTGGGGCCTCCTGTGAGGCGAGCGAGGACCTTGGGCGGGCGTGGGGGGGTCTCCTGGCCGCTGGGCACCCAGAGGTGGCGGAGGGGAGCTCCAAACCACGCGGTGCGACAGCCTCCCTGTCAGCTGGAGTCAGGCCCAGCCGGGGCAGCCCCGAGAGTGTCCCAGGAGCTGAGGAGGGGAAGGAGACAGGGACCTGGCTTGCTCTGGCTCGTACAGGTGCTTGTGAGGTCCTAAGTGCCTGAGAAGGTTTTAGCAGAGGAGCAGGCCCTTTGCTAGCGCAGGTGCTTGTGATGGCGCATGATCCCAAGCAGGTGATAGGTCAGGAGGAATCTCCCGGTTTGTGCAGCTGCTTTGGGATGTTGCTGGTGGCTGAGGAAGTGTCAGAGCAGGAGCAGGCCCCCGGCTTGCGCAGGTGCTTGTGATGTCATAGGTGGCTGAGTAGGTGATAGGGCAGGAGCAGGCCCCTGGCTTCTGCAGCTGCCTGTGAGGTAACTGATGGCTCTGATGTAGGTGATAGGAAAGAAGCATGCCCCTGACGTAGTCAGGTGCCTGGAAGGCCACTTGTTGGCTGAGTAGCCAATAGGTGCTGAGCAGGACAGTTACATCCCTTTGCTTTACTTACCCAGGACCCTGGGTGTGGTGGGAGGGGGTGACAAGGCCCCAGAGTCTGTGGGGATACACCCCACCAGTGTCATCTACACGCAACAACTCGGACCTGGGGCCGCTGGGCCTGATCAATGGGGCTCTGCCCGGAGGCTCACCTCAGCCCCCCAGAGATCATCTCTTGGTCTCCTGCTCTCAGCTCTCTCCTCGCAACCCGGAGGGCTGGCTCCTGGTCACGCCCCAGCTTCCTTCATCTCAGGGAGCCCCACGGTCGGTGCTGAGGCTGTGCAGCCGGTACGACCTTCAGCCCTGCGCTGGGGCATCGGACACGGCGAGGGGCGAGGCACAGCAGGGGCTTGGCATCTCACCAGCCTTTCTTTCCGCTTGCAGCCCAGCTACGCTTTCCCCGGCCCCGCTGGCGCATC